>VZQC01004719.1:1794838-1991387 GCA_009823505.1 Rhizomys pruinosus
ATATATATATATATATTATATATATATATAGTAGCAATACAAGTTGGAGAGAACAACAACAAAAGAACTGAAAAAATAAAAACTCTGGGAAGACTCAGAAAAAGATGCAGGATATGAATGGCAGAGTGCAGGGACTAGGGTGGGGTGGGGGGCCTGGAAAGGGAAGCGACTCTAGATTTGATTAAGAAATGATATATGACCTATGGAAAAAGTTTAATAACAATATATGAATAAAAATAAAAAATGATAAACTTCCACTGAATTTAAGCCCCTCCCCCCATAAAAGCGAAGCCAGTGCTCTTAAACACTGAGCCGTCTTTCCAGCCCTTGTTTTATTTTTCTTGATGTCAACTTCTAAATAGCTTTGTCAGCACTAGGTTTCTTTCTTCATTTTTTTAATTTATTTTTGTAGAGTACTTTTTGTCCTTCTGTACAATAAGTTTGGTCACTGGAATGCATTCTTTGAGACCAGAGCCTGGGTTGATTTGTGTTCTAGACACAGCCAATCGAGCCCATCTGTTCTTGGCTCCACAGGCAACTTGAAGAACATCTGTTTTACCTGTTTATTGACATACATCAGCATTTTGGATGTGGAAAAATCTGTGCATCATTCACCTTATCCTGAGGAACAAATTTCTCTCTTTCTGGAGATTTAAAGCTCTGTCTCACATACCCCTGTGTTTAGCAAAATAGTTGAAAGTAATGTTGCTGCCTTTTTCTTTTTGCTATACCTCTTTGGTTAAAATGAATTTACATGTCTTATATTTACTTTTTCTTATTAAAGGAATCTTTACCTTTAAAATCTCTATTGGTGCAAAACTTTGTAAATGTAAAGGAATTTTTATATCTTAGATGGTAATATACACTTTAATAATACTTTGTGGTTGAGAATGCATATACACATATGTAGTCCAGAATATGATATTCCATTGCTCTTAATAAAAATACTTTTTAGTTTCACATTAAGTATGAGTATTCGATTTATGATTAAGAGCCTATGTCGTTATATTTTAGCTTAATAATTTGGAAAATATGTAGGAGAAAATAACTCGCCTTTAGGTTACTTAATTAATTGAAAGATAGAGCTTCCTAGTGAAAAATTTATTTTTATGTATAAATAACTTTTCATAAAAGCACATGACTATCATATTGTTGATGGAGAACAGCTATTATCTTTTGCCTAATAACTATGCACTTAGATTATTTTTCTAGATGAGAATGGTGGTACCCAACTTTGTTCCAGCACTCAGTAGGCAGAGGCAGGTGACTCTCTGTTGGATGGAGGCCAGCCTGGTCTTTATAGGGAGTTCCAGTCCTGGTGGGGCAAAAGAGAGAACCTATTTCAAAAGGATGAAGAGCAGGCAACACATTTTTCCTTTAACATTATATTTATAACTTTGTGTTTTAGGTGTATGTATTACTGGCATTTTTGTAAGTGCACCTATGCTGTGCAATACCCACAGAAATGAAGAGACCTTTGGATTCTCTGCAACTGGAGTTAGGACTGTTGTTATTGCCATGTGGAGGCTGAGAATGGTTTTCTGCAAGAGCAGCCAGGGTTCTTAAGGACTAGGGTATCCCTGTAGCCCCCAACCTTTTCTTTCTTTGTGATATAAAATAACAAAGATAACTTATAATTTGCTTTAAAGGCTTTCTTTTATATCCATGTGTGCTGCAGCAAACAAGCGCCACAGTACCCCTGTGGAAGTTAGAGGACAACTTTGTGCTGTTTGTGCTCTCTTTTTATCTCTATGAGGGTTCCAGGGATCAAACTCTGGGCTCTAGGCTTTCACAGAAAGTGCTCTTACTCTGTGAACCATCTTGGTGTCCTGCTGTAATGGTGTTGTATGGCATCTTATGTTAGCTCTAACAACAATTTTTGTTGTACTTTTGAGCACTTTATCTGCTTATTCTACAGGAAGAATACAAAATTAGAATTTGAAAACTTAAGGGAAAAATTTACAAGAGGAATATGTTTCATGCTGAATGGATACTCCGGGTAAATAAGTTTATTTAACACTGGGATATCACCACTTACAGCCAATACACAGTGAAAGATATAGTCTGTGTTAATGACCAAAGCATCTCTGTGTTAAGATTTATTATATGAATATTGTTATTTGGTATATATACCCTATCAGAAAGCAAGTTTGTAAACACATATTAGACAGGAAGTGAGTAGTAATATATCCATTTTCTTTTCTTTGTTTCTCTCCTTTTGAGTCACAGTTTTCCTAGAGCCCTGGCTGGCCTGGAACTCACTATGTAGACCAGGCTTATCTTGAACTCACAGAGATCCACTTGCCTCTGCCTCCTGAGTGTTGGGATTAAAGGTGTGCACCACCATTCATTTTCTTTTTTTTTAAGTATTCTATTTATTATTTTTGTTTCATATGTATGAATGTATTGCCAGAATCTATTCAATTGTACATAGATTGTCCTGCAAAGCCCATGTATTCAGAAGCATCTGAACCCCTGGAACTGATTTGAGCCACAATTTGGGCACTGAGAATCAAACCCAGGTCCTCTACAACAGCAGTCAGTGCTCTGAACCACTGAGCCATCACTCTAGCCAACATAACATATCCATATTCTTTTAAATTTAAGTTGTCTTTAAGAAAATATTGGATGAATATAATTTTAATTCAGCCAGTCATGAAAACTCTAGGTTTATAAGCATCAAAATTTATTCCATCTTTTGGTCCAACAATAGGATAGACTTATGACTGCTGTTTAAGACTAAGCAGAATGTAAAAAATAAAATGTACATAATACACTCTTAAACACTAATGAAACTTTTATAAGAACATTATTTAGCAAGTTTTCTTCTAAAGAAATTTTAAGGTCAATATGTGCCAAAATAAATATTAGAATACATTTTCTGTCAGTAAATATTTTACTAGTAATTTAAATAGCAAGCATGCTTATTCTATCTTAGTTTATAATCATCTATATAATGTAACAGAAACAATATTTGAATCAATATTTAATATTAGAATCACTAATTTTATGCAGATATTGGCATAAGACCAATGCATTGAAGTTGCCCATATCTATTATGTATTAGATTTTGATTTTGAAATGATAAAAGAACATGATAATAACATACCATAAGGCAATATATTAATATTGTAAATTGGAATTGTTTCTATTTTAAAAAACCTTCATTTCTAGGTACATAAAGAACAAATATATGTATAATTTCTTTCATGTAATAGGTTGGGTTAATTTTCAAGTTCTCTTCCCTTCCACATACCCTGGCACCTGAAGTCCTTCTCTGCCCACCTTAGGCTATTATATCTCATTTATTTTGATTAAATAATGTCATAAGGCCTAATAAGAAGAGAAGCTCCACATGCACTGTACCATGTTGACAATCATCATACAAATAGCAGGAAAAGACAGAAGAACCAATCTCAAATATATAGCTCAGAGCCAGGACAAGTCTACTTCATGAATCCACTGCAGACTCAGTCAAATTAAGGAAAGATTAGGGGAAAATAATACATGCAAGTATCTGCTTACTTGAAGTGAAATTGTCCAGATTGTTGCAACAGTAGGTAACTAATAAACCATGAAGAACATATGAATGTGATTTTTGAGGCAATTAAAATATTTTTTTTTGTATTTTTGAGACAGGGTCTCCCTTTAGTCCCAGCTTGCCTGGAGCTCACTCTGTAGACCAGGCTGGCTTTGAACTCAAAGAGATCCACCTGCCTCCACCTCCCAGGTGTTGGGATTAAAGGCGTGAGCCACCATGCCCAGCAATGAGACAATTAAAATGTTTTTAAAAACTGCAATTTATTTTCAATGTATACTAGTATGTTTGTTTTTACAAATATTTAAAATAGCATAGGTTATTTAATTATCTAAATCAATTCAAAACATTTGTTTTAGATTTATTTATTGATTGATAGAAATATTTTGTTTTTCTGAGACAGGGTCAACACAGGCTGGCGGAAAACTCACAATTTTCTGATATCTTGATTCCAGCTATTACAGGTGTTCACCACTAGGACAGATTTGCATACAATGCCTTTAAATTATCTAAATGCCATAACATTTTCTGACTTACAAAGTAAATGATCAGTGTATTTAAATTTAAGAAAGACTCTGAAAAAATACAGGACATAAATTTCTTAAGTAGAGATATGATTTTCTCCCATTTGAAAGAATGTTAGTTGTACTCCCCAATTAACGCTTCTTCTTTTTCCTGATGATAGTCAGTTCAGACATCTGCTTTTCACCAATGTCTCCTCCCTGCTCAATCCTTTCCTGTGGGGTAGCAAGATAGATTCTTCTTAACTCACTCTGGTGGCCTTAATTCTCCAAAAATACTTACAACGCAGATAAAATCTCCTTCCTGTAACCAGGAATTAATCAAATGAATTAAACTAATCTCCATATTATTTCACAGATTTTCCCAGAGTTTAATCTAAATATAGACAATCCCTCATGGTCCTGCCCTAATCCTTGTCTCATAGCTGATTCTAAATCTTGTCAAGTTGACAATTGTTGGTTAATCTCACTTTTGCGCTGAGCAAGAACCGAGCAGCCCTGCTTGGGGGGAGGGGGCACAGCACCTGCTTGCAGTTGCTGTGAGGAGCTGATCTCTCAGAGCAGAGATCAGCAGGCTGCTTCCCAAAAGTAGCCTGGACCCACTAGACACGTGTTCCACTCTTGGCCGTGACTTCCCACCTTCCCAAAGCCAGGACAGGAATTTCACTCACAAAACCAGCTTCCCAGGTTGGTGATCCACAAAGGAATCTCTTTCCAACCACGCTGGCCATCCGAATGAAAAGCAGGCTTACCTTAGCCTGTACGCGTGGAATAATTAATAAAAATATCAACCGGGATCTCCGTAATGATGTTAATTTGGAATCCGATTTATTCCTTGTTTTATTTATAAAATAATATTTATAAAATAAATGACATCACCTCCCAGAGCAAATCATAGGTTCCCCAATTCCACGCCATTGCACACCTTGCTCCACCCAGCGTCATGCAGTTAAGCCATTGTAAAAGTCACTTTTCTGTTGCTATAATAAACAACCATGACCAAGGGAACTTATAAAAGGAAGAGTTTATTTGAGCTTATGATTGACAGTTCCAGGGAATTAGAGTCCATTGTGATGGGAGGCATGGTGGCTGGGGCTGAAGCAGCAAGCCGAGGGTCACATCTTGCAATGAGCACAGAAAGGAGAGAGAGAGAGAGAGAGAGAGAGAGAGAGAGAGAGAGAGAGAGAGAGAGAGAGGAGAGAAAGAGACTGGAGAATGCAAGGCTTGTTAAACTCACTAAGCCTGACCCCCAATGACTTACTTTCTCCAGCATGGCCACACCTTTTAAGACCTCCAAGAACAGTGCCACCTACTGGAGACAAAAATGTCTGAAAACTTAAAGCCTATTGGAGACACTCTCATTCAAATCACCACAGACATGCTGCTTGTTTCCTCCTTGGGACAGAGCCAGACTATTGGCCATGCAGCCCCCTGAGGCATGCCAGCTAGTTTGCAATTCAAGCTGGGTTTTCCTACAGACAATCAATATTAAACATCATACTTGCACCCCTGGTCAACTTGATACTCAACTATAGTAGTTTAATAATCTCTGAATGGTCCTTTAGTCATGCGTGGCCAACATCCACATGTTGTTCTTCCCTTCTTGCATTTCTAGAAGCTGTCTCCTGCCTGCATGCAGACAATCTCTCAGCTTATCTCTGGCAACGAGGGGGGGAGGAGACCATGGGAGAGTTACCAGACAGAAGTGGGAATAAAAGTCTGACTCAGAGGGTGAGGTCCAGGAGAATAGGCTCTCTCTTATTTATGCCAGCAGTAAGCTTATATACCAAAAGTTACTATGCTCTGGGCAAGGAAGTGAGGGGCAGGTGGACGGGAGGGTGGAGCCACCATGGCTCTAATTGGGGGTCTGCAGAGCTCCTGTTTGTGCAACAGGTAACTAGAGGTGCGACATTTTGCTCTCTGCCTCAAGGGAAGAGGCCATCTGGTTCTGGAACTTTGCAGAGATAGGCGAAGCAAGAAAACATTGTAATATCCCGAACCTTCCGGGGAGCTACAGATAACTTAGAGAGGCAACTGAATGCCTATAGAGATATCAGAAAACCGGAGGTCTTACAGGACAGGTCTTACAAGTTCTTGCCTCAAGCCACACACGAAATTTCATTACTATAGTCAACTGCATCATGGTTAAGACTTGGGTGTCTGTTCGTCTCTCCAGGCTCATGCCCATATCATAGTGCCAAATCCATTTAGTGCAACTTCCAAAAGACCCACATACATTTACAACCCATAGTGTCCTTCAAACCCCACCCCCACAGGATTTCCTACATTCTGTCAAATAAGTTAAGACCTATTCGGTCAGGCAATTTATACTCAGTGCAAGTTCATCCACTAGATTGTAGTCACCCTATTTATAGTGACTCCCTTAAAGAAGATAACTATCCTTCACACAGCACTAATAGGTTGTCAATAGTTCCTAGGCTAAGACTGGGGCCTGCCGCCCATTTCTATAGTTCTAAGCTGGGTTTTGTTTGATGGAATCAGCATGAGTCTCGTGGGTGTTGCCACCATTGTTGGAATGAGCAAGGTCCCAGTGATCTGAAATCCTGGTTTCTTACATTCTTAGCATGCTCTAACTGTTTAAAATTTCAAATGTGGGCTGGAGAGATGGCCTAGCGGTTAAGAGTGCCGACCGCTCTTACAGAGGACCCAGGTTCGATCCCCAGCACCCACATGGCAGCCGAGAACCATCTGAAACTCCAATTACAGGAGAATTCCAGTTCCAGGGGAATCTGACACCCTCTTCTGACCTCTGTGGCATTGCACAACACGGGTGCACAAACTTGCAGACAGTACATTCATACACATACAGAAATAAATAAAATTAATAAAAAAATTCAAATGTTAGGTTGGAAAGATGGCCTAGCAGTTAAGAGCACCGGCTGTTCTTGCAGAGGACCCAGATTCAATCCCCAGCACCCACACAGTGGCTGAGAACCATCTTTAACTCCAGTTCCAGGGGAATCTGAGACCCTCTTCTGACCTCTGTGGCATTGCATGACACGGGTGCACAAACCTACATGTAGACAGTACATTTATACACATACAAGAATAAAAATTTTAAAAATGACAAAAAATTAAAAAAAAATTCAAATGTCTTCTGAGATCCAAGGCAATCCCTTAACCATGACCTCCTATAATATTGAATAAACAAGTTGATTTCACCATATAATGATCCATAAGAAACACTCATATTCCAAAAGAGAATATTGAGGACACAGCAAAGAATGGTTGGACCAAAGAGGGAACAAACCCAGTGGGGAAACACCAAATCCTCCAGATCCATGTTCCACATCTTGGGCTACCCATAGAAACATCTAGCCTCTAAAGGCCTGGGTTGACCCAGCTCTTTCAACCCTGCTGTTTGCAGTATATGTTGCTTTTCATTGGCCCAAATCCACTCCTTAAGTTCTGCTTTTTCTCAGTTAAATCCCCACTGCGCTTCCTGGAGTCACTTGAAACTTGAGCTTCTTGTTCATGGCTTCATTCAGTTGCACTTCAGAGTCTTCTCACAAGGATTCTGACCCTGCAGCCTCTGAGAATCATTGGAATCTTGATGCAAGGCTTCATGTCATCCTCAATATTATATGTTTTATGCCTAAATATCCAGTATCACATGGACAATACTAAGTTCTGCTTTTGGATCAGGCTGAGCCTTACATACCTTTGGTCCTCAATTGCAACTGCCTTTGTGTGCAGTCCCTGGGGAAACAATTCTCAGGGCGTGTTCTTTTGAGAGCACAGAACCTTTCATGAGCACCAAAGAAATGTTAATTTAGACTCTCACCATTGCAATTAATTTGTATTTTCGCACATCAACATTCATCATAACTACAACTTTACATTTTTGAGCTGTTTTATTCTAAAACCTGCATATTTTATATCTGTGTGCTGCACTTGCCTCTGTTTTTCTTGTATAACGGTTCAGAGTGGCAATAATTATACCACATACTGAATGTTCACCTGCCTTGAAATTTCTTCTACTGAACACAGTCCATTTTTTAAATGTTTTATGTTTATAAGTGTATGCCTGCAGGTATGTAAGAGCACTTGAATAATGCAACTGCCCAGAGATGTCAGAAAAGGTGTTGGATCTCCTAGAACTGTTGTTACAGGTAGTTAGTCCTAGAAACCATACCCAGGTCCTCTGCAAGAACAGCCAGTGTCCTTAGCTGAGCCATTTCTCGAGCCCTAAACTTTTAATTTATCCTCAATCAAATTCATTCACAGACTATGGAGAAAATGCAGCCATTTTTTTCAGAATGTGGCAAGAACTTCCTCTACTCCAGATACCAATAGAGTGCTGACTCCTTTCCACACTCCAGGAGCCAAACCTCTACTATATGTGTTTCTCTTTGCCTTCTGTTCTCAGCTACCATGAGAGTGGTTCATTATGTATTGCTCTATGTTTTCTGTGGCTTTGCAAGCCCAAAATTTGAAAATCTTGCTTACTCTCTCACAATCTAGTTCCAAAGTCCTATTAATACATGTTCAGGTCTATCACCAGGTCTCAGTTCTTAATACCAATTGTCTTGTATTAAATATTTGTGTGGCTGCTGACACAAAATACTTCAATAAATCAATTTAAGACAGGAAACGTTTATTTTGGCAAGTAGTTCCCGAGGATACATCAACACGGTGGAGAGTCTTTGTGGAAGCATCTACAGGGAACTGAATGCACTACATCTGCTGTCAGGAAGGAGAGGAAAGTACATATTAATGCTGAATTTTTTCTTACATTTCCGAAATCCATGAGATGACATGGAGCACATTCTAGGTAGGTTTTCCCACCACCATTCACCTAATATAGATATTCTAACACACACATTCCCTGAGGCTTGCCTGATATAAATAATTACTCAGAGATTTGTCTGGAGGCTTGTCTCCTGAGTGATTCTAGACGCTGTCAAATTGACTTTGTGACGCAACAAAGTTCAGTGAATTCGAAGCCAGGTATTTAAACCTGCTTGGTTAAGCTAAAAATCATCAGAATGATTTACATTTGTTTTATTCTTTACTATAATTTTATTAAATATGAATTAAAATACAATTATAATGAAACTCTGGTCAGAGAAAATGGAAAATATTTATGCTTGATACCTTTACCTGCCATTTCTCCTACATTTCTAATGAAGCTCAAGTTTTCATTCTGTACCAGAAGCAGCAAATTAAGAAGCTGACTTTCACTTGACCATTATTCTAAGTTGTGTGGGACCTAGGGTTATAATAGGTAGACTATTTCTCTACTTACAAAGATTGAAGAAGACGAACTTGAAATAAAAATGAGACTAAGGCTAAATCATAAGACTTATGAAAATATTCACATCTACTCTGTTGTCCATAATTATTTTACCTGAGATTGCTATGCTAAAAATCTTTAGTAGATTATGGTAGATTGCAGTTAACTATTTGATCATTTTCTTTGCTTATTTCTTTGCTTGTTTAGGCAGAGTCTCCTTGTAATCCCTGGTGGCCTTGAACTGAGAGCAGACATGCTTCTGTCTCCCGATGATCACTGGGATTAAAGGCGTGTGCCACTATGTTTGTCAGCATTGCATTTTTGGTACATATTTGACAAAAAAGATATTTTTTTCTTGGAATCTAGCTTACAGCAAAACAGATAATCCCTTCCTCTTTTTCAGTAAGAATTCCACATTGCAACACAAACGATCTGCTTGATAGAGCTTGGAAAATTTATCTATTATCTATCTATCTATCTATCTATCTATTTATCATCTATCTATCTATCTATCTATCTATCTATCTATCTACCTATGTGTGTGTGTGTGTGTTGATAGAGAAAAAGATAAAACTAAGAGACTATCAAGGAGAAGCAAAGCTAGTTTGGAATGTTTAGCTTTACAGAATATATTTGAAAGTTCTGGTAAATCATAAAGATTTGTATGCTTTAATTAACACTGTAATTTTTTGTATGTATATGCTAATTTCATAGGTAATTGTCCCTATTTCATGCATCATAGTTCAAAATATATTACAGTAATCAAATTTCAATTTATATTCTTCAATATTTATTCATTAACTAATATGATTTTTCTTTCATCTTTGTCACTTTATTCATCTAATTTTTATTATTTTACCCTTTTCTTTATCTCATTATAATTTATAAAATGTAGTTATCAGTTTTGAATTGAAAATTGGAATAGTTACTGAATTTTTAAATAATTTTTAAAAATTTGCTCATTACTTTTATGTATATCAATATATTTCCTATGTGTATAAATGCCCCCTTGTCATGCAGTTACTACAGAGGAGAGAAAAGGATGTTGGATCCCCTAGAACTGGAGTTACGCAAGGTCATCAGCTAATATGTAGGTGCTGGGATTTGAACCTGGGTCTTCGGGAAAATCAGCCAGTGCTTTTAAACTCTAAGCCATGTTTCTATTCCCTGAACTCTGAAAAAAGTTATTATTTTTTTGACCACTCTGAATTTTCAACTAATACATTTAGTTGGGATGGAGCCATCCTGGGAGGGGTAGTAGAATGCAGCAGTATGATAAGGTTCATTAGACCAGTAAGGTTCAAATAATGTGAGGAATGTGAGGTCAGGACAGGGTAGGGAGTATATGGAGGGATGATTAACATAAAGGCTTTTAGAAAATTCCATACCAAAATGTACAACTATAGAAGCTTTTGAAATCATATGCCTACACATCATGAAAAGAGACTAAAATGAGTTATCCAATAACAGGGGGACATTGTCCCTTCTACCTATCATAGGCAAATGGAAAATAAATATATCAGCAATGGATTCCCTCTCTAAAAGTTGTTGGCCAGGGAGGGATACCATAGACAGTCAAACTATATGGTCCATTGCCATTGCTCTTGGTTGCACCCCAGAACTGAGGGTGTATATATACCGAGGAAAGTATATACATGAACTGTGGAACAGGAAAGAAAAAGTTAACTTGTGCTAAATTCAGAGCCTCATCAGTCCTGGCTAGTGTTCTTTGTGCAGGAAAGTGCTCTACAAGTTAAGGAAGTAAAAAATTAATCATCATCCTTAATCACCTGTGATTCCTGTAAACTACAATTAGAATTGACCTTGAAAGATTGACTTAGTGCAATAGTGGCACAAATGCTATGGAAATAATAAATCACTCTTTAATTGGTTTTCAGGTCCATGTCCTAAAATGGAGACTTTTATTATATGACACTGTTATCAATAAGAGCCTAACATAGTGAAAACCCTATTGCTAGCTTTCTACTAAAAATATATTGTATTAAACTGACCCTTAATGTATTACTGTTATAATGTATCTGAGATCTCACCAGAGAAATTTACAAATGAAACAGATGGTGATCAAAGAAGAAACCCACCACTGGCCATCGTCCAGAAAATAAGAGGCTCCAGAACGCTTATTACTGAATAGCACACCTATAAAAACATATGCACAGGGATCGCTGTGGAAGAGGGGACCAAAGTTTGTAATAACCAGATGTGGTAGAGGACTATAAGGAAACAGTTATCCAGACATTTGGTAAGTTACCCATATGAACTAACTGCAATAGTGACAACATGGCATGAATTTTCAAAAGAGAAAAATAAAATCCCAGCATAGACATTAGGAAGTGAGTAAGAAGATCCAACCACACCTAAGGAAACTGCTGCAACAGATAGCTTGGGGGGAGGAAGAGATTAAACAGGGTCCAGTAGACAGATCCACACGAAAGGACATTAGAGTCAGAAATTAGATTCTATAAGATATACTGTAATCTATCTATCTATCTATCTATCTATCTATCATCTATCTATCATCTATCTATCATCTATCTATCTAATCTATTACATTAAATTTGTTTGATGAGAGGCAGTAAGAGGAGGTGAGAATACATGAGGAGATATACATACCATCAAACTACATTGTGTGACAGTTGCAAAATATTCAATTAGAAATGAAAATAATATAGAAATAATATCTTTTCTCTCATTTGTGAATCTTAGCTCCAAATACGAGTGTGTGTGTGTGTGTGTGAGAGAGAGAAAGAGAGAGAGAGAGAGAGAGAGAGAGAGAGAGAGAGAGAGAGAGAGAGAGAGAGAGAGAGAAAGATACAGAGACAGAGAGAGCTGGAGTTTATGCCACAAGTGTATAAGTATGAAAATAATATAGAAATAATATCTTTTCTCTCATTTGTGAATCTTAGCTCCAAATACGAATGTGTGTGTGTGTGTGTGTGTGTGTGAGAGAGAGAGAGAGAGAGAGAGAGAGAGAGAGAGAGAGAGAGAGAGAGAGATACAGAGACAGAGAGAACTGGAGTTTATGCCACAAGTGTATAAGTGCCTGTGGAGGCTCACAGAGTTTGGATTCTCTAGAACAAGAGTTACAGGCAGTTGTGAATTGTGTGGGATATGATACGTTGTGAAAAGTAAGCAAGTGTTCCCTAATTGCTGAGCTAGCCCTCCAGCTACTGGGGAACACCTTTTAAATGTATCTTTTCTTTTTTGGTCTTTAGTTCAGATATGAGAAGTTTTGTTAAAGTGATATATTTTTTCCTTGTTCCAATCGATTTGTTTGACAGGAAAAGCTTTCAATCAAATTCTTATTAGATATCTAACAGAAGGTAAATGGGAACTTGGACCATGACAGTTTTGTACCCTAGGAAACTCAAATTAACTAATTTGACCAGAGGTATTTTTCTTATGTAACAAGTTCAAGGTTTTAAATAAAACATTTCTTTCAAATATTTCATGGGAAAATTCAATTTTTGTTAATTTTTATTGAATTTTTGTGAGTTTCATATAGAACATCTTATTCATCTCTATACCCCCTTTACAATTGGCACCCTTCCAGAGGCCCCCATTGGAATGCATGCATTTTATTAGTTGTGTTAAGGTATATATAGTGAAGTTAATGTTCCTAGACATCCCTCAGTGTAAGTTCATCCACTGAGGTCTAGTCAGTCTTTCTAGACTTTACAAAGTCTTTACGAAGATCAGCTCGTCCTCGACCAGCAGTAATCAGATGCCAAGGAGACTGTATGGCCCTATTTCCAGATGGTCACATATCACTTCCCGGGCTCTTGCAATCTTTCTATCCCTCTTCTGCAATGATTCTTGAGTCCTGGGTGAGTGAAGTTTAATAAAGGATTCCTTTACTGTTACAGTTCTGACACCCAATGTATGTTATTGTATTAGTCACTTTTCTGTTGCTGTGATAAAACCACCATGACCAAGGGAACTTATAAAAGGAAGAGTTTAAGCTTATGATTGACAATTCCGGGGAATTAAAGTCCAATGAAGTCCAATGTGGTGGGGAGGCCTGGTGGCTGGGGCTAGAGCAGAAATCCAAGGTTCACATCCTCCAATGAGCACAGGAAGTCGAGAAAGAGAGAGAGAGAGAGAGAGAGAGAGAGAGAGAGAGAGAGAGAGAGAGAGAGAAACTGGAGACTGCAAGGCTCGTTAAACTCACTAGCCTGCCCCCAATGACATACTTCCTCCAGCATGGCTACACCTTCTAAGACCTCCCAGAACCGTGGCACCAACTGGGGACAAAATGAATACTTAAAGCCTATGGGGGACACTCTCATTCAAACCACCACAGCTACTAAATGGGAATCTGATTATCACATCATATCTGCATATTTTTGAGTTTACAAATTACTTCAATACAACAAAACATAACATCAAATAATGAACAATGAGAAAATGCAAATAAAAATTACACTCACTGTTGAATGCTAGAAAATAGCTTTAATAATTTGTTGTATTTTGGTTAAATATGTTGAAAAAATCAATGGCTTTCTGTTGCTTTTACAATTACATAAAAATCTACCAAGCCCTTCGATAATGTTTAAGAATTTTATTTCATTTTATTTTATTTGGAAATTTTAAACACTGAAGCCACAAGCAATTTGATTTGTAAATGCTATTTCTGTAGCTCAGGCATTTTGTGTCTTCAGAAGTGGTATAGCTCAGGCATTTTGTGTCTTCAGCAGTGGTATCTTACACTTACTATCAGTTTTTGGTAAATAAGAGAAGGGGTAATGACCAATATCCTTTGTGGGTTTATGTGACTTCTGGTCAACAGCTTCTAGTGGAGTTCATTTCATGCACTGGATATTTTTATTTTTTATTTTGAACTTCAAAATACAACATGTCATTTGTTAAATATAGGATTTGAATGGATGTTTTCTTCATTTGTTGATATTTTACATATTTGCAAGCAATGAGCAGGATCTTTAATTATTTTTAACATTGTTTCACTAATTTTGAATCAAATTCATACTAATTCATTCACAAAATCTGTAAATTCTTGTTTAGACATTGTTAGGTAAATGTGTGGCACTGTGTATGTAGAACACTTTCGTCTAGATGCTTAAAGCTCAGGATATTCTGCTCCTAACCGCTTGGTGCCACATGATGACAGAGAGAGCAGAGGGCACATTTCCTCAACCCTGGGTAGAACGAGTGCAATTTAATATGGGGATTGTATGTTGGTTTTACTAACTAGATTACATAAAAATCAAACTTTGTAGAAATTTTAATTAAATAGACATAGCAATTAAGGATTTCAGACTCAAAAATCTAAAAGGTATTGTTTGTCAAATATCACCAGAACAAACAAATAATTAAATTATGGTTTGATTTCTTAGCAAATAAAATATAGTGTTAAGTGAATTCTACAGGATATTTAATATTTTCATGTAAAACCTTTTGATTTCTTGTGAATTGAGTTGCAAAATATTTATGTGTCAATAAGTTGGCACTAATTTTGTTCTATAAAATTATTTAAGCATATCTTTTACTTTTTGAGATTTATATACAGGAGTATTGCATTTGCATCATCTCCAAACCTTTCCTTGCCCTTTCAAGTCCTTCTATGCCTCTCATTCTCTGTAAATTTCTTATCATTTTCTTTTATCATCTTCTATATTATTACATATACATACATACATTTACACACACACACTCATATGTGTATACACATTTTTACAGCCTCCAGTTGGTATTGGAATTAGTTAATCTGTCAGAGAATTCATCCCTGAAGAAAATGGATTATCTCTCTCCCTTGGAACCCATTAATTGCCTGTAGCTCTTCATCATGAGGTGGGACTTTGTGAAATACCCACTTCCTGTCCACAATAGCAATGCCACCTGATGTTGTGATTATGCAGATGTTGTTAGGCTATCAGATTGTGATTGTTTTGTGGGTGCGGTTAACAAATTATGTCCAGCATGCATTATCTGCCAGAAGTATAAAAGTGAATCCTCTCACTCTGAGAATCTTTCCATCCCTTCTTGCACTATGTTCCTTGTTTGATGGTTTAATATATGGGTTGCATTGTAGATGTCTCAGGTTTACATAGGCACCACACATTTACTAATTATTTCTATTTTGATCAGTAGTGTAACACATAGAGAGGAATGCAAAGTTCCACATCTAGTCATATAAAATATAACCAGAGGGCTTTCTTTGGATTTCAATTGCTTTTGTACACCTACAGGCAATAAGAATATTTTTTTGTTTAATCTTATTCAATGTTTATTATATTCTGTTATGTTTTGTTACTACACAGAAATTCAGAAAAAAAACATACTTAATAATATGTTAGACTAGGGGAAGGTAAAAAAGTAAGATAAAACCTTAAAGTTATGTGGAAGATTTATTCAGTCTATATAAACAATGGAATGGTTAATACTCATATTTGTACAAATTGATTACAGGAACTGGACAAAGAAAGAAGACAGCCTTGCTGTTGTTAAAACTGATAGATACAGCCAAGTGTGGTGGCCTATACCTTTTAATCCCAACAATCAGGAGGCAGAGTCAGGCAGATCTCTGTGAGTTATAGGCCAGCCTGGTCTACATCGTGAGATCCATAGGGAGACCCTGTCTCAAAAAGACAAAAATAAAGAAAGAAAGAAAAAAAAACAACAGAAACAATGAAGTACTGTGTCCATACTAATAGTCAAATCTAAATAAGATATAATAAGATTGAAATATGAAATATGAATTAACTTTCAGAAAATACATTAAAGTTCAGCTTAAAAAATGGCCTTCCCAGCCGGGCGTGGTGGCACACGCCTTTAATACTAGCACTTGGGAGGCCGAGGCAGGTGGATCTTTGTGAGTTCAAGGCCATCCTGGTCTACAGAGTGAGTTCCAGGACAGCTGGGGCTACAGGGAGATCCTGTCTCAAAAAGACCAAAAAAAAAAAAAAATAAATAAATAAATAAATTTAATAAATTAAATTAAAAAAAAAACTTTCTTCCCACTTGTGGCTTTCCTGAAATAACTTTCTGTGCTCTCATCATCTAGGTAGCATTGTCTACACTAATGCCATATTTGTTTATACGTTGATATCTGAGACGTTTTCCTTCATCTCACAGAATAGTTGACATTCAATTTTGCTTCAAACTAATTGCTAAAATAGGTTTGAAATTAACGTAACCTATCTTAAAAACACATTCTATTAATTAAGCATCCAAAGGGCTACAGAGATGACTTAGCCCATTACGAACATTGACTTCTCTTGTAGAGGACCCTTGTTCAATTCGCAGAACTCACATGGCTGCTAACAACCATTCATAACCCCAGTTCCAGTGGATATGATGCCTTTTTCTGACCTGCATGGGCATTGACAACAGAAGTGCACCTACACACATGCAAGTAATGCCTTCATACAAATGGGAAAACAAACAAACTTTTAAAAATTTAGAGCCTGAAATATTTTATTTAAAACAATGTTAGGACTTTGTAAATAATATAAAATATGCTTTGACATCAAATAACAATTTATTTATAAAAGTTTAAAAAAGTAAAGAAGTAGCTTTGTTAAATGTGTATAAAGATAAAATAGATACTTTCAGAAAGATATAGTTTAGACAATCCAAGAAAGGGAGGTTAAATCTCTCTTTGCAGTTTTTTTTTTAATTTTTTATTTATTTTTTATGTGTATAAGTCTACTGTCTGCATGTAGGTTTGTGTACCCGTGTCCTGCAATGCCACGGAGGTCAGAAGAGGGTATCAGATTCCCCTGGAACTGGAGTTAAAGATGGCTCTCAGCTGCCAAGTGGGTGCTGGAGATAGAACCTGGGACCTCTGCAAGAGCAGTTGGCGCTCTTAACTGCGAGGCCGTCTCTCCAGCCCTCTTTGCAGCTTTAAAGATAATGATTTAATTAATACATATGTCATTTAAATGCTTCAGTTAAATTCCAGTCACATAAGATTAACAGTAAAAAATAAGATTTAAGTTTGTTTTTCAACAATTGACTATGGAAGTCTACCATATACACTTTTCATTATTTGTACTTCTAAAGCATATGTGAAATTGTTTCTCTTTTCATTATATAACTAATAATAAGTAAATAAGTGAGTGTACATATAGATGTATGCCTTCAGTCTATATATATATATATTTAATTTTTTTAATTTTATTTGTTTATTTATTTATTTATTTATTTATTTATTTATTTATTTATTTATTTATATGAATGTACTGTCTGCATGTAGGTTTGTGCACCCATATCATGCAATGCCGAGGATATCAGAAGAGGGTGTCGGATTCCCCTGGAACTGGAGTTCTCCTGGAATTGGAGTTACAGACAGTTCTCAGTCGCCACGTGGGTGCTGGGGATCAAACCCGGGTCCTCTGCAAGAGTGGTCAGTGCTCTTAACCGCTAGGCCATCTCTCCAGACCCTCAGTCTATATTTTTATAATTAGATTAACATAGTTCATTTTGACTTAAATGTATCATTGATTAAAGTAAATTTAAATTGAATACTGAATTTTGATTTGATAGAAAGTAATATCAATGACATCAAACTAATGTATGCAATATTCAAATATATTTGTTTCTTCTGGAAAATATGAAAGGAAATTATTATTAGAAATATTGTCGGTCCAGAAATAAGTTAGAGAACACAATAAAAAAGGAAACTGTCATCTTATAAATTTTATGGGAATAGAATGTATTTTTCATATGCAGTAAATAAAAATGGCCCTATGTAAAGACTCAGGTATGCTTTAACTTTATAAGATACGTTTTATTGCAATAATACTGAATTCATTGTGAATTATTATCTTAAATTAACCAGTATAGAAAAGTTAAACAGAATTTTATCTCATGAAGTTGCTGTTTTGCTGTTTCCTACATTGAATAATATTTAAAGATCTAAATTAAAAATGTTTCTAATATTTTCCCCATGCTCTCAAAATGTTATTTGTTGAATGCAATTTCTTTTTTTTTTATTAATTTTTATTTATTTCTGTATGTGTATGAATGTACTGTCTGCATGCAAGTCTGTGCACCCGTGTCATGCAACGCCGCGGAGTTCAGAAGAGGGTCTCGGATTCCCCTGGAACTGGAGTTCTCCTAGATTTGGAGCTTCAGACGGTTCTCAGCCGCCATGTGGGTGCTGGGGATCGAACCCGGGTCCTCTGCAAGAGCGGTGGGCGCTCTTAACCGCTAGGCCATCTCTCCAGCCCCTTTGAATGCAATTTCAAAATGAGCGAAAAGACTTTTATAGGCAGAACTAATATCTGTGGTCACTGAGAAAGTATTCATTTTGTAATTTGAGCATTTACATGAAAGTGAAGTTTAAACCTTCTATTATTTCTTTAAGAAAAATAACACAAATGAAACTATTCTCTAAATATTTTAATGATAATAACACAAAAATTTGTGTGATTTAATTGTGAATTCAATCTTTTAACCCGAGTGAGTATCATAACAGTGATCTACAGAGGAAAACAAGGAAGTTGGATTTGGATTACCAATTTTTGCTGATCATTATTTTTGCATCTCATGATGTTACTTAATGCTAATTTGAAGGGTTCTTATAACTTCTTAACAATAAATCACATTAAATAAAATTAACTTTTAATTTCAGTCAAAATTTCTATTCATTCTTTTGTGTGATCAGTGTACTTGGAATAAGAGATTTGTTCAAAATGTAGCTTTCCTTCTTGTCATTTCTTTACCAGTTTTTCTACCAAGTGAAAAAAAATTTCTGGCATTAACATCAAATACAATCTTTCCTAAACATTCTTGCATGACACAATTCCTAAGAGACCTACTTCTGTTAATAGCATTCTTGTGTCCTCTGGATAATTGTGTACATGTCTGATTGAGTGGAAAAAAATTCCTGAAGAAAAATCAGATCACAAATGTATGTTTTTGGTGCCATCAAGTCAATAGAATAACAGACTGATGAAAACATCAAAACACAATCAAAATTTCCTCCAAAGTCTCCAAGCGGAATCTACTGGGTGATCAACCAGAGGTCAGATTCTCTCATCTTATCAGTAATTGCAAAGAAAGTAAATCTGGGGATTAGATTCTTTTCTTAAAACATTTATGTTCTGTCTCTAACTAAGAGTTTTTAATCGCATTACATAAATAAGTTTTTGTATAAGCTAAAATGCAGCACACCACCTCAGCCATAGATGGATATTTGCTTCCAAATTGTGCACAGGAAAAATAGACTATAATTCAATATATTCAATACTTATGAAATGAGTTTCCTGTAAAGTAATTTGTTACACCTTTAAAACCTTAATGGAAGTTATAAATAATCTCAGAACAAACATAATCAATAGTTTAATGTTAATTATAGTAATGAATATGAAGAGAAAAGCCTAAGTAATCAGACTACTATTATCTTGAAAAATCAAAATAATGATGCTTTAACAGCAGTATTATCATGTAAACCACAGACATTAAGGCTAATAAATTGTACATTACATTTTTAACGTTCTCTGTGTGTTGAATATTTCTGTCTTTAGTGATCACTTCAAGGTTTTTTTTGTATGGAGAAGAATGTATATTGCAATTTGTAAAACAAAAAGAAAATTTATTGTACACAACTATGTAGTATGTTCCGAGCTAATTGATAACTTAAACCAGAAATGCTGTCAGAATCTATGGGCCTAACAGCAATAATAAAAAAAAATAGAAATAATGATTTTTATATCTTCTTACCAATGTATAATATTTCTTATTATTGTGGATAACATGTTCTTCGGTATTTCATTTTTTATAAGACAGAGGTATAGAAGTATCACATTATATTTTTTTGTGAAAATAGTAGAAAAAAGTTGTAACATTCAGTCATATTGCAATACTATAATGTCTAGAGAGTTTTAAGTATTTAGTTATCCTTGTTCCTTTCCCCAATGTCTTATTTGACAGATAATTTACATTTCCTCAATATCTGCTACTCTAGTGATGACATTTAGAGATTCATTTTCGAAAATCTTTCAAATGAAAAGTTTAGGTACCAGGGAGATTAAAATGCCTACCACAAATTCTGAGGAAACACAGTTTTAATACCTGGGAACTGCATGGTGGACAGTGTGGACTAACAGGATATTTTCCTCTAACATCCACAGGCACTCAGTAACACACATTTATACTTACACTCACAAACACACACACACACACACACACAAACTCATGCACACACACACATAATATAATAAATTTAATACTTGACAATTTGAATGGATACCACTGATCTAGAAAGAATAAATGCCCAAACCACAGCTCAGGATCTAACAAAATCTTCACATAAGGAAGCTTTCCTGAGGAATCCATTGCATCTACAGTCATGAGGAATCTTGAGAAATTCAAAGAGGTAACAAAGAACCTGTCTGGAAACATTTATAGCTTTTAGTTTTACGGTAACATGGAAATAATGGCTGGAGCAGCATAATTCACTACTTAGTTTAGTAAAACAAACATTAAGAGTCATAGGGTCTGTAGAGATGGCTCAGTAGTTAAGAGGATTTTCTGCTCTTCCAGAGAACTGGGAGTTCAGCTTCCGGAACTCAAGAGGCTGGCTGACAGATGCCCACAACTGCAGGTCCAGAGTACCCATGGCCTGGTCTTCTGGTCTGTGATCCCACACCTGGTCTTCTGGTCCTCACAGACACCTGCACACTAGTACACAATGGTGCTCACAGAAACACACACACAAACACACACACACACACACACACACACACGCACACATAAATAAATATTAAAAATAAGAATACAATTTCTTTTCAGTATATCACTTTCCATCCCACACACATACTGATTTTGCTGCTGTCACTTTTTTCTTTTTCTAGTATTATAAATTCTAAAGAAATCCAAGCAAATTGTCACTACAAACTAAAATACATTCTTAGTGTGAAAAACGAGTGCTTCCTTAATAAAATGTTATAAGCAAAGAAGGAAAGAATGTTTGCTACATGTAATATACTAGTCAAGATTGTTCTGAGTCTGTGTATGTTACAAGCTCTTCTCTCTTGAAGGTATTTGGACACCTGTTCTCCAAAAAGTAGTGCTGTTTTGGGGGGTCATGAAATATTTCACAGCTGAGCTGCAGCTGCTGTAGTGAGACTCCTGACCTGCCCTGGCTATTGTACCTTGTCCCCAACTCCTCTCAGTTTTCTTGTCTAGCTACCAAGTGAAGAAGCAACTGCTGTAAACTGGAGCTACTCTACCTGAATTCCCATAAGGATGGCCCAAACTCTCCAGAACTGTGAACAAATTAAGCCCACACATCTCCTCTAAGTTGTTTTAGTAATGCCTTAACAGTTATAAGGGAAAATAACTAACACAGAAGCTTGAGTTAATATGCTCTCAATAAAACAAAAAAAGAAGAAATATTAACAAGACCATGTTAGGGATCATATTGGGCAGAACATGGTTGTTGTTGCTAAAGTAAAACAAACATTAAGGGGGTATTCAATTTAGACATTTAGTAAGACCTGTTTCATAAGAGTAAATGCCATTGAATTTTGAGCAGTGAAATTGGAATTGTGAAAATATGGCCTTTCTGGATTTTGAAATAAAAACTTTAATAGTGGGAATATATTTGTTAGGCAGTAACAGAATAGCCATAATTTTGACTTTTTCATGTGGAAAGTAGTTTTCAGGACAATTGCCCCAGGCTTGATGTCTATTTTCAAAGAATTTTAGAGGAATCTTCTTGTTCCAAATTTTTGAGAACTTAATAACAGCACAAAAGCAAACAAGGAAAATGAAGTAAAAGCTTTTACAGAGGAACTGAAATTGTTAATGCATTGGTGCTCAGCAAAGTGAGACAGAAGGAAGACAAGCAAGTACCATGTGCAACATAAAGAATTGACTCCCTGGGGCTGGAGAGATGGTCTAGCGGTTAAGAGCTCTGACCGCTCTTGCAGAGGACCCGGGTTCGATCCTGAGCACCCACACGGCGGCTGAGAACCGTCCGAAACTCCAATTCCAGGAGAACTCCTGTTCCAGGGGAATCCGACACCCTCTTCTGATCTCCTGGCATTTCACGACACGGGTGCACAAACTTGCATGCAGACAGTACATTCATACACATACAAAAATAAATAAAATTAATAATAAAAAAAAAGAATTGACTCCCTAAGCTGGTATCACGAATTGGTCAGAATTTACTTCACAATGATCGTTGTAGTATTTTAAGATATGTACATATCCCCCTGAATACCACTGGCATAGGAACACTTTAAAAAATGTACACATGAATAATTAACACCTTTGTTTATATTTAAAATCCACTTATGAATATTGTGCAACAAAACATTTTTTGCTTTGTATCATCACTTATTGAAATGTAACTCATTATAGATAATATTACTTTTCTATCTTTATCTATTCTCTCGAAGATTGATAGTCTTCGAGAAGACACATAGTCTTTTCCTGTTCTGTAGCATATCCAGTTGGTTTCATCTAAATTTCAGAGTTGAACTAATGTTCTTTTTTTAAGAAGAAAATATAGGTTTATCAGTGCTAAGCCTCTTTTCTCCTCCACCTTGTTCTAGTATAAAATCCTTCAGTTACACTTACCAAGAATAATTCATTGCAAAAAATAAAAGAAATGAAGTGTGAGTTTTAAGTGCGGTATTTTTTAATAAATATAGCATTGTTTTGCATTTGACTTTATTATTCAGTGTTGACATTTTCAGTGTGGGAATTTAGTGATGTTTTGTTAGAACTCATTTTAATGTGACATGGCCTTCACTTTCTAAAACATGCTGTCAGTGGGTATGAACACACTTACAGAAATACAAGTTATTAATAAAAAAGAGAAAAATATCACCATTTTAACTGCATTGAATGCTTTAAAAAATCTCTGCACCATATATATTAAGACACTATTTTAAAACACATAAATACAAATAGTTAGTAGTTACATCTCCTTTAAAATTTCACAGTTCTGGTCCTTCGGGTGAGAGACGGCAAACCCAGATGCCTCAGTCCCCCAGCAGCTCCTGGTGGCAACATTCCAGGCTCCATACCCAGTAGCTGAGGACCATAGGACCATCTGAGGACCATCCCTCTACCCTGGACCCAGACATAGACACATGGTACAGTGTTCAAAACTGTCTGAATTTTACCATTCTTGGCCCTCTGGGTGAGCTCCTGACCAGCTGGGTGAGAACTAGCTGGGCTCTCCAGTACAAACTCAGAAGTGAAAACCTGAAGGCTAAACCAAATAGCCTTTCATACCTAATAAGAAAACAATGAAGGCAACTGAAGAATACAAGCAATGCCAATCTTCAACTGAGCAAAGGAACATTTGAGTTTCATAGCAGAACCACAAACAAAAGAAATCCACATGCCAAAATCACAATAAAAATAAAATAGTATAATGAAAAACGCAAATTATTAAGTCTCTGCTAAATACTACCAGTTCTGTAGGAGACTCCGACCTAAAAGAAGGGGGATCCATTTGCTATTGATGTTAATAAAATATTTACATAATTTTACAAATTGCATTGTCCTCTCTTTATGTTACTCTTTTTTCTTATTAAAACACTTTCTTTTTTATTTTATTTATTTATTGTTTATGTGTGTGAATGTACTGTCTACATGCAGGTTTGTGCACCCGTGTCATGCAATGCCGCGGAGGTCAGAAGAGGGTCTTGAATTCCCCTGGAAATGGAGTTCTCCTGGAATTGGAGTTACAGACGGTTCTCAGCCGCCTTGTGGGTGCTGGGGATTGAACTAGGGTCCTCTGCAAGAGCAGTCGGTGATCTTAACCGCTAGACTATATAACCAGCCCCTGCTATTGATTTTAATAAAATATTTACTTGATTTTACAAATTGCATTGTCCTCTCTTTATGTTACTCTTTTTTTTTAATTTTTTTTTATTATTATTTATTTTTGTATGTGTATGAATGTATTGTCTGCATGCAGGTCTGTGCACCCGTGTCATGCAATGCCGTGGAGGTCAGAAGAGGGTCTCGGATTCCCCTGGAACTGGAGTTCTCCTGGAATTGGAGTTACAGACGGTTCTTAGCCGCCATGTGGGTGCTGGGGATCGGACCCGGGTCCTCTGCAAGAGCGTCGGTGCTCTTAACCGCTAGGCTATCTCTCCAGTCCATTATGTTACTCTTTTTAAGGGATTCACAATATAAGAGCACAGTTGTTTTCAGATCATATTAATATTGCTCAGTTTGTCATACAATTAGGTAATTGGTGCTGGCATCTAGAGATGAAGGAAACCATTCCTTGTTTTTTCTGGGACTGTGTTACTTCACTTAGCATGATATCTTCTAGCTCCATCCATTTACCTGCAATTTTCATGATGTCATCTTTTTTTCTTTTTTTTAAATTAGTTTTTATTGATGTTTTGTGCATTTCATACATTTTTCCAATTCAGTTCAGGCTTATTTCCCTTTCCCTCCCCCCCACCCGCTACCCCGATCCCAGATCATGCATTCTGACATAACTGTCCTGCAATCTTTCTTCTTCAGTTTTTTTTTTCATTTTTAGCTATAAGTGATAATCCATGAGTACAAGCATCCTTCATGCAAAACCTATCTGCAGGCTGTTGTGCCCAAACACCTACAGCCCCACCATCCAGTGGGTGGTGACAGGCTGTTTGTTCAATCAAGTTGATCAAATGAGTGTCCAGACTACATTGCTGTAGTTTCACCATTCACCCCAATCGCAGCCCTTACATTCTACCACGCCCCCTCTTCCGCAGGTTGTTCCCTAGGCTTAGAAAAGGGGCACAGGTGGATGAGAGGTAAAACAGTCCACTCTCTCTGGAGCTGTTGACTTGGACTCTGGTCAATTCTGGCTGTTTCCTTTCATGGGCTGACAGTTTGTCCAGGAGATGTCATCTTTCTTTACTGCTCCATAGAACTCCATTGTGTAGATGTACCATATTTTCTCTATTCACTCATCAGTTGAGGGGCACTTGGGCTGCTTCCAGCTCTTCACTATTGTGAAGAGAGCTGCAATAAACATGACTGTGCATGTATCTCCATAAGATGAGTCTTGTGGGTATATACCCAGGAGTGGTATGACTGGGTCAGGTGGCAAGCTCATTCTGAGTCTGGAGGGTTCTCTACACTGATTTCCATAGTGGATGTACGGAAGTTTACATTCTCACTAGCAGTGAATGAGTGTTCCCCTTTCCCCACAACCTCTCCAGCACTTGACATGATTTGTTCTCTTGATCCTAGACAGTATTATCAGAGTGAGATGAAATTGGTTTTAATTTGCATTTTCTTAATTATTAGTGATGTTGAACACTTTTTAAGATATTTCTCAGCCATCACTAATTCCTCACTTGTGAAGTCTCTGTTCAGCTCCATCTTTTGAGTGTGTCATTTGTTTTCTTTATTCTTTGTTTGTTTGAGTAGTTTATATATTCTAGAAATCAATGCTTTGTCAGATGTTATCAACAGTAAAGGTTTCCTCCCATTCTGTGGGTTTTCTTTTCACTTCCTTGATTGTTTCTTGTGAAGTACAGAAGCTTTTGAGTTTAATGAGGTCCCATTTGTCAGTTGTCAATTTTATTTTTTGTGCAGCTGCTTTCTGATTTAGGAAGTATTTTCCTATGCCTATGTCTTGTAGGCTGCTGGCAACTTTTTCTTCTATTGCCTTCAGAGTTTTGGGTTTCATGTTGACGTCTTTGATCCATCTGGAGTTGACTTTTGTACAGGGTGAGAGGTAGGGGTTTAAATTCATTCTTCTACAAGTGGTGATCCAGTTTTGCCAATACCACGTGCTGAAGATGATGTCATTCCTCCATTGTGTCTTCTTAGCCCCCTTGTCAAATATGAGGTGGCTGAAATTGTATGTGCTCAGGTTTGGATCTTCAGTTTTGTTCCATTGGTCAACAGGTCTGTTTTTGTGGCAGTGCCAAAATATTTTTATGACTATAACCCTGTAGTATAGTTTGAAGTTTGGTATAGATATTCTCCTGTATTGCTCTTTTTGCTCAGGGTTACTTTGGCTATTGTTTTCCCATATGAAATTAAGGACTTTTTTTCCAAACCTGTGAAGAAACTCTTGGGGATTTTAATTGGTATTATATTAAATCTGTACATTAGTTTGGGTAGAATGGACATTTTTACTATATTACTTTTCCCAATCCATGAACATGGGAGGTTTTTCCATCTTCTGATGTTTTCTTCAATTTCCTTCTTCATGGGTTTAAGAAAATTGGTAGAGATCCTTGGTGTCCTTGGTTAGGTTTGTTCTTAGGTATTTTTTTTTTTGAGGTGATTATGGATGGGAAGGTCTCCTTGTATTCCTTTTTCAGTTGCTTGTTGTTAGTGTAAAGAAAGGCTACTGATTTTTCTAGATTTATTTTGATTCCTGACACTTTACTGAAACACTTATCAGGAAACAGGGACAGGTTGACTTCCTCTTTTCCAGTTAGTACTACTTTAATTCCCTTTTCTCATCTTATTGCCCTACCACGTGTTTCATGTTTCAATCACTATTCTGAAGAGGAGTGGTGATGGAGGGGGGAAGCCTTGTTGAGTTCCTACCTTTAAAGGGAATACTTCTGTCTTTTCTCCATTTAGGATGATGGTAGCTGTGGATTTCTTGCATATGGCTTTGATTAGATTGACGAATGATCCCTCCAATATAATTTGCTCCAAGACTTTAAGCATTAAGGGATGCTGGATTTTGTCAAAGCCTTTTTCTACGTCAATTGAGATGATTGTGTGTTTTTGTCTTTCAGTCCATTTATGTGTTTTATGATATTTATTGAGTTTTGTAGGTTGAACCATCCCTGCATCTCTGGCATGAATCCAACTTGGTCATAATAGATGGATGATCTTGATGTGGGTCTGTATGTTGTTTGCAAGTATTTTCTTGAGAGTTTTTGCATCTGTGTTCATTAATGTGATGGATCTATAGTTCTCCTTTTTGGTTGAATCTTTGCCTGGTTTTGGTATTAGAGTGAAGCTGGCTTTATAAAAGGAATTTAGCAGAATTCCCTCTCTGTATCCTTTTGAGCAATTTGAGTAATAATGGTTTTAAGTCTTTTAGAAATATTTTATAGAATTCTGCTGTGAAACCATCTGGGCCTTGGCTTTACTTAGTTGCGAGGTTTCTTGTTACATCTTCAATTTCTTCATACATTATGGGTCTGTTTAAGCTGCCCATCTCTTCTTGGTTAAGCTTTGGTTATTCCCAGGATTTCAGATATTCATCCATTTCTCCTAGGTTTTCAAACTCAGTAGAGTATAGGTTTTTGAAGTATTTCTGCATGATTGACTGGATCTTTTCATTGTCTGTTGTGATATTTCCCTTGTCATCATGGATTCTCTTGAATTGGAGTTGTTCTTTCTTTAGATTAACTGGGCTAGAGGTCTGTCTATTTTGTCTATTATCTCAAAGATCCGACTTTTGGATTCATGGATTTTTGTAATGATTTCTTTGTTTTTCTTTCATTGATTTATGATCTGATTTTTGTTATTTCATCCTGTCTGTTGTGTTGAGGCTTCATTTGTCGTTGTCTCTCAAGTATTTTTAGCTACAGTGTTAGATAGTTCACTTGTGCTCTTTCTGTTTTTCTAATGTAGGCACCCAGGGCTATAAACTTTCCTGTTATGACTGCTTTTAAAATATTCCATAGGTTTTGTTGTGTTGTATTATCATTGTCATTCAGTTCCAGGAATGCATTTAATTCTTTTTTTTTTTCTTCCTTGACCCATTCATTATTCAGGAGTGTGTTGTTTAATCTCCATGTGTTCTTGTTGGTAGTAAGGCTTATTCTGGTGTTGATATTGAGCTTTATTGTGCTGTGGTCTGATAGAATGCATGAAATTATTTCAATTATTTTGTATTTGTGGAGATTTTTTTTCTGTGTCCCAGTATGTGGTCTATTTTGGAGAATGTTCTATGGGGTGCTGAGTAGAAAGTGTATTCTCTGGTATTAGGATGCAATATTCGGCATATGTCTGTGCGGTCTGTTTGGTGTACGATATCATTCAGTTCAGATGTCTCTGTTTATTCTTTGTTGACATGTCCAAAGGGCTCAGTAGGGTATTGAAGTCCACTACTATGAGTGTGCTGGGGTTAATCTGTGTCTTGAGAACCCACACAATCGTCTTTATAGAGTTTGTTACACCTGAGTTTGGTGCATAAATATTTAGGAATGTTATGCCTTCCTGGTTAATTGTTCCTTTGATAAAGATGTAAAGTCCTTCTTTGTCTTTTCTGGTTTCTTTTACTTTGAAGTCAATTTTTTCTGATATTAAAATAGCAACACCTGCTTTCTTTTTGGTACCATTTTCTTGGAATATTTTTTTTTCAATCCTTTCACTTTAAGTTGGTGCCTAATCTTGAGGGTAAGATGGATTTCTTGTAGACAGAATATAGATGGGTTCTGTTTGCTAATCTAATCTCCCAGTCTACATCTTTTGATTGGGGAGTTTAGTCCATTAATATTTAAGGTTATAACTGAAATATGTTTGTTGCTTCCTTTCACCTTATTATCTGTTTGCATTTTTGGTCTAGGTTTTTACTTCTGCAGTTATGCTTTTATTGATTTCTCTTTCTTGGTGCCTGAGGATAGTTGTTCCTTTCTTCTGTCCTTTGAATTGCTTCAAGTATTCTATGAAGATTTGGCTTTCTAGACATGTATTCTATCATCTTGTTTATGTCATGAAATTTTTTTCTCTTCTTCAACTATAATCCACATATTTGCTGGGTATAGTAACCTGGGTTGGCATCTATAGTCCTTTAGTACTGGGAAAGCTTTGCTCTATATTCTTCTTGCTTTCATAGTTTGCACTGAGAAATCAGTTGTAATTCTGATGAGTTTCCCCTTATATGTAACTTGTTGTTTTTCTCTTGTGGCTTTCAGAATTTTTTTCTTTGTTTTAGGCATCTTTCATTTTAAGTATGATATGGCGTGGGGAGTTTCTTTTCTGATCTTGTCTGTTCGGAGTTCTATGTGCTTCTTGTATTTGTATTGGTTTGTCTTTTTTTAGTTTGGGGAAATTTTCATCTATTATTCTGTTGAAGATCTTATCAATACCATTCTCTTGGCTCATAATGTGCCACAATTTCTCGTTATTCCACTTCTGTGTATTTTTAAATTTTTCAAAAGCTTTAGTTGAGGTTTTTAGTTGTTCTGTGTTGTCTGCCAGGTCTGCTATTCTTTGTTCTGCTTCCTCCATTCCACTTCTGAGGATTTTTCAGTTCCTTTCTTCTTGACTGGATGAGTGTTTGATTTCCTCTTTCATTTCATCTTGTGATTTTGTTAGTATTTCCACTTCCTTTTGGAACTTCTCAATTTCTTCTTGTAGTTCCTTGCTTTGCTGGTTGGTTTCCTTTTTCAGTGTTTCAAATCACTTCTGGTGTTTGTTATTCTCTCCCTCTAGGTCCTTCTTGAGTTTTTCATGCTCTCTTCTTAGTTTTCTGACTTGCCTGACTTATTCTTTATATTCTTTGATTTCTTTGAATATGTCTGTAGTTGTTACTCTAAGATCTGTGCCCTGGGCCATCCCCAGGGGATCCTCCTGTAGGATTTTGTTCCACTACCCTAGAGTCATTGACATAAAAGCAACATTCCTCCCCCAAGAACATACAAGTGCCTCCATGTTAAGAGGTCCAAAGTCTGCTGATTCTGTAACACCACTCCAGCCAGTGAAGTTATCTGTTGTTGAAGTGCCTCAAGGCTGTTGATGGTGGAAGCCATCACCTGATCAAGCTTATTCTGAAAGTCCACTTGAATATTGTAAGCTCCTCTCACCATTCCTGCTGCCTCAGTGAGGAGAACAATGCCAAGGCTGATCAAGAGAGGAATGAAGATTTCCCTCCTTTTTTTATTTCACTCCTTTGCTAGTATGGTCACAGTATCCAGGCAGCTTTTTCCTTCTCATAAAGATAAAGCTAGGCATTATGACAATGGGCATGCAAAAATGAGAGTCAGTAGTGTCCACACACTGCAGTGCCATTGCACCAAAGAAAGAAATGGGGTTTGACATGCAGGATCCTGAAGAGAGAAACAATCTGGAGGCACCTGGGATCAGAGATCTTCGAGAGTCTCTCTAAACAAAGAGGGAGAGTAGTGAGCTGGTGGAAGTGGGGATTGCCACTTTCCCCGAGCCACTGCATATTCCCATATGGAGATGTTAGAGGGAAGAACATTAAGCAATGGGTGGGTGAGAGATGCACATAAAAAAGTACTGAGAACTACTGGGGTGGGTAGTAGAGTTAAGGAGACCAAAATACTGTGGTCATGACAAGGTGGAGTATACCTTTTTCTCCATTTGGGATTCCTGCAACAAAATGTGGGATTGAGTGAGAACTAAGAGGCTTACATGAGCTGACAGGATATGTGGATGTCAGCAGTAGGATATCTGGCATATCTTTGAAGGTAGAGTTTCCCTCACATTCCTGCCCACCAATGATCATCCCAGTGGTCCACTATATTGGACTTGAACTGATTGTCTCAGACCTGGAACATGATTCCTGGGCTGTGTACAGCCTCTATTCTGCAACCCCCATAGGTGTTAGTATCCTATAAACGTTCCCCTTTGTTATGGTATGGGAAGCACACAAATGAAGCTGGGATAGAAGACGTGTAATTGGGGAACTCAGGAACAGTGATGGTCTTATGGCAGCCTTGTAGAGAATAGTCACTAATCCCTATCACCTGATTTCTTCCTTCCCAGGTTTCCCTGAAGTAAAAACACCAGAGGTGAGTCCATGTGGGAAGTCTGTCCACTGTTCGGGTGGAAATAGAATTAGTTTGGCTTATCATTAGAGCAGATACTAGAATGGCAGAAAGCAGAGCTGAAGGAGAAGCCATAGACTTTGAAGAAGCCAAGAGTTGGTCAAGATCCCTCCCCATTATGTTGTTTGGTTTTCAGTGGTGACATCTCCTCCTTCTCCTCTTTCCTTGGCCCTTCAGGGACAGATGTACCATCTTTTTGGTCAGTGGGGATGAATCTGACATTAGGGGCTGGGACCCAGATGGGCTCTGGGCAATCCTGCAGGAAGACACAAGCAAAGCCCCTTCCCAGTGTTAACAGTGGGTCAGGTCCTCTCCTCTGGTTATTTAGGAGGTCCTTCCACCTGACAAGTATCTGAGAGAGAGTGCCTGGTGTCTGCCAGTGTTCGATAATTGGCAGATGTTTTGAATTTCCATATATATTGAGATATTGTTAGTGCCATTGCCTATTGGATATTGGGGGGTATTTTCCTATTTTTGGTTTTGTTAGAATTTTTTTGGACTCGGTGGGTTATTTCTATGATGGCTTGTCTTAGTGGATTATAAGGCATAGCCTTATAATGTGTGATATTCCACAAATGACAAAAGGATTGGAAGTGGGATCTAGCAAACGCAGGCCTATTGTCATCTTTAGCTGCTTGGGCATGCCCAATAATGGCAAAGTTGGAGAGAAAGTGTCCGGAAGGACCTTGTCCCATTCCCCTGTGTGTGCTGTGCCCCATATAAATTTAGAATAGCTATCTACTGTGACCAAGACATGTTTTTGTTTACCAGAAGGAGCAATATAGGTGACATCAGTTTGCCATAAGGCCTTGGCCTTTAATCCTCTGGGATTGGTTCCTGGAGCCAGTAATATGGGTGTCTTAATTAAAGAAGAACAGGAAGAGCATGTTTTAAGGGTATGCTGAAGTTGGGTAATAGAGATCAGGGGAAGCAGGCTTGGAGGCCTCTTGGAGGCCTCTAAAGTTTGTGTGGGTTGTGGAGTAGAAATTTTCAGCCTCAGAGAGAGATAGTACATAGACCCCAGTGGAGACAATGTGATCAGCAATGGAGTTACCCTCAGAGAGAGTTCCTGGCAGAAGACTGTGTGCACTGATATGTTGTATGAATGGAGGATTGGTCCTTTTTTATAGGAGAGATAGGACAGTAATGAAGAGAGGGGAAAGATGATTACTGTCCAATTGGACAAAGGATCTGTACAGCCAAGGTAATAGATTAACAACAGAAATACTATCTGGGAAAGGTTGGGAGGTTTATTGGTTTCCTTAAGGAAAGAGAGGTATACAGTGTAAAGTTCTTTGTATTGTAGGGAGTGGTTGGGAAGCGGATCGAAATATGATTTTGGGAGATTGATCTGAGGTGGCATATGACTGTGGATCCCCTTTCCCCCATGTCTGTAAAAATTGAAGTTGCTTGTTCAGTGGGGGCCAGGGGAGTTCTAAGAAGAGGAAGGGAAAGTGCCAGGTTAACAGTGGAAGTGCGGAGATCCATTTATCATTACTAAAATGGTTGTCTATTTGCCCTGGAAATCCCATAAGGCTTTTGGCTATGCAAGTGTTATTACACATCAGCCACTTGTTATCCTGAAGTGAGAAGGGTATGATTATAAAATTGAGTTATTTTCCTAAAGTTTGTAATGAGAGAGCTCTTCCACTTACCATGGTTGCCAGGGAATCCATCTTAGTTAATAGGCCAGAAGCTCCCCCTACTGGTGGGTGTAAGGGTTCTAGGATTCTTGTAGGTTGGTGTAGGGCTCATATAAGGGTGGAGAATGTGTTAACAATGAGTAACTGGTGAGAGAGGATGAAAAGCAAGCTAAGGCCATGCTCTGGAGGGCCTGATTTACGTTAGCCTCAGAGGCTTCATCTGTAAGCTTTTTCTCAGAGGCGCGTGCTTTGTCGCCTTGTAGGAGATCAAAGAGGGGTTGGAGGTTTGTAGCTGGGATGGGAAGCCAAGGGGAAATCCAGTTAAGGTTTCCTAGGAAGCGTTGGAGGAACACTATGGCTAGAAGAGGGGGAAAGAAGAGAATGGGTTTGAATGGCCCTACTTCCAAGAGGGAAATTTCAGTGCCCAGGAAACAAATTGGGGAATTGTTTGAATTTTAGAAGGGGTTATGTTAAACCCAAAGGCTGCCAAGGAGGTTACCAGCCAGTCCCTCAGTTTGGGAAAATTTAGTTAAGATGGGTAGTTCTCTAAACCAATGAGACTTCCCTGGCCACACCCATGGGGTGCGACGTAGTGACAAAAAAGTTTAGGATTTGGCCCTGGTAGTTGAGTCATGCTGTCTATATAACCAGACATTTTGGAAGAAATCAGTCTCTGTATTTGGACCTTAACATACGTCCATGTGGTGGGCTTTCCTGTGTGTATTTTCCACATGGATAGTCCTGTGAAAAAATGGGACATCCTACACCTCAGGAGTGATGGGTTGGTCAAGAATTCATCCGATGCCAATATGTCATCTATGTAATGGAAGATGTGAAGGCCTTGCTCTATGTGAGATTCAAGGGCTTGATCTTCCAATGGCAAAAGAAGTGTTTTAAAGTTTGGGAGATCAAGAGATATAACACTTTTTTAAGATAATGAATTGAAAGCTTGTTGGTGAATTAAATAATAACACATTTCAAATATTTTTCTTCAAATTATGAAGAAAAATATTTGAAATGTGTTATTATTAAGAGCCTTCTGTGATTAATAAATGTAAAACTTTAAAATATTTACATGATGTTCTTATGTTTGAAAGCCTAAGACAAGTATCTATGTTCAATGTAATATTATGGATTGTGAAGTAGTTTTTAGTAAAACAAAAGTAATTTTAGATATTTCTTAAAGTGGAAATATAACAAAAAACAAAAAACAAAAAAATAAAAGATAAAATTAAAAAATAAAATAAAGTGGAAATATAGTTAACAATGGCATCTGGTACAAGATGTCTGTTCTAGTTTGTCTTCCATTGCTGTGACAAAACACTCTGACCAACACCAACTTGGGGAGGAAAGGGTTTATTCAGCTTACATCTCCTGGGTCACAGTTCATCACTCAGGGAGCCCAAGGCAAGAACTCTGGGCAGGAACCTGGAGGCAGAAGCTGAAGCACAAGCCATGGAGGAATGCTGTTCACTGGCTTGCTCCTCTGGCTCATGCCCAGCCTGCCTTCTTACATGGTACACAACAACCTGCCCAGGGTGGCACTATTCATTGTGGGCTGGGCCCTCCCACATTGCCTGACAATCAAGACAATACTCCACAGACGTGGCCACAGGCCAATCCAATGGAGCCAATTCCCCAATTGAGGCTCCCTCAACCCAGGTGTGTCAAGTAGACACTAAAGCTATCCAGCACAATGTCCTTTATAGAACTTAACCTCATAGGCATATTAATAAATGAAGTTTATTTGTCCACATGCTTTTTAGCAAGAATTATAAGGAACGTCTAGGATTACATGCTGTGTTGGTCTGAGGAGAAAGCCAGAAGTGGACAGAAGGACTACATGTGTCATGTTTTCTTCTGTGAACAATGAAGTAAAAAAATGTAGCACTGTGCATGTTGGTAGAAATCTTCTTTTTAAAAATAATATATCTGTTTTTTATTACTAAAACTTGTCTGAAACATCAAGAAATGAAAGTTGAGTATAATTGATTTGTCATATTAGAAATACCTATAATTCTTAGAGAAAAGGTACAGAAATAAACAGAAAAAAATACTTTCATAAATATTCTGATCTCTCAGTATTTTAGGAATTAGATTGTATTGCCTTAACTCCTTTTAAGAATATGATATTTTACATGATTTGAACCACAGAGCTAATAGTGAACCAATGTTAAATTTGTCACTGAGATCTGAGTCTTACAGGGTTAATTATGGAGAGAAATACAGACCTTGAGAGAAAGGAGAAAACAAATTACATACATAAAATACCCTTTCAGGTTTATGACTCACAGTATACAGAAATATTTGGCTCATAGTTTCTAATGGCATCTATGATGTCAAGATTTAGAGAAGGGGAGCACTCAAAGTGACATTTATATTAAAGCTGCCAAGACCAAGGTATCAAGAAAATTGCTTCAGTATGAGGAATGTTTCATGAAAGAAATGCAAAAGTCTATGCATTTATGGAGTCCATGATCTGCACTGGACGAACAATAGCATATGGTGGGGCATCGTTTACCTGTACCTTTTTATAGTATATTTGAGATTAAAGCCTTTAGAAATATAGGCTGAACTATCCATAAGAGGGCTTATTTGTGCAGACTGTTTTATAGATGCCTGGCTGAACTGCTGTCATCAGGAAGTGTTCAAGATTTGTGATAGTAAAGAAAATGCCTGGCTGGGACAGTAGCTCTGTGCTAACATGAAATCCAAACATGCTCAAAAGCAAGGGTTCCCTATCCAGTGCAGGCAAGTAAAGAATTGGGGAAAAGGAAAAGGAATGAAAACCTTAGAAACTTATTCAGGGGATTTTATTTTTGGTGAAGGAATTGTAAAGGTGACTGAACTCTCTGTAGAACGTGCAGGTTTGCAGAAGTCCCCATAAGACAAGCCACTAGCACAAGTGTTCGGATTCCATGGTTCCAGTAAATGAAAGTGAGCATATGAATAGCTTTCCATAAAATTCGTTTAAGACATGGAAGTGGGGAGACAAGAGATATAGATCTTTTTACAACATGGAGATAAATGGAAGTAGAGTTTATATTACAATATCAGGTATTTTTTTTTTCTAGTAGGAAAGAACACATTGAGTGTGAAAGACAGCTATCATTATCAGTCTTTCTTCCCTAAATGAAGATATTTTGTAGGCTCACTTCTGTCAACTTTTGCCTTATCATTGAAGGAAGGTAATACATGAAGAATGATTTATTTGTCTGAATGAGTGGCATTTTCTGCAACCATTTCCCTGCATTCTTTGAAGGTTCACTGCTGGTATAATGAGTCAGAATTCCATGTATTGTTTTTAGGAAGTTTTCTAACTCTGATAATTCTAATGTTCTCATTAGAATTATATTATATATTAAATATTATATATTATTTATTAAAATATATAATTATATATTATATGTTAAAATAGGAATACATTCTGCCTTTTTGAGACAGATGCTATATTTGTGAGAGTTTTTCCTCTTTTTCTGCTTTTGGTTCCCCAGTTTCTCAACTGTCAGAACTGTCTCCCAAATTGCCTTGATGTGTGAAGATTTGAAATTCTATTTGGAAGTGATTAGTGTGCATGTACTGATTATTTCTATACTCAATAAATTTATTAATTTCAAGGTTTCAAATAATATGGTAGAGGTCATTAACATTCAATTATGAGCCATCGTTTCTATCTAGATTATGCTTTTTGTGTATTTAGCATGATTATTTTTAACAGCTTGATGGAAAACATTGCCATATTCCATTAGTCATGTACTACTCATTTGTTAATTCACTTACTGATTTGTCATGAATTTAAAGCATATTTAGCTGCATTCTAGAGCTGGTGCAAAAACCAGAAATATGAAAACATTTGAGCCACTTCATTTCATGTTTTGCATAGATTATAATTGGATAGTAGTGAGAGTTTTCAGGACAAATAGATTTTTTTAAATCTAGGAATCAAAATGTACTTTGTACATTCCATTGATTCATTTTCTAATGTAATATTTAGAACCACTTTGATTGATAACTAATTTTTTTGTATACCCATTTCCTAAGACGTAGCACCATTTCAAATGATATTTTCATGTTAAACAAATTTAGCTATTTAAGATTACTCATGATATACTCTCATTGTGTGTAACATTTTCTTTTTAAAATTATCTTCATCAAAATCATTTTTGACATAATCAATTGATTAAATACACCATTTAATTTTATGAGAAATAACAATTGAGGATTCCACTTCTTTTCTTCAACACTTTCATATACATTTAGAAACCCCCTTGGCAGCAGTGCCATGACAAATATCATCGACGGTTAACTTATCAGTTTCATTCTTTATTTATTATTTGGGGGATAAGAGTTAATATAATGTAAATAAAGTCATATACAGACTGGAGACATGACTCAATGGGTGGGAGTTATTGCTGTGAAAGCAAGAGGATTTGAGTTCATTATTCATGAAATTTAACATGGTCATGTATATATGTCTGATATCCCAGTGTTGTGGGGGAGCAGAAACAGGAGGAGAGGATGCTGGCTAGCCAGCTCTGGTGCAAGTATGAGGTGCAGGTTCAGTGTAGACCCAGTTTCCCCAAAATAAGATGCAAGAGACAGAGGAAGACTTGAAATCTTCCTTTGTCCATAACATCCATGTGTAAATGCTTGTGTAAATGTATGGACTTGTATATAACACACACAAATGCACACACACACTAGAAAATGCACACACACACACACACTGAAAACACACACTAAAAGTAAAAAATAAAATAAATCTAAATTTTAAATATCATACTTTTCTTCAAATCAAGAATTCATAAAAATAGTCCTCTAAGTAATATAAGATTAAAGGAAAAATGTGAACACCTAAACATATTTTTAAATTAACATACAGGTTATTTTCAGAGGTCATTATTTTGGTATATATGTTACATACATATGGTAATATTTTGGAGCAATACAATTGAGAGGGAATAACAATAACAAAAGGACTGGGTCAATGAACTGACTGAAAGAGTTAACTTCTTCTCGAACAATAAACCTCTACAGAGAAAAAATTTAAAAAGACTGAAAGATGCACGACATGTATGGCAGAATGCATGAAGTGGGGTGGGGTGGGGGACATGGAAAAGGGAATGTGTCTAAATTGGACTGAGAAATTATGTATGAAATACACAAAGCACGAATAAAATGTTTTATAAAAACCATAAGCTGGGCTGGAGAGATAGCCTAGCGGTTAAGAGCACTGACTGCTCTTGCAGAGGACCTGGGTTCGATCCCCAGCAACCACATGGCGGATGAGAACCGTCTGTAACTCCAATTCCAGGAGAACTCCAGTCCCAGAAGAATACGAGACCCTATTCTGACTTCTGTGGCATTGCATGACAAGGGTGCACAGACCTACATGCAGACAGTACATTCATACACATACAAAAATTAAAATTAAAAATTAAAAAAATAAGCAATAAACAAATGCAATTTCCATGTGCACCCAATTAAAAATATAAAATTTACAGCACTCCCAATAAATCATCACTCTAAATAAATGGCACATTTGATGGGTGACATTTTTTACCTTGTGGAAATAGTTTCATATTTTATTTTCTACATATGCTTGATATATTAGTGTTTAATTATTGTTTCCTTTGGTTTATTTCGCCACTTTTTGGTTGAATAAAAATATCAGAACCATTTGCCTCTCCTTTCTAGAAATAACAAGTAGTACTATGGTGTGGAGAGATGACACAGTGGTTAACGGTGTTTGCTGCCCTTGCAGAGGTCCTGTATTTGGTTCTCATCAGCCATATAGTAGCTCACAACAGCCTATGCTCCAGTGCCAAGGAATCCAATACTACCCCCTTTCCCTTGGGCACCTTCATCCCTGTGGTATATATATATATATATATATATATATATATATATATTCTCATGCACTCACTCATAAAAATAAATTTTAAAAATAAGAATTTTTTAATAAGGTGCTCTCAATTTTTTTCTCTAAAATAACAAAAAAAGAGTAAAACAATTATTTTTAATCATTGCATTGCATTCTGCCTCTCAGATGATTATACATTTAAGGCAAAGGAAACTAATGTTAAAAGTCTACAATTACCCTGCTCATGTGCCAAGTTATTTCTCAGATAGTAATGAGAATAGGAAAATTACTCAAAGCAGTGTAGTCTTGATGACCTCAGAGGACAGAAGATAAAAACTATGTAGAAAAGAAAATAATACAGAAGTGGAAACTACAGAGAGAAGAAACTCCAGGGACCTGCATTAGGATTTCTTGGAGGACATTTGAACATTTAGGTATTCATACATATATTGAAATGATATAAGCAGAGAGAAATCATGTATAGGAAAAAATATGACAGTTGGGTCCTGGGGCTCACAGTGTTGACACAGTTCTCAATGATTCTGGTAGTTTTGTAGTGAACCAGGTCAAATCTTAGTAATAGGTTGACTATCATCCTAAAATACAGCTTATCAATAGTTTTAGATACCCACTTATAAATGCTGGCGGAATATTCTAGTGCTATTTTTTGTTGTTCTAAGTGAAATAGTTGGACAAGTATTGAAAAATTGGAATATCAATGAAGGGGGAATTCAGTTATTAGAAACAATCTGATTAAATATAATTATAAAGAAGAAATACTTGCAAAAGAAAAATGAGCAAAATCTCATTAAGAAGTACATGAGACAAAACCAAGTACTCAAATACCATGGTCTTACGGAGAAATACCAGGACTTAGGTTAAAAATTCATTTGAGAAATATGCTGATGCTGGGCGTGGTGGCTCACACCTCTAATCCTAGCACTCAGGGAGGCAGAGGCAGGTGGATCTTTGTGAGTTCAAGGCCAGTCTGATCTACAGAGTTCCAGGACAGCTGGGGCTAAAGGGAGACCTTGTCTTGAAAAGACTAAAAAAAAAAAAAAGACTATTACCAAATGACACACAAAAACATATAAAACTGCATACCACTTAAATATTAATAGTAAGAGAAGAAACCAAACACTGAAATAGAGAATAGTGAAGAAATGACTGGTTTATCTGTCAGAAACAGTACAAACCAGAAGAAACAGGAAGGAGAAATCTGAGGTTTCAATGAAAAATAATATTTAATCGATTTTTTATGATAACATTATTGGAAATTTGAGACCTTGTCTCAAAAAGACAAAAAAAATGACTATGGATAAAAAGTGTAGCCACTCATGAAGAACTGTGATTGTCTGACATTTTAATAAAATTACAAATATATAACTTAGTTTTCTACTGACTTCTGGTTGATAAGAGAATAAGACTCTTCATGTGTCATGCAAAATGATTTGGATTCTTAAGGGCAAGCAGATAGCTTACACTTTCTCATTCATACTTGCCTGGATTTCCTTTGCTGCCAAGTCCAATGAAAGCTATGTAGAGTGTCCAATTTGTGTTACCAGTGAATTTTATCACAGCCAAAGAACCAGTTAGAGAGATCTACTCTTTTATGGTCAGAAATAAGAGTGCATGGCCTCTGTATGTAAATAAGATAAAAATTTCATGTTGAACTTTGTTCTAGTTTCTCTTCCATTGCTGTGACAAAACACTCTGACCGACACCAACTTGGGGAGTAAAGGGTTTATTCAGCTCACATCTCCTGGGTCACAGTTCATCACTCAAGGAGCCCAAGGTAAGAACTAGGGTCAGGAACCTGGAGGCAGAAGCTGAAGCAAAGGCCATGGAGGAGTGCTGCTTACTGGCTTGCTCCCCTGGCCCATGCCCAGCCTACCCTCTTATACAGTAATAGTTAATCTCCTTTGAATTAGAGTTTAGAGCTGTGACCCTTATTAGATACTAATTATTAGTTGACAAATTGTGAGGAGCACCCATCACATCACTAACTATTTCATAGTGAGAGATATCAGAGGTTGCACATGGCCAGATCCCACTTCGTTATTCTGACAATACATCATTGGGAGAAAAGAAGTCCCCAACATGTCCTGAGCATGAGACTGTGTCATAAAATATTGCACTCCAGAACTTTAAGCTGGACACACTTCTACACTTTATTTAGTACCTCTTCTTGAATTTTGTTGTAGCAATACAGAATGAACTGGAACATCAAACTGTCTCTCTGTCTCTCTCTGTCTCTCTGTCTCTCTCTGTCTCTGTCTCTCTCTCTCTCTCTCTCTCTCTATATATATATATGTACTGAACTTACCATTTTAATTCAAGTGTTATGTATAAACTATGCTCCTATATTCATAAAAAATTCATTATGATTCCAAATATTGTCATTCTATTGACCTATATATTTTCTCATTCTGAAGCTTTTTTAATGATTTTTAATGTTGATTGAGATTACATTTTACAAAACTGTTTTCTTAATGCTGCACTAGCATTAACATTTTGATACATCTGAATTTTATCTGGTGTCCTGTTTGCAGTACCTCCTGTGCTTATACAAAGAAAACCTACTCTTGTGAATTCTTTTAATTGGTTCATTTTTAATTATATTTATTTGACAATTTTATGCATATGTTTAATATACATTACTCATATCTACTCCCATTCCTCTTTCCTCTCTATCATACTTCTGTAACATACCCTCCTATCACCTTAATGTTCTATTCTTTGTTTTATAACCTACTTAATCTAGCTAATGCTGCCCACCTGTGCATGGATGCATGGCCATCCAGAGAATCATAGACAGCTTATCAGCAGCTACTCTCACATGAACAAATGACTCACACTCCTTCTATTAGCTATCAATAGATAATTGTGCCTCAGCTCTGGATTGGGCCCCATCAGGCACTCTTCTCTCCATGCAGGAAGTTCTACTAGCTTGATATTCTATAAGAGTTGTTTAGTGATATGAATTCATGAGTAGAATGGCCATATGAATTTCAGAAGACAATGGTTCATATCACTACTCCTCATATCATTCCCTTACTATGGCCCTTATATTCTTTCTCCCAACTCCTCCTGACATTCCTGGAGACTTGGAGTGGGATATATAGTATATATAGATATATTATATATATTAGATAATATATTATCCATTTAGGGATGAGTACTCTATAGGCATTTATTCTCAGCACATTGCCCTATTGTGAGTTTCTGCATTAACCACTGCCCACTGCCAAACAAAATCTCTGGCCAAAGTTGAGAATAGATGTAATCTATGGTTAAAATCATAAATATTGAATGATACTAGGAATATATGTACATTCAGAAGATCATTAATAGTACATTCCCCTCCCTTTGGAGACTGTGACCACCCCAGTCATATATTTTTGACTAGATTTACATAAATCAGCATGTAAAACATTAAAAAATATCTAATCAGAAAATGACACGTTTATACTAGTGAGCACATCTTCCCAACAGGTCAATATTGATTATTGTTTCTTCAGCAATAGGGTCTTACAACCTAGACATGGTAGACAACCAAGAGCAATTACAATAGCATGCACTTTTTTAGTGTGTGTGTGAGTGTGTGTGTGTGTGGGGGGGATGCTTCTTGGACATGCTTGACTGACATATCTTAGGGAAGTATTCCACACTTGGAACTGCAATTTTCATTTAATAACACAAGTCTTCTGGAAAGAGCATTGGTTTTACTTTTCCCTTTTCTTTCTTCTTCTTTTTCATTTATCAACTTGAGAACCACACTGAGGTTGAATTAAAATCTTTCATTAGATCATTCTATATGTATTTTATGTGGAACTGTGGAAATGGGCAGCAGTTCCCAATCTTAGCAAAAGAACTATTGACTCATGTTTTTTAAACCTTTCTACAATATACTATTTGTAATTTTCCACTTTGCTATGCTTCTGTACTTAATAGCATCTACAAGTTTTTTTTTTAATTTGTATATATTTGGAGATTAGAAGGACATTACAGCAAGAATAGACACTAATATCTTTAAATAAAATTTCACCATCCTTTTGAAAATTAGAATGCCTTGAATGGAGTTAAAGCATCACAACAGTTTTCAGTCATGAATGACTCTGCAGAATTATATATTCAGCCAATATATAATATACATAGAGACACTTAATTGTAAATCTTTAATGAAATTTGAAATCAGACTGACACTTTATAAGCTTATGTGTTGCTATATTTATTGGAACTAGAAACTCCCACATACTTAGGTGAACTTGTCATTTTTATCCTGCATCATATATAATAGTGAACATTTTCAGTTACTTTATTGAATTTTTGTGTTCATATGGAGTATCTCAATCAATTTGACTCCTTTTTATCACCGTTCCCCACAGGCACCCTTCCACACCCCCCACTTGAATTCATACACTCTCATTCGTGCAAATGCTCATTGTGTGAATTTAGTCTCCCTAGACAACCATCAGGGCAAGTTCATTCATTGAGGAATAGTCAGCCCATCCAGATTCCCTCACTTTAAGAGGATCACCTCTTCACCACCCAGCAGTAATCAGTTGTCAATAGTTCTTTTGCTAAGATTGGGAACTGCTGCCCATTTCCACAGTTCCATGCTGGATTTTGTCTGCTTAAATTTTCATGGGTATTGTGCATGCTAACCCCATCACTGTAGGATCATATGAACGGAATACACATGAACTTTTATGAAGTGTTTTATTATTAGGAATTAACTACTACATTGCCTCTTAATAGAATCATAATTTTTTTTAATTTTTTTATTAATTTTATTTCTTTCTCTATGTGTATGAATGTACTGTCTGCATGCAAGTTTGTGCACCCATGTCGTGCAATGCCGCGGAGGTCAGAAGAAGGTGTCGGATTCCCCTGGAACTGGAGTTCTCCCAGAATTGGAGTTTCAGACGACCGCCATGTGGGTGCTGGGGATTGAACCCGGGTCCTCTGTAAGAGCGGTCGGCGCTCTTAACCCCTAGGCCATCTCTCCAGCCCCTGAATCATAAATTTTTAATTACAGTTCAATATGTTCCTGACTTAAGTTGCTTTTGAAGTGAAACAATTCTTGAAAAGACCAAAAAAATATACAAGAAGCAATTTATTTTACTGAAAATAAATATCCTAATTTCAAAACATGAAATAGATACATTTTAAATGCATATTATTTGGAGAGGATATTAACAAGATCTGGTGTCTTCTAGGAAGTACATGTTTACATGTTTTCATAAAACAATAGAAAATCAAAGTGACAATAGTAGGGTAGATATTTCAAAGATCATTGACTAAAAATACAGAATCAATCTAGATTGATTTTTTTTGTTTATTTATATAATAAATTTTAGGGATTTTTCACTCTCCAATTGGTGTTCTCATTCTCTCCCTCTACCATTCCAAAAAGACATCACCAACTTTCTTGACTTCTTATTTTCATGTAATCTAAGGTTAATTAGAATTTCTTTCCTTAGCATAAGTGGGAGGTTATTTATTGGAATGGCAACAGAAAGCAGTCAAGTGCACAGGGAGCTATTCTTGCCTGTCATGTCAGTTTTGTAGCATTCAGAGTTCATTCATCTTTGTAATCCACGAATATTTTTCCTATGCCAACAATTCACAAAAACCTCTGGCACTATGAAATCAACCAATCAGGAGGAAGCTTCCCATTCAGTTTAGGATTGGTTTCTCTATGTCCTGCATCCAGTATATGATATCTTCAGAAGAAATATCATCTTACTTTCTACCCACAGTGAGGAACCAAAGACATGGCAGTAGACAGTTTTGTTTCAGTGGCCTCCCATAGGGAGTACTCAATGTCTGGCAGTAAGTTTTTTTTTGTTTGTTTATTAATTTTTTATTGATGCTTTGTGTATTTCATACATCATTTTCCAATTCAGTTCAGGCATATATCCCCTTCCCTTTCCCCCCACCCCACCCCTCCCCATCCCAGATCATGCATTCTGCCATAAGTTTTCTGCATCTTTCTCTACTTTTTTGTTTTGTTTTGTTTTCATTTTTTTAACAATAAGTGATAATTTGTGAGTACAAGCATCCTTCATGTAAAACCAATTTGCAAGCAGTTGTGCCCAAACCAATTGCTGTTTTATACTCCATTCATTTTGGTCAACCTTCCCATTCAACCCTATCTCTTTAATCCCCATATCTTGCACCCTGCTTAAACCATTCTCTCAAGAGTATCATACTCCCTATTTATTTCCTCTTCATCCATGATACTCTAGCATTGCCCCTCCTGGGCGGATATACAAGTGCATACAGTAGTTTACACATCCACTGATCGTGTATAAATTCCCTGTTTATCAAATCCTTACCATCATCTGTTGTCAATTGTATTCTTGATTGTGGCTATTCTGACAGGGGTGAATAAAATACTATGGAAGGCTTGGCCCTTCACGGGATACCCATATCACACTCCTTCCTCCCAAAGCGTAGGAATTATTATTGCAAAAGCAAAAAGATTGCAGGAGCTAGAGGTGGGACATGATTACACAGATCCAGTGTTCTTAGGACATATGTGGGTTGCCCCACATATGATCCTACTGCACTTGTGACAACTTGCATAAGTCCTATGTAAGCTTAAGTCAAACAAAATTGCATCACAACGAGTGGAGGTTGGCCTGATGAGCCACTCTGAGTTGAAGAAATATTCACAATGGATAATTGCTAGATAATCAAGAGTGAGTTTTCTTTTCTTAAATGTTTCATTGATTTTTATTTTATTTGTATGAGTATATTACGTGCATGTAAGTAAGTGTTCCTGTGTCATGTAAGGCACATGAAGGTAGAAAAAGGACCTGGAACTGGAGTTACAGACAGTTATGTATAGCCATGTGGTTGTTAAGAATTAAATCCAGGTTCTCTGGAAAAGTATTCAAGTGCTATTAATTGCTAATCCATCTATCCAGCCCCAAGAGTGAGTTTTCCTTAAGGGGTGTGATCCATGAGCCATGGTAGGTGACTATGCTCCAGTGGATTGCAACGCCTGTTGAGAGATGGGTAGCACAAATTGGTCATTATATGTTTAAGAAAAAATAATAACATACATAAATAGATTATTAGGGAAGAAGAGGGTGGATCTGGAACATGTGGGGTATGTGAGATGAATATGATCAAAATATATTTATGAAATTCTCAAAGAATTAATAAAGAAACAAGAAAGAAAAAGACCCTAAATCCTTGGTACCTATCAAGCTTTAAAATGGCAACATAGTTCAAGAAGCATTCATATATTTAAAAGAGCTAAAAACAATTAGCACTATTACAGAGAAGAATTACATTAAAACTACGTCTAAACCAAAATCTAGAACCCATGGTTATATAGAATAAGTCTGTATTACTGATAATCAAAATTTTAAATCACATATAAATTTAGACAACAGCGATATTATAGATTAATTACAAGTATGTCTCATATATGCAATAGCAACATATTTTTTTACTAAAAGTGGATAGACAGATAGATGATAGATAGATCGATAGATGATAGATAGATAGATAGATAGATAGATAGATAGAAAATAGATTGATGTCTAGGTTTTAAATTGCAAGAATGACCAGGATGACAATTTGTAATATGTGTTTAAGTTTGTAATACACTAAGAAGGGCTACTGGTATTTACCATTAATTGTTGGTAATGATGTCACTTGTTCTTTTAAAAATTCAGTAATTTTCATTCAAACGATATGTGTGGCTTATGCAGGTATTTCTCCAACTTATTGCATTGAAGTTGTATTTTTCATAATTTGATTTAATATGTCATGGTTTCTTAATTATGAAAAGAGAAATAAACAGCTCATTGTACTCTGATTAATATATTCCATAATTTTAACAATTTTTAAATGCTGAAAGAAAAATTCCATTAAAAATTTGTTACATCATGCATATTATACACGTATAAACCATATTAGTGAAGAGATAAATTCTAGAAGACATTTTAATGCATTGTAAGAAATGTTTATAATTTCAAATGTTAATAACCAATTTAACAGAATGTGCAAGCACATTATTATTCAATAAACACATGCATATCACATTTATGTTTATTGCAGCTCGCTTGACAATAGTGAAGTGTTAGAATCAACCAAAATGCTCCTCAACTGATAAGAAAAATGTGGTACATCTACACAATGGAGTTCTATGGTGCAATAAAGAAAGATGACATCATGAATTTTGCAGGTAAATGATGGAGCTTGAAGGTATTATGCTAAGTGAAGTAACACAGTCCCCAATAAACAAACAGGGAATGGTTTCCCTCATTTGTGGATGCTAGTACCAAATCCCCAGTTAAAAGGTAAGCTGAGCAACATTATTGTTATATTTCTTTCTATCTGAAACCTATTGTCCTGTAAAAATGTGAATCTCTTAATGGGCCTTAGAATTAACTTAACAGTTATTTTCAGATATGGTAATTAATGTATATGGGTGGAAGGTATGTATTCATATTTTAGAGTAATATAAAATTAAAGGGAAAAAGCCAGGCGTGGTGGCTCATGCCTTTAATCCTAGCACTTGGGAGGCAGAGGCAGGCGGATCTTTGTGAGTTCTGTAGACCAAGGCCAGCCTGGTCTTCAGAGTGAGTTTCAGGACAGGTGGGGTACAGTGAAACCCTGCCTCAGAAAGACCAAAAAAATTAAAGGGAAAAATATGAGTTCTTAAACATATTTCAGAGTTAACATTCAGTTTATTCCAGGAGGTCATAATTCTGGTACATGTATGATGTTTGTGTAGGCATATTTTGGAGCAATATAAATGGGAGGGACAACAACAACATAAAGACTGCGTCAAAGAACAAATTGGTACAGTTAAATTCTGCCCAAAAAATAAACCTCTGCAGAGAAAAAGTTTTAAAAGACCAAGAGAAAGATACAGGACATATATGGCAGAATACATGAACTAGGACTGGGAGAGAGGGAAAGAGGAATATGTCCAAATTGAACTGAAAAATGATGCATGAAATACACAAAACGTCAATGAAATTATTTTATTAAAAAAGCAAACAAAGAAAAAGTATATGAGTCCTCCATATTTTATTCCTTATTAATACTTATCAATTGTCTGTAATAGTGGAGCCCAGTGTAATGGTTCAATGCATGAACACATGCATTGGATCCAGTGTGGTTTCATCCATCTCTTTTCCATTTCCAACCTCTACCACTTGCTTTTCTACCTCTGGGTTCGCTTTTCTTTGGACTTCAATGCACATGAGAGTTCACACAGTATTTGTCTTTCTGTGTATCCAGCATATTTCTTTAGGCATAGTGTACTGCATTTCCATGCACTTTGGTGCTAATTAAAAGTCTTATGATTTGTATATTGTTTATTAGTATGAATAGCGATTAGGTTAAGCTTGCATCAGACAAAATTAGATTAAAGCAATAGTACAAATAGAGATGGTATTAATAAGACGCAAACAGAATTGAGATAGATGTCTCAAAATTACATAATCATGTACTACATTGGGGGGAATAATTTAAAGAAATGTAATACATTGAATTCTCATATATGTACACAAATTAAATTCAACAACCAGACAAAACCTTCTTCCAACTATTTCCCCTAAGGCTTGGCAGAGAAGGTGAAGGGAAATCATGTATGAACTCATTTTTCACTTGAAAGTACACATTTTGTTGCAGGAGAAAAAAGACGTTAAATGTCTGTAGAAAAAATGAAAGGAGGAGTGCTTCCTAATGGAATGCTAGGTATGATTTGGAAGGTTCTTTGTTTATTCCTAGATAAATTTTATCTCTGAATTTGAGATATCTATAAGTGGGTATGTTCTATACTCAAAACTGTTCTTTACTTTTTAATAAAAATTTATTGATGTTTTGTGTATTTCAGACATCATTTTTTCAGTTCAATTTAGTCACATTCCCCTTTCCCTTCCTCCACTCCACCCAGATCATGCATTCTGCCATACATGTCCTTCATCTTCCTCTCAGTCTTCTAAAAGTTTTTCCTCTGTAAAGCTCAATTGTTTTGGGCAGAGTTTATATCAGTCTGTTCTTTGACCCAGTCCCTATGTTGTTGTGGTTCCTGCTCCATTGTATTGCTCCAAAATATGCCCATATAAATGTCATACATATACCAGAGTTATGTCCTCCAGGAATAAACTGTATGTTAACTCCAATATATATTTAGCAGTTCACATTTTCCCTTTAATTTTCCATTACTCTAAAATATGCATATATACTTTTCTCCCATATACATTATTTACCATGGCTAAAAGTATGTGGCAAGTTAACTCTAGGGCTCATTAAGAAATTTACCTTATAACATTACAGTTCTTTCAGATAGAAAGAGATATAACAATAACGTTGCTTAGTTTGTCTTTCAATTGGGGGATTTGGTACTAGCATCCATAAATAAGGGAAACCATTTGTGGTGGTTTGAATGAGTGTCCCCCATAGACTTTAAGTATTCAGACATTTTGTCTCCAGTTGGTGGCACTGTTCTTGGAGGTCTTAGAAGATGTGACCATGCTAGAGGAAGTATGTCACTGGGGGAAGGCTTAGTGAGTTTAACAAGCCTTGTTGTCTCCAGTCACTCTCTCTGCTTCCTGTGTTCATTGCGAGTTGTGACCCTTGCTACTACAGCCCTGGCCGCCATGCCTCCCACCACAATGGACTTTGATTCCCTGGAACCATCAATCATAAGCTCAAATAAACTCTTCCTTTTATAAGTTCCCTTGCTCATGCTGGTTTTATCACAGCAACAGAAAAGTGACTAATACAGTTATTTGGTACCAGAGAGTGGGATGTTGGCTGTGAAGAAACTGACCATGTGGATGTTTGGAGAAATGTGGAAGACTTTCGAACTTTGGGCTAGAAAGGCTATTGACTACTGTAAGCAGAGCTTAATGGGCCATTCTAGTAGAAGCCTGGAAGAAAACATTGCTTTAAAAAATGTAGTTCCAGAGGAAAATAAACACTTAGGCAGCAACTGGGATATTTTGAAGAGTCTGGCAGCAGTTTGCCCACAGCCCAAATGCTTGCCTGATGCTAAGTTGAAACGCAATGAACTAATGTCTTTGGCGGAGGATATTTCAAGACAGCCTAACGTCGAAATGGTGGTGTGGCTTTTAATGGTGAATATTATACAGATCTACAGTGACAAAGAGCAAATGGGGCAGAAGGAAATGCAGAATGTACAGTTTGGATCTGAAAAGTACACTAGGAAGATTAAAGGTGTAGCCAAGGCCTGTGAAGGAGAGGCTCCCTTTCATAAGGAGACTAAAGTGATTAAGGAGAGGCCGAGCTATTTACAAGTAAACAATGGGAAAGGCGAGATTAAAGTGATTAAGGAGAGGCCTCGAGATTTACAAGTAAACAACAGAATCAGTGCCTTCAGGGCAAGACCAAACCCAGCTAATCCTCAAACTTTTGAGAGGAAAATACTGAAAGTGTTTTCTGCTCCAAGTTCAGGGCAGAGAAAAGTTGCAAATGTGGTTGAAATAGACCAGGGTCCATCCCAAACTTGCAGCCAAACTCGGCAGTTTCATTCACGTGGTGCTGGCTTTAGAGGCATGAAGTTTGCAAGAGTGAAGGTGTCATCAGTTCTTCCTCCACAGTTTCAGAGAGCCACAGAGGCCAGGCAGAGTGCAGCAGGGGCGTCTCTGAATAAAGAAGGCCCTAATAGGCCATTGCATGAAGCTGTGTATGTGAAGTCTGGTTGGCAGCAGAGACCCCAAGAAGAGATGCCAGACCTGTGAGATATTTGCCAAGCATAGCTACATACAGGGAGTGGTACCAGCCTAAGAAAGAGATGTATGTTGCAAGCAAACCTGGAAGAGCTAAGCCATCTAAGCCCTTTGGAAGTAAATTCCCAGAAGTCGCACATGGAGCTACCAGACTTGGTGTTTGCCCTGCAGGTTTTCAGTCTTGTTTTGGTCCAGTATTTCCTCACTATTCCTCTATTCCTAACCTTTTGGAATGGGAATGTGTATTCCGTTCTACTGTACACTGGGAGTATGTAATTTGTCTTTTGATTTTACAGGAGTTTACAGTTTAGGAGATTGGCCTGAGTCTCAGAAGAGACTTTGGACTGTAGACTTTTGAATGGCATTGAAACTGGTAAAGACTATGGGGCCGTTTAAGGTTGGACTAGATGCATTTTGCATTTTATATGGTCAGGAGCCTATGGGGGCCAGGGAGTGGAATGTGGTGGTTTGAATGGGTGTCCCCCATAGGCTTTAAGTATTCAGACATTTTGTCTCCAGTTGGTGGCACTGTTCTTGGAGGTCTTAGAAGGTGTGGCCATGCTAGAGGAAGTATGTCACTGGGGGTAGGCTTAGTGAGTTTAACAAGCCTTGCTGTCTCCAGTCGCTCTCTCTGCTTCCTGTGCTCATTGGGAGATGTGACCCTTGCTGCTCCAGCCCCGGCCGCCATGCCTCCCTCAACAATGGACCCTGATTCCCTGGAACCTTCAATCGTAAGCTCAAATAAATTCTTCCTTTTATAAGTTCCCTTATTCATGTTGGTTTTATCACAGCAACAGAAAAGTGACTAATACACCATTCTCCCTTTGTTTCTTTGGGACTGAATTACTTAATGTACCATGAAGGCTTCCAGCTCCATCCATTTATATAAAGAAAACTTACATCTGTCTAATTCAGAGGGTTGTATGCTGCCACAAATTTCCTATTGAAAAACAATCATAATGGTTCTTTTTTTTTCAGTGGTGTTTTTATGAGGCTCAAACAATGTAGGTAATAGCAGAACATCACATACATAATCATAATGTTTCTAATGAAGCAATCTAAAACAGTATTATATGAGTTTATTTAAAATTTGAAGCAAAAATGTGTCTATACAAATATGCAGATAATACACAAATAATATGGTTTTGCCTTTGGGAAGTGAACTTGAGAATTTCCCAGATGTGTTACTGCTTGCCTAAATCCTGTCTTATCCCATACTCAGTGTTCTCAACTCATATGTAACTTTCAAATACCATAACACATTACATTATTTTATAATTGAACACAATGTGCATTAAAGGAAAATTTTTCTCAGATATTATTGCATGTAATTTTGAATGTATGTAAAACATTTTAAGGTATGATAAAAAATCAAATTCTCTATTTATAGATTAAATGGTCATTAAACTGTAAGTAAAATAAATACATATATGTACAGAAGTATCTCAGGCTCAGGTCAGTATGCAGACAGGGAATAAAAAGGATTTAACTATGAACAGATGACTCAAATTATTTACCTAGGAATCTATGCTTCTAAAATAAAAGCACTAAATCATAAGATAGCTTGGTGAATATGAATCCAATATTTAAAATACCTTAGGTAGAGTTATAAAAATTATAAAATACACATTGTATTTCACTGTGTTTTACATTATGGAAGCAACCTTTCACTTTTTCCAAAGAGATGGGAATCTGCCACATTTACAAGTTATGAAATGATATAAGAAAAGTGAAAGTTCATTTATAAACCAGATGATTTGTGTATGTTTTGCCAAATTGCTAACTGCTTAATTACTAGTTCATTATGAAATGTATTCTTTTGTTCATGTCCACATGCTAGACAAATTGCAGAAAAACCATTCTGTATTATTCTTAGCCTATTTTCTTTAATAGATTCATGGGTAGTAACAGAGAAATCACCTGCATTTATGAGATCATAAAAAGTCTTAATTAAGCTTGCAATGTACTTTGTGCCATTAGTATTAAGATTATTGAAAGGCTTCACTTTCTTTAAATCTCTGAAAGTATTTTCAGAGTCAACTATAGCAGTAACTTACTGCTATGCTTCTACTGAATAAAAGTTATGAAGCAGATTTCCATTGGATTTCCAAATTTCAGAATTACCTGTAATAGTCCCTCCAGAAGTGTGTTTAGTCAGTAAATTAGAGGAGATGATAGTTTGTGTATTTGCATGAAGCATATTACATTTCTCAGTTGCACACATATAAGGAAATTAAGTGAATATTTAATTTGGACTTTCGAGCATTTTAGTTGCCCTGGAGCCATCACAAGTTTTTGTGAAATATTACTAGTTTTAATCTATATTGTAAGTACAACTTATATATGCTAGCAAAGTAATACACTAATAAATTAAATACATTTTTATTTCTGAGGGTAAGTCATGCATGTTTTTATATAGTGGCTTGTTATTAATGGGATTCAGAAAGCAGCCAACATGAATTATCATCAAAATGAGTTCTATTTTTCTCACATATTTTATTTATTTTAATGAATTTTTGCAAATTTCATACAAGGTATTTTGGTAATATTTAGATTTCCTCATTTATATGCAATACCCTTTTTAAAGCCCTCTCTCACTAAGTGTATTTTACATTATCTGTTGGTGATATCATCTGAATATGTTAACCATGAGCATGTAAGTCACTGCTGCCTGGGAGATGGTCAACAGCTATCTAATTGGACTTGGAACTCTGTCAATGGGAGAGAGCTCATGAGAGCCACTAAAAAATCAGCCAAAAGCACAGGGCTGGAGAATATATAGAACCTAGAGAAAATCCTATAGGGGTCATATTTCTAGAAAAATGAACTTTCTTGCCATACACTAGCAATGGATTCTTGTATTTACAGACAAGTATATTGTTTACTACTCAACAAAGAGTCTATTCTTTGCAGCACATGGAGGAAACTGCAATATCCCACAGCTGGTCAGACAGAGAACATAGACATTTAAAACAACCCTATTCCTGCGAGATGCATCTACAGTTTAACCTTGCTTTACATGGGGGAGGGGGGAATGGGTGCATCACTCATTTCTCACCAGTGAGGCTTTCTTACACAATTGTGTGTGATGCAAGCAGTGGGTCATGGGTTGTCAAGCTTCAATGACTGGGAGTCTTCAGAGCATGTGTCCCTGGATGGGGCCCCTGTTCTAAACTGCATCCATCCACAGCTCAGGGATCATTTCAGAAGGGGTGGCAGAAAGATTGTAACACCTAGGGCTGGTGCATTAATGTAAAAAATTACTGGCAATCAGTCAACCACATGGTTTCACATGTGAACCTGTGGCAATGTAGGCATCAGGCACATACCCATGCCAATTGGGAACATTCTTCAAAGAGGAGCAAATGAACTAAGAACTACAAGAGACTGAGTACTGTTGGGTGAGGAAGAGTATGACTTAGATATACACAGAAAATGCTGACTACACTATATGGATCTATTTGCACAGCAGGACATCTGGGTTTAGGAGCTTGACTGGATACAGCTTAGCTTGGGTGTTGCAATGAATGAGTTCTGATGGGGGTTGGTGCAAGGCGGAATAGGTTTGAATTGGAACCATTGTGTGGGTTGTAAAAGTGCTCAATAAAAATTATGTACAATAAAAATCAGTAATTGTCTATATAACAAGAAATAAGAAAATGCATAGAAGTAGACCATCCCTTTTATAATAACCTCAAAAATAAGGAATATACGTAACAAAAAAACATTAGGGATCTCTACAATGAAAATTTCAAATCTTTAAGGAAAGAGATAGAGGAATACACTAGGAGATGAAAAATTTTACCATGCTTGTAGATTGGTAGAATCAATATAGCGAAGTGACCATCTTACTAAAAGCAGTCTATATATTCATTGCAACACCAATCAAAATGCTCAGAACATTCTTCAATGTGCTAGAAAAGAAATCATCCAAGAATTCATATGGAAACAAAAAAAAAACAAAAAAAAAAAAAAAAAATAAAAAAAAAAAAAAAAAAAAAAAAAAAAAAAAAGAGAGAGAGAGATTGTAGTGAGCATCACTACACCAGATCTCCCATTATATTACAGAGCTGTAGTTATAAAACAGCATGGTTTGGGCACAAAAATGGATAAATAGATCAATGGAACTGAATAGAAGACCCAACCATGTGTACTTAACAATTTCAACTACCTGATATTTGACAAACGGTCCAAGAATACCCAATGGTGGAAAGATAGCATCTTCAATAAATGATGCTGGCAGAATTGTATCTCCACCTGTAAAAGTATGAACTTGAATCTTTATCTTTCACCCTGAACAAAAGTCACATCCAAGTGGATAATTGACCTCAATATAAAACCTGAAACTCTGAAACTTATAGTAGAATGCATAGGCAGTACCCTCTAACATGTAGGCATAGGAAAGGACTTTCATAATGGGACATTAGCTGATCAGGCATTAAGGTCAGCAATCACTAAATAGGTCCTCATTAGTCTACAAAGCTTCATAAGAAACAATGAAGGACATGAAGAGGAAACCCACTGAGTAGGAGGAAATCACCAGCTACACAAAGGACAGAGGATTAATATCCAGAATACGCAAATAACTCAAAAAATAAATAAATAAATAAATAAATAAATAAATAAATAAATAAAACCCAATAAAAGGATGGACTATAGATCTGAGAAGAGAGGCCCACACTGATCTCCAACGTATTAGGCCTCATTGTTATTCTGTTGTTATTACTAACCCTGAGACCATGTGTACTGAATAGGTTAGTCTCCTTTATGAGAGAAAGATTGGAGGCAATTCAGTTAATGACCTTAAGGACACATTACACCGGACTTGATCCACACCACCTAAGAAGCCAATATGATAATGTTGATCAGAATACTTCTGTCTAAGTTAGGCAAAGAGAGACTAAGCTTGGCCTCTCTAGTAACAAGAGAAAATGGGGGAATGAGAAGATAGAGTTAATTCCAGACCTACATTCTGGACAAACAAAGGTTAAGCATTTACCTTTCCCAGGCAAACGTCCACCAGATTCATCCAGGGGATTAAGAAACAGGCCTGGTGGTATTCACTTTCTTCCAGGCTGAAGTTTACCAGATACATCCAAGGATTGGGAAATATGCCTGGTCTGAACTGAAAAAAGAAAATTTGCCCTAGACCAGGTCAGATGTATGCAACCCCCTGCTTGTAGTTTTTCCTTTAAAAGATCCTCCCCCCAAGCTGCAGCACCACTTATCCCAGCCTGCTGAATCAGGAGGGTGGCGGTCCAAGCTCAGCTTGAATAAAGACTCTTTGTATTTAGATTAGAGACTCGTGTCCTGGTGGTTTTTCGGGGGTCCCAGGTCATAAAATTTTCAAATGAAGAAATAGAAATGGCTAAGGAAAACCTTAAAATCTACTCACTATCCTTATTAATTCAAGAAATGTGTATAAAAACCACTTTAAGAATCCATCTTACCTTAATCAGACTTGCTAAGATCAATAGAATGAAGGACTCCAGATGCCGATTAAGATGTGGAGAAAAGGGAAGACTCATTCACTGCTGATGGGAATGCAAAGTAGTGCAGCCTCTATGGAAGGCAGTGTGGGGAACTCTCAAAAAACTAAAAATGAACATACCATATGAGCCAGTTATACTACTCTTTGGCATATACCTAAAGGATTGTAAAGATACCTGTATATTCATGTTTGTTGCTGCACTTTTCACAATAGTTAAGAAATGGAAATAATGTAAATTCCCAGCAATTTTTACTGATTTTTGTGATTTTGTTTCATAAAATGTAACTTGATGTTATTCTCTTATGTGAAACTCCCCTTACTGCCATGGCTCAATTTAATGTTCTCTCTCTGTCTCTCTCGCGCGCTCGGCGCGCCGCGCGCTCTCGCTCGGTCTCGCGCTCGCGCTTCGCCTCTCCGCGCGCGCGATGAGATATGATGAGAGAGCTTATAATTAGAGACCTAGATATATAATTCGCCAGTATTACTTTATTTATATATATAATTCAGTCTCTCTCTGGCTCCCGCTCTCTTTCTTTATATATGCATAGACGTCTATATCTAATCTAATTACATATAATGATAATGTATATCAAATCTAATTATATAAAATATGTCCATATATAATCTGATTATATAATGATATTTTTTCTGATTTCTGTCTTCAAATGTCCTTCAGTGTGGTGAAAAAAGCTTTTTGCAAATATCTGAAGTTTTTCATTGTGATCAATTAGTATGTTTGTATATCCATCAAATAGAAAATGAAATCATTAGGAGTAGTCTACAAAGAGACTAAGGCGGCAGGATACATAATTAATCTAGAAAAATCAGTAGCTTTTCTTTATATGATCAGCAAACAACTGGAGAAGGATTACAAGAAGACCATCCCACTCACAATAGCCAAAAACAATAAAGTACACAGGAACAAACTTAACCAAAGACACCAAAGATCTCTAGAATAAAATTTTAAACCCCTGAAGAAGGAGATTGAAGAAGACATCAGAAGATGGAAAGACATCTCATGCTCATGGATAGGAAAAATTAATATAGTAAAAATGTTCATTCTACCCAAATTAATATACAGATTCAATGCAATCCCAATTAAAATCCCCAATAGTTTCCTCACAGACTTGGGAAAATAATTCCTTAAATTCATATGGGAAAACAAAATACCCTGGATAGCCAAAGTGACCCTGAGCAAAAAATGCACAGGGGGGACACTATGCCAGACTTCAAACTATATTACAGGGTTATAGTCATAAAAAGAGCCTGGTGCTGGCACAAAAACAGACCAGTGAACCAATAAAACAAAAGTGAAGATCCAGACTTGGCCACATACGTTTTCAGTCACCTCATATTTGAGGAGGGAGGGGCAAAAGACTCAATGGAGGAAAGACAGCCTCTTCAGCAAATGATGCTCCCAAAACAGGATCAGCATTTGTTGACAATTAAACTGCTACATCTCACCCTGTACAAAAATGAACTCGAAATTGATCAAAGACCTCAATATGAAATGCGAAACTTTGAAGGTGATACAAGAAAACATTGACTTCAACCTAGAAAGCATAGGAGTAGGAAAAAATCTTTCTAAATAAAACAGCAGCTGTGCAGGAAATAAGGTCAACATTTGACAAGTAGGATCTCATTAAACTCAAAGGCTTCTGTACAGCCAAAGAAACAGTCAATGAAGTGAAGAGAAAACCCAGAGTGGGAGGAAACCTTCACCAGTGATACATCTAACAGAGCATTAATATCCAGAATATATAAACTATGCAAAAAACAAAGACAAGAAAATATATGACCCACTCAGGATATGGAGTAAAGATCTGAACAGAGACTTCACAAATGAGGAAATAAAGATGGCTGAGAAACATCTTAAGTGTTCAGCATCATTAATAATTAAGGAAATGGAAGCTAAAACCACTTTAAGTTGTCATCTCACTCAGATAAGACTGGCTAAGTTCACAAAAACAAAAGTCACCAAATGCTGGTGAGAGTGTGGGGAAAGAGGAATACTCACCCACTGCTGGTGGGAATGTAAACTCATACAACCACTATGGAAAACATTGTGGCGAAACCTTAAAAGACTCAAAATGAGTCTAACATCTGACCCAGTAATATCACTCCTGAGTATGTACCCACAGGACTCATCTTATTGCAAAGATACATGTGCATCTCTGTTTATTGCAGCTCTCTTCACAATACTGAAGAGCTGGAACTGATTCAAATGCCCCTCAACCAATTAGTGGATAGATAAAATGTGCTACATTTACACAATGGAGTACTATGCAGCAGTAAAGAAAGATGACATCATTAACTTTGCAGGTAAATGGATGAAACTAGAAGAGATAATGCTAAGCTAAGCAGCACGATGCCAGAAAAACAAGTGACAAATGGTATCACTCATCTGTGGATGCTAGCAACAAATACCTAGTAGCAAGGCAAAGTGGTATATGATATGTATGTATGTATGTATGTATGTATGTATGTAATGTATGTATCTAAAAGCAACTGTGCCATTATAATGTGAATTCCTTAATGGGATCTAGAATTAACCTACCACTTATTTTCAGACTTTGTAATTGTGGTATATGGGAGGAGAGGGGAGAGGGTATGTATGTATGGATACTTTAGAGTAATATAAAATTAAAGGGGAAAATCTGAATTCAAATAAAAAGAGACTACTGAAAATAAAGTCTATAAATTAATACTTATTTGTCTGGGCATTTGTATGTAATTGTTTAGTATTGTTTTCTCTGTCTCTGTGTGTATGTACCTCTGTGTGTACACAGGTGTGAGCATGTGGAGCACAGCAGTAAATATCAACCTGAATCATATTCCAGAGTGGTGATTTTTCAGTCACCGCCTGAACCTCGACTTACCAATTTGACTAGAATGATTGGCCAGGAAATTCTAGGGATCTTGCTCTTCCTATATTCCCAGAACTTGATTATAAGTAAAAATTGTATTGCTTGAATTTTTAAATAGGTGTCTGAGATTTAAACTAAGGTCCTCGTGATTACATGGCAAGTAATTCAGTGACTGTGCTATCTCCTAATACCTGGTCATTAGTTATGTATTTTATTTTCAAATATTACATCTTAGTTTATTTCTGCTTCAGCATTTCATTTAAAGTTTTAACAATCCTAAGATAGCTTCAAAACTGACAATATTATAAAAGTATGCAAAAGTAGTCACATTTTTTTCTTCTAAAATATCTACATTGCTTAAAATGTATTAATATGCTGTCAGAGGATGCTGGGCATGGTAGCACATGCCTTTCATCCTAGCACTTGGGAGGCAGAGGCAGGCGGATCTTTGTGAGTTCAAGGCTAGCCTGGTCTACAGAGTGAGTTCCAGGACAGCTGGGGCTACAGGGAGAATCTGTCTTGAAAAGACCAAAAAAAACCCTATAGTCAGAGCATTAGTCAGGGTGTGTGCTTATCTCAAATTTAAGCTGGGCATGGTGACATAAACCTTTAATCCTAGCACTGGGGAGGCAGAGGCAGGCGGATCTTTGTGAGTTCAAAGCCAGCCTGGTCTACAGAGTGAAATCCAGGACAGCTGGGACTACAGGGAGACCCTGTCTCGAAAAGACCAAAAAATAAATAAATAAATATGCTGTCAGAGGATGTTTCAGGGAGACATGAAGCTGGAATGGGTGCATGCTTCATGGGCATACTGACTGAGTTAGATGCAGGTAATGAGGAGGTATATGATCCTACTTCCTTATATATATATATATGTATGGAATTCTCAATTATAATTAAGTTATAAATATATGAGCAGACTATTCAGGAAGAAGGAAAGATGGGAAAGAACAGAGGCCAAAAGATATCAGGGCGAGGTGAATATGGACATAATGTATTATATGCAGCTAGGAAAAATTCATAGTGAAAACCATGAGATTATAAAGTCAAAATACACTAGTGAAATTTATTCTATCAAATACTACAAGTTTAATATGAGTTTCCTATTATTCTTACTTCCTCTTACTCTGGAATAAACCAGTACTCACATCAAAATGCATTGGTCAAAAGAAAGCTATAGACCCATCTCTTTAATGAACAGAGATGCAAAAATTCTCAACAAAATACTTGCAAATCGCATACAGACCCACATCAAAAAGATCATCTATCATGACCAAGTTGGATTCATACCAGAGATTCAGGGATGGTTCAACACATGTAAATCAATAAATATCATAAAACACATAAATGGACTGAAAGACAAAAAATCACACAATCATCTCAATTGATGATGAGTAAGCACTTGACAAGTTCCAGCATCCCTTCATGTTTAGAGTCCTAGAAGGAATTGGACTGAAAGGAACATTCCTCAACATGATCAAAACCTTATATAGTAAACTCACTGCCAACATCATCCTAAATGGAAAAAAATTGGAACCATTACCCTTAAAGGCAGGAATCTGGCAAGGCTGCCCCTTATCAACACTCCTCTTTAACACAGTGCTTGAAATGCTTGCTAGGGCAATAAGACAAGAGAGGGAAATTAAAGGAGTATTAATAGGAAAAGAAGAATTTATGCTATCCCTTTTTGCAGATGATATGATAGTTTACCTAAGAGATGTAAAAAACTCTACCACAAAACTTCTAGAAATGATTAAGGATTTCAGTAAAGTGACAGATACAAAATTAACTTGGAAAAATCAGTAGCCTTCCTTTACAACATCAATAAACCAGTGGAGAAAGAATATAAGAAGACTGTCCCACTCACAATAGCTTCAAAATAATAAAATACATTAGAATAAATGTAACAAAAGATACCAACCATCTCTACTACAAAAAATTTAAACCTCTGAAGGAGATTGAAAATGACATCAAAAGACGGAGAGATCTCCCATGCTCATGTGTTGGAAAAATCAATGTAGTAAAAATGTCCATTTTACCCAAATTGATATACAGATTCAACGCAATCCTAATAAAAATCTCCATGACCTTCTTCACTGACTTGGGGAAAAAAATCGTTAAATTCATATGGAAAAACATGAGACTGAAAAACAAGACCCTGAATAGCTAAAGCAAAGCTGAGTGGAAAATCCAATACAAGGAGGGTTGCTTTACCAGACTTCATGCTATATTACAAGGCTATAGTCATAAAGGTACTGGCACAAAACAGCCCCATTGACCAGTGGAAAAAAAAATTGAAGATCCAAACCTGAGCTCATAAAATTTCAGCCACCTTATATTTGACAGTGTCAAAAAATTCTCAGTGGAGGAAGGATAGCGTCTTCATCAAACTGTGCTGGAAAAACTGGATCACCATTTTTAGAAGAACAAAATTAAATCCCTATCTCTCACCTTGAACAAAAATCTACTCCAAGTGGATCAAATATCTCAACCTGAAACCTGGAACTCTGAAGGTGATAGAAGAAAAATTTGGTAACAACCTACAAGACATAAGTGTAGGAAATGACTTTCTAAATCAGACAGCAGCTTCACAGTAAATAAGGACAACAGTCAACAAATGGGACTTCATCAAACTCAAGAATCTTCTCTACAGCAAAAGAAACAATCAAGGAAGTGAAGAGAAAACCCACAGAGTGGGAGGAAATCTTCACCAGTGATTCATGTGACAGAGCATTAACATCAAGAATATATAGACTACTCAAAAACAAAGAAGAAAACAAATGACCTACTCAAAAGATGGAGTGAAGAGGTGAACCGAAACTTCACCAGTGAGGAAGTAAAGATGGCTGTGAAAAATCTTAAAAAGTATTCAACATCATTAATAACTAAGGCAATGCAAATTAAACCACTCTCAGATATCATCTCACTTTGATAAAACTGGCTAAGATCAAGAACACAAAATACACTAAAAGCTCTTGAGCTTGTGGGGAAATGGGAAAACTCATCCACTGCTGGTGGGAGTGTAAACTTGTAAACCGTTATAGAAAGCATTGTGGAGAACCCTTAAAAGACTCAAAATGATAATCTGTGAGCACAAGCATCCTTCATGTAAAACCAATTTGTGAGCAGTTGTGCCCAAACCCACACAGCTCATGGGTCCCACCATCCAGCAGTGTGTGTGTGTGTGGGGGGGTTCGCTTGTATGTTCAATCAAGTTGATCAAATGAGTGTCCAGCCTATATTGTTGTAGTTTCACCATTCACCCCAATCGTAGCCCTTACATTCTACCACACCCCCTCTTCCACAGATTGTTCCCTAGGCTTAGAAAAGGGCTGGAGGGATGGCCTAGCGGTTAAGAGCGCCGACCGCTCTTGCAGAGGACCTGGGTTTGATCCCCAGCACCCACACGGCGGCCGAGAACCGTCTGAAACTCCAGTTCCAGGAGAACTCCAGTTCCAGGGGAATCTGACACCCTCTTCTGACCTCCGCGGCATTGCACAACACAGGTGCACAAACCTGCATGCAGACAGTACATTCATACACATACAGAAATAAAATAAAAAAAAAAGGGGGGGCACAGGTGGATGAGAAGCAAAACAGTCTACTTTCTCTGGAGCTGTTGTCTTGGCCTCTAGTCAATTCTGGCTGTTTTCTTTCATGGGCTGCCAGCTTGTCCAGGCATAACCTTTCGATCCTACTAATGAAGCACATGCAATTAGATATATAGGTACTTAAACAGATAATATATAGCCTTTCGATCCTACTAATGAAGCACACGCAATTAGATATATAGGTATTTAAACAGTACTAATTGTTATGGTAGGTTACTTTGGTATAGACACAGGTGTTTGGATGGTATGTTAATCCATGAATTACATTTTCTTCTGTTAAGTATGACAGGGTCTTCGTGTGGCTTATAATGTCTCCTAACCATTAGAGGATGTAAGCTTATGGCATCAGCCCTGGGTTATTCCTCCAAGGAGAGAGCTAATAGCCAATTAGATTTAGGATATACAGACATATGGCTGCCACTGCTGCACAGTATTTCCAGGCAGATGAGGTGTAGCTGGTGCTGACGGAGGAGTCTTGCTTGACTCAAGGAGACCTATATTTGCTTTATTGGTTTAGTGGCCTTTGGTAACACTCTCTGGCATTCCAGAGACCATCTGTATACTTGCAAGTGCGGTCTCCATACATCTTTCCCATGTTTATATCAGGTCTTCAACAGCAGGGCCTTATCGCCTCTCTTCCTGCAGATATCCCAGTTTGGAGGCAAGGAGCCTTTACCTTTTGTGGGGGCTTGGATCCCCTGGCCAACATCTCCTTGGTAGAATAATCCATTGTTGATGTCAGAGCTCCTGTATTAATATATTTTGCTTAATTGCATCGCTTAAGGAGACTTGAGATTATATTTGGTTCTGAATAGAGATAATCCTTTTCCCGTTTCTATGTCCATTGTCAATTAAAGAAGCAGTTTTACCGATTTTACAGAGAGATACCTCTATAACAGCTGGCTCCAATCTACAGCTGAGGAGAACGACCTCATCATTCTCATTATTTCTCCTTTTCTTGGGGGGGGGTTAAGAAGCTCTTGTATTAAACTCTTGTGGCACCTAGAGGTTAAGCTTCGTTTAGGCTCATAACCATGTTGTTACTAGTACGGATCCAGAGAGGGGCCTGGTGTCATGCCAGATCTGATGGCATTTCTTCCAAAAAAATACACAAAGAAAAAAAAAAAAAAAAAAAAAAAAATGAAAACAAAACAAAAAAACAGAGAAATATGCAGAAAAGTTACAGCAGAATGCATGATCTGGGATGGGTAGGGTGGGGTGGGGGGAAGGGAAGGGGATATATGCCTGAACTGAATTGGAAAATGATGTATGAAATATACAAAAAAAAAAAAAAGAAAAAAAAGAACTCTAGAGAAAAGCCTGTAAGCTTAAGAAATATCCTAAGACCTTCAGTTTTTCTATTTAAAGACATGAAAACTCATTTAGAAAAAGACTGTCAAGCATACAGAAAGTTGGTATGCCTTCATTTTTCTTATATTGAAAGGTTCACAATAATGGACACTGGAATTGTCATATTGCAGACATATTGCATACTACATTGACTTTACAATATGGAAACACCATTGCTTTTCTGAGTTAAAGCATAAAATGTGTCCTTTTATATTATATTCAGTTTCATACTTGTTGAGACTTTTTACAAGTGTATTAAAAGAGACTTGTGTATGTTGGTATAATATATAACATAGTATTGTCTAGTACATTCAGTGTATGCAGGTGTATATGTGACTCTGTAGGATACAATATAGTTTCTACATTAGTAGCATATACTATGTAACTTGTTTATATGGTAAAGTATATGTAATCAGTATTTTACTAAATATCATTATACAACATTGGAGTATGCTATTGAAATCTTACCCATTTGTAGAATAAAGTATTTCTGTGTCAAAAAAAAAAAAAGAAATATGTCAGGGGAATGTATGCAAAAATGTAAACAACATGTTCCTCAAAACTGCCTTCCCTTATAAAATGATGAATAAAATTTAATACAGAAAAAAAAAAAGACTCAAAATGAGCCTACCACCTGACCCAGCCATGCCACTCCTGGGTATATACTCACAAGACTCATCCTACTGCAAAGATACATGCACATCCATGTTTATTGCAGCTCTCTTCACAATAGCGAAGAGCTAGAACCAACCCAAATGCCTGTCAAGTGACTAGTGGATAACAGAAATGTGGTACATGTACAAAATGGAGTACTACTCAGATGTAAAGGAAGGTGACATCATGAACTTTGCAGGTTAATGGATCGAACCTGAAGCCATTATGCTATGTGAAATAAGACACTCCCCCCCCCAGAAAAAACAAGCATTGAATGGTATTCCTCATTTGTGGATGCTCACACCAAATCCTGAGATGAAAGGCCAGCTGAAAAACATTATTCTTATATTTCTGTTTATCTGAAAGCAACTATCTTGTTATAATGTAAATCTCTTAATGGGCTCTAGAATCAATCTACCACTTGCTTTCAGACTCTGTACTTACTGTACATGAGTGGAAAGTATGTATTAATATTTTAGTGTAATATAAAATTAAAAGAGGAATATATGAATACCTAAACATAAAAAAAAGACTGAGAGAAAGATGCAGGACAGTTATGGCAGAATGCATGATCTGGGATTGGGGGGGGGGGAATATGTCTAAACTGAACTGAGAAATGATGTCTGAAATACACAAAACATCAGTAAAAGCATTATAAAAAATAAAAAAACAAAGAGCAAAAAAACAAAACAAAACAAAATACATTGGTCAAGAATATAAATGATAATTATTAAATATGCTTTTATGTTTTTCACTAAACTACCTGCACAATTAAAGAACATTACTATATGAAGTTAATTATACTTTCTTAAATATTGAAGTACAATTAATCAGTTGAAAAAATATTCAGCTAACTTTATGCATTACATTACTTTTCTCCCCATTTCTTACAATGTTTTGCTGTACCATCTATTCTTAACAGCATCCTCTTCTTATTTAAATTTCCTTCACTGCCGTTGTTTTCTTCCCAAATTACCATCACCCTAGCAACTGTCATCACCTTCATTATCATTTCATCGTAATTATTTACCTCCAGGATACTTAATTATTGTACAGTATGCTATGCCATTCAGGGATCATTTCACAGAATTAATTATTCCTTATTTCATGTGCTTATATATTTTAATGCTATAACATAAAAATTCAAGGGCATTCACTGCATGCTGCTAATAATAATCTCACCTTAATGAAGGAATATGTGTAGATGGGTCTGATTTAAGGGGAATATTTAACAATAATTTTCTTATTAAAGAATACTATAATACTCTATACTCTTCAATATTCATTTTTTCCTCATATAAATAAAAATAAATATTTAAAATTGTAATTAATTTACCAGAAAGTTTGAATAGAGTAAATAAATTATTTACAAAGATCATGTTTAATTTGAATCACAATTATTTCACTATTTTGATGTAACTAATTATCCAAACATATTCATGTATGTCATGAAACTTTACACTTTTAGGAATATCAGTGTCTAAAAATTGACTAGAGGAAAAAATGTAACATAAAATTATATTAATCATGTGTTCTTTTGAAGCAATAATTACTATGAATGTCTATTGAAAAATCTCTAAATGAAAGTTTTTCTTGTTTTTCCTTCCTAACCACACTTTACTCCAAACCATATAAAAATTAACTGAGTAATAGCTAATAAAATCATGTTGTGTAAAATGCAATTATTTTATGTACATATATATATATATATATATATATATATATTTCATATATTTCTCTATAGATGTATGCTGGCTACAGAAATTATATTTATAACAAATATTGCTTAACATCATGTGATTTAATAAGTAAGATATTCGGGCTGGAGAGGTGGCCTAGTGGTTAAGAGCACCAACTGCTCTTACAGAGGACCCGGGTTCGATCCCCAGCACCCACATGGCGGCCAAGAACAGTCTGAAACTCCAATTCCAGGAGAACTCCAGTTCCAGGGGAATCCAACACACTCTTCTGACCTCCGCGGCATTGCACGACACGGGTGCACAAACTTGCATGCAGACAGTACATTCATACACATACAGAAATAAATAAATAAAATTAATAAAAAATTAAAAAAAATAAGTAAGATATTCATTGTAACTTTACCTCCTTATCCCCAGGCACCTTCTATGGTGATACCTGGAATTATTCCATCTACCCCTATGTATTGAACAGAAGATTCCCTATGTGGAGTGACAGAAAACTAGAATGATACAAAATGAAAGGAAGACATAAGAAGATGTGAACAAACTTTAACTTCCTAGAAGCTCTTCTGTCTGCATAATTCCTATTTAATTTATATCTAATTTGGCTAAAATTAAATTGACTTCTATTGCTTGGATTTTAATAAGAAATGGCTGTTTATTGTTTTTTCCAGGTTTAGTTATACCAACAAAGATCTGAGCAGGATTAGTTACGGGAAAGCTAGTTGATAATATTTTAGCAAAAAATAATAGTAACAGTAAATAAATTGTTTCTGTCTGCTATACAAGGCAGAACTTTTGACAAGGCAACATTAGATTCATCTTACCTGGAATCTGCAGAGATAAGTACCAAACGAGTGGTTTTCACAAAAACATGAAGCACTGGGATATTTATATCTCCACAAGCCTGTCAATCACCAAGTTACAAAAGGATGAGGGATTCTGGTTCTTGCTACAATAAGCACAGCTTCTTTGGGCAACACTTAAGCAAAATTCTTCAAATTCAGGAAATAAAGGGTTTTCTTATAGGACAAGACCCCTTAATGACCTAGTTATTCAAGATCCAAGGACAGATCTCTCCTTTTTCCATTGACATTATCAACTTTCAACGTTACAAAAACATATAATTAACTCTATCATCAAGATACAGCTGCAGTCTTTCTTGTGCAATGCATGTTAAGCTTCTTGTCATAGGGGAAGCTACAGTAGTCTAATGGATTGGCATCTTCTCAGAATCCATCTTTACTTACAAATGATTTTGCATATGGAATGAAAATAGTGCTTACACACACCCTACAAAGATTTCCAGGGGAGTGGGATGCTACCCTGAAATCCCTGGACCACTGCCTTGTCCTTCCTATTATCAGTCCAACTTGATTATCTCATATACAACTACAAGCCTTCATCCAATTTCCTCGACATTCAAGACTCAACAATTTGAGTACTTAATCTTCCTTGTAGCTCAGCCTTTGTTTATTTACAAGGTTAAGCTCTGACAGGGAAAACTCTTACCCACTGCAGGTAGGAAGGAATCTGGTATAGCCACTATGGGCATCAGTCACATGTTAGATCAATATTGAGCTGTTTGAGAAATCTCCATATGGAAATCAGAGTGGAGATTCCTCAGAAAGCTCAAAGTTGATCTACCATGTGACTCAGCCATATCACTATTTCACATATACCCAGAAGACTCTACACCTTACTGCAGAAATGCCTGGTAATCTATATTCATTACTTACATTTTCCTAATAGTCAGACAGATTTATTTATTTATTTATTTATTGGTCTTTTTGAGACAAGGTCTCCCTGTAGCCCCAGCAGTCCTGAAACTCACTCTGTAGACCAGGATGGCCTTGAACTCACAAAGATCCACCTGCCTCTGTCTCCTGAGTGCTAGGATTAAAGGCGTGTGCCACCTTGCCCTGCTATTTTATTTAAATTTTTTTTGTATAGTCAGACATTTGAAACACCCTAAATTTCCATCAACTGATGAATTGTTAAGGAATGTAGAGTACACGTACAGAGTTTTATTCAGCACTTTATGAAATACTTAACATTCAATAATATTTCATAATAAATGTATAAAATGGAATTCTCAAGTAAAGAAAAGGAACTAGAGATTGAGATAATTCAGGCTGAGAAAGATAAATGTCACGTTCTTTTATATAGCTGGATGCTAGCATTGAAATGGTAGATATACATGTTTCAATCTGAGATTTGAGGGATGAAGAAGATGCAACAGATGGTGAGTAACATAGAAAACCACAACTGGCCAGTGTGTACAGAAAAAAGAGGCTGCAGTCTGCATATCCTTGAAAAGGACACCTATAACAGTCTTGTGCTACCACAAACAAAGGGATCATTGCAGAAGAGGGGGCAGAAAGGCTGTTAGAGCCAGAAGTTTTGATGACCATAATGTAAGGGTTCCCCAGACAGGTGGTCAGTTACTCATATGAATTCACAGCAATTGTGACAGCACGCATAAGCCCCATGAGAATTCAACAGTCTCAAACCAGAAGGAAACACAGCATAGACTAAAGGATGAGAGTAAGAAGTTATAACCCCAGGTAAAGAAACAGTGAACAATAGCTACTGAGGCGCTTCAGAGTTTAACTGTTGGTAGGTTGATCAGGCTCCAGTGATGGACCCACACTGAAGGACATTTGGAGACATAAATTAGTTTGGGTCAGGGACCAATAAGGGAGGTGCACAAATAGGGCAGGAGGTCTAAACACCATCAAATTGTATTGCATGAAAATCACAAAAATTCACTAAATATTTAGGGGATTATGTCATGCCTCAGTGAATAAAGAAGCTTGCCATAAAATCTTAATGGTGTAAGTTCAACCTCTAGAATTCAGTGTGGGAGAAGAAAATCAACTTTTGAATGTTGTCCCACATCCTCTGCATGCATGTCTTCATTAACACATAGACAATATACGAGCACATACACATCACACATATACAAATACAGAATAATAAAAGATTTAAAATTTTGCCCTACATTTATTGTTAGCACATGATTTTCCATTTTCATTGACTTTTGTCAATGAAAATACCTACTCCTTACATGGCAAGGTTTCATTTACATATGCCTAATGCTATTTTTTTAGAATAATCATGGTATAAATATGTAAATATTTTATATTTTCACTAATTTTGAAATTTGTTTCTAATAATTGTTGAAAGCAGAAGATTATTACGTTTCTGGTAATGGTAGAACTATAATTTTAGGTCTTCATTATTGTTTATCATGAAGTTCTATTTGAGGCATTCTAAGATTGACAAGTCCTTCTCAATTTCCTCATTTCTCATTAGGAAATCCCAGTGACCTTAATTTAATTCTACTTGTATATAACATTTCTTTTCTCTACTAATATATAACATTTCTTTTCTCTACTAATAGTGTTGATATCAATGTAATTCTGGTAATGTTGGATTAATAGTAGGCTTATACTTTGTTATCCATTTACCTTAAAAATTATAAATGTGGGGAACAGTATTAATATATCAGTATTTTTTGACATAAAACTTCTATACATTATTGGCTGTCATTTTTTTTAATTATTTATTTTTTATGTGTATGAATGTACTGTCTACATTTTGGTTGGCACACCCTTGTCCTGCAATGCCATGGAGGTCATAAGAGGGTGTTGGATTCCCCTGAACTGGAGTTAAGGCTGTTCTCAGCCACCATGTGGGTGCTGGGGATTGAACCCGGGTCCTCTACAAGAGCAGTCAGTGCTCTTAACTGCTGAACCATCTCTCCAGCCCCTAAATGGCAATTGTTTTTTATACAGATCAATATATATTGTTTATTTGCATTAAAAAGTCCATAGTATTGGTGTGATGGTTAATCCTGGGTGTAAACTTGACTGGACTAAGAGAAAAGGATGTTCAGATTGGACCACTTCAACCCAGATGGCCCACCCCAAGTGTGGGTGTTACCTTCTGCCAGCAGGCAGTATAAAAGGCCACAGCAGAGGGAGCTGGTCCCTTTTTATTTCTGTGGCTTGCCTCTCTCATCTGGTGAGTTTGTCTTGCTGCTGTGATCAACCCTTCGGATCTAGCGTGTACTGAGACCGGTGGATCTCCTGGAATCCATTGGGCCTTTAGCACCAGATTGGGACTACTGAGACATCCAGTCTTGTGGAACGAGCAGTTCCCTGATTCTCAGCCTCTCCAGTATGGCGCATCTACTGTTGGACTCCTTGAACTCTGTCACGTGAGCAAATCAATAAATTGTATATAGCTATATATCCATCCTGCTATTTCTGTTTGTTTAGAGAACCCTGACTAATACAGATTTTGGTACCAGGAGTGGTTCTAGAGAAACGGAATTGAAAGGATGTATTTCTTTAGTGGGCTTGGTAGTTTTTGGAGCCAGCTCTCCAACCCAATGAAGCCTAGAGTTACTGAAGGCTCTCCTGGTGGCATGAAGAGGAATGATAATCCTTGGTGCAGACTATTTGATGTAAATATGAAGATAGATCCATTTGACTCACCTAACTCACCTCTTGTGAGAAGGAAGGAATTTAGTGACTCTATATATAAAACGTTCGAGAAATTGCAGAAAAATAAGGAAAATAATTGTGTTGTCTTGTTGTTCCTAGCATCTCTGGATAAAGTGATAAGAGGAAAATAAGGAGCTCGGTGATAAAAATGACCAGCTCCGGATTCAAAACAACAGTTTAAAGGTTTCCAAGTGTGCTCTGGAAGAGATTCTTCTCTCCAGCAGCCAAAGAGCTACAGCAGCAGAAAATCAAGCTGGAGCCCTTATTATACATTTGGCTGATTTACAATGCAAATTTAATTCCCAGCCGCGAAGATTGTCAGCAGTCAAAGTGAGAGCACTGGTGGGGAAAGGGTGAAACCCTGAAACTTGGGATGGAGATGTGTGGGAGAACCATGATGATGAGGATTTTGAAACCTCGGATTCTGAGGGATTTTCTTTATCTGAGGAGTTAATCTCCCCACCCTCAGCAGAGAATCCACACCCTGCAGATCCCTCCTCCCCACCCTTGCCTGAGGAAAGTAATCTCCCCCTCCAAGTGGTAGCTAATGTCCCTCAGGGCCCAACAATTGTTGCCTCTAGACCTATAACCAGAGTCAAGGCTAAGCAAGCCCCTAAAGGTGAGATAGAAAGTGTGGTCCACAAGGAGGTGTGCTGAACCACTAAAGAAATTAATGAGTTTGCCTATTCATTCCTGCAGAAGCTTAAGAAATATGTGTGGGAATGGATTTTAAGGGTGTGGGATAGTGGTGGAAGGAATATAAAATTAGATCAGACTGCGTTTATCGATATGAGCCCACTGAGTAGAGATTCTAGGTTTAACATGGAAGCTCAAGCTGTTAAAAAAGGTGTTAAAAGTTTATTTGAATGGTTGGCTGATGTACTTATTAAAACATGGCCTACTAACAGCGAGTTAGAGATGCCTGATATTCCTTGGCTTAGTATAAATGAAGGGATTGTGAGGGTCAGGCAGATGGGCATGCTCGAGTGGATTCAAAGTGTAAAACCACATTCTTCACAGTATGAGGAACCAGAGGACATGACTTTCACTGAGATTATAAGATGGAAAGTACTGAGAGAGACACCAGAACATTTGAAGAGCTTTGTTTTGCTCTATTTCTTATGCCAGATCTTACAGTTAAAGAAGTTTTTGCTTGTTTGCATAAAGTAAATGTACACGTAATAGGTTTAACAGGACCTCAGGTTAGGCGTCAGGTGGCAGCACTGAATCGCAGAAGGCCATATGAGTGTAATTATTCTAGTTACCATAATGGGTGGCAAAGGCAAAGCAATGCCTATAATGGAATGACCCAAAATGATCTTTGGAACTGGCTAATTAATCATGGTGTTCCCAGGAACCAAATACGTAAGAAGCTTATTAAGTTTTTATTTGAACTGTATAAGCAGAAAAGCTCTAGAACAAATGACAGGAAGTCAACACTGGATTTCAGCAGTGGCGAATCCCGTCCAGTTAGCCAGTTTCCAGACTTGAGACAATTCACAGACCCAGAACCCCTTGAATGAAGGGGTGGCCGGGTTCCAGTGAGGAAGGACCTGTCACAATACCAAAGAGTTATGCTGTTTGCCTTCCTCCTGTCCTTCCCCAGAGGGACCTGAGGCCTTTTACTAAGGTAGCTATATACTGGGGAAAAGGAAATAATCAGACCTTTTGAAGCCTACTGGATATTGGTTCTGAGTTGACACTGATCCCAGGAGACCCTAAAAAGCATTGTGGCCCTCCAGTTAAAGTAGGGGCCTATGGAGGTCAGGTGATAAATGGAGTTTTGGCTAAAGTCCGATTCACAGAGGGCCAGTGGGTCCCAGAACTTATCCTGTGGTTATTTCCTCAGTCCCAGAATGTATAATAGGGATATATATAATTAGAAATTGGCAGAATCCCCACATTGGTTCCCTGACCTGTGGAGTGAGGGCTATTATGGTTGGAAAGGCCAAATGGAAACCATTGGTATTGCCTCTACCAGGGAAAATAGTGAACCAAAACCAGTATGGTATCCCTGGAGGTATTGCAAAAATTAATGCCACCATCAAGGATTTGAAATATGCAGGGGTGGTGATTCCTACCACACCTCCATTTAAGTCTCCAATTTGGCCTGTGCAAAAGACAGATGGATCATGGAGAATGACAGTTGACTATTGAAATCTCAATCAAGTAGTGACACCAATTTCAGCCACTGTACCAGATGTGGTGTCCTTACTTGAACAGATTAATATGTTTCCTGGTACCTGGTATGCAGCTATTGATCTGGCCAATGCTTTTTTTCTCAATACTGATTCATAAGGACTACCAGAAGCAATTTGCTTTCAGCTGGCAAGGCCAACAGTGTCCCTTTACTGTCTTACCTCAAGAGTATGTTAACTCTCCAGCCTTGTGCCATAACTTAGTTAGAAGGGATCTTGATAACCTGACTCTTCCACAAAATATCAAACTGGTCCACTATATTGATGATGTTATGCTGATTGGACCCAGTGAACAGGAGGTAGCAGCTAGTTTAGACTTGTTGGTAAAGCATATGCGCATGAGAGGATGGGAAATAAACCCAACTAAAATTCAAGGGCCATCTACCTCAGTAAAGTTTCTAGAGGTTTAGTGGTGTGGAGCATGCAGAGACATTCCTTCTATGGTAAAGAATAAGTTGTTGCACCCGGCCCCTCCCTCCACCAAGAAAGAAGCACAACGTTTAGTGGGCCTTTTTGGATTCTGGAGGCAGCACATTCCTCATCTGGGTGTTACTATAACCCATATATCAGGTGACTCGGGGCAGCAAAATTTGAGAAGGCTCTTCAACAGGTCCAGGCTGCAGTGCAGGTTGTTCTGCCCCTAGGGCCATATAATCCAGCAGACCCAATGGTGCTTGAGGTATCAGTGGCAGATAGAGATGCCATCTGGAGTCTGTGGCAGGCTCCCATTGGGGAATCACAACAGAGGCCCTTGGGATTTTGGAGTAAGGCTCTACCATCATCTGCAAACAACTATTCTCCTTTTGTGAGACAGCTCTTAGCTTGCTATTGGACCTTAGTGGAAACTGAACGTTTGACAATGGGCCACCAAGTCACCATGCGACCTGAACTGCCCATCATGAGCTGGGTGTTATCTGTCCCACCAGACCATAAGTTAGGACGTGCACAGCAACAGTCCATTATCAAATGGAAGTGGTACATACATGACAGGGCCTGAGCAGGCCCTGACGGCACAAGCAAGCTACATGAAGAAGTGGCCCAAATGTCTATGGTTCCCACTCCTGTTACAATGCCTCCTGTGCTTAAACATGTACCTATGGCTTCATGGGGTTTGCCCTATGATCAGTTGACTGAGGAAGAGAAGACTAGGGCCTGGTTTACTGATGGTTCTGCATGCTATGCAGGCACCACCCAGAGGTGGACAGCTGCAGCATTACAGCCTATTTCTGAAACAACCCTAAAGGACACTGGTGAAGGAAAGTCTTCACAGTGGGCAGAACTTCGGGCAGTGCACATGGTTGTGCATTTTGCCGGGAAGGAGAAATGGCCAGAGGTTCGTTTATATACTAATTCATGGCTATAGCCAATGGTTTGGCTGGATGGTCAGGGACTTGGAAGGAGCATGACTGGAAAATTGGTGTGAAAGACACTTGGGGAAGAAGTATGTGGATAGAGCTCTCTGAATGGTCAAAGGATGTGAAGATACTTGTGTCTCATGTAAATGCTCATCAAAAGGTGATCTCAGCAGAGGATGAGTTTAATAATCAAGTAGATTGGATGACACATTCTGTGGATAATCAGCCTCTTTCTCCAGCTAACCCTGTTGTTGCTCAATGGGCCCATGAACAAAGTGGTCATGGTGGCAGAGATGGAGGTTATGCATCGGCTTGACAGCATGAACTTCCACTCACCAAGGCTGATCTGGCTACACCTGCTGCCAAGTGCCAGATTTGCCAACAGCAGAGACCAACATTAAGCCCCCGATATGGTGTTATTCCCCGGGGTGACCAGCCAGCAACCTGGTGGCAGGTTGACTACATTGGACCACTTCCGTCCTAGAGGAGACAGCATTTTGTCCTTACAGGAATAGATACTCATTCTGGTTATGGGTTTGCCTTTTCTGCATGTAATGCTTCTGCCAAAACTACCATCCAGGGACTTACAGGATGCCTTATCCACCATCATGGTATTCCTCACAGCATCGCTTCTGACCAAGGAACTCACTTCACTGCCAAAAAAGTGCAACCATTGGTCATGGTATCCACTGGTCTTCAATGTTTCCCACCACCCAGGAGCAGCTGGCTTGATAGAACGATGGAATGGCCTCTTGAAGACACAGTTACAGCGCCAATTAGGTAGCAATACCCTGGAGGGCTGGGGCAAGGTTCTCCAGCAGGCAGTATATGCTTTGAATCAGTGCCCACTATATGGTACTGTTTCTCCTATAGCCAGAATTCATGGGTCAGGAACCAAGGGGTGGAAGGGGTGATTTCCACTCACTATTATATACTATATATATATATATATATTATATATATATATATATTATATATATATCGGATTACTTGTGTTTCTCTTTTGAATGTGCAACTGAGATAAGTGTTAAGTGTTGTCATATTTAGGTTATTAGATACTGAAGGACTAAGTGTTCTTCAAGGACATTACCACCTAATCTAAGATATAATGCTTTGCTATTGCACATGAGACACATATAAGATGTTAGGTGGAATTATGACCTTGCTATTGTTTGCAATTGACATTTAAGCATAACATAAGGAGAGGTTATTTATTGGGTGTCAAGTTGACAAGTGGTGGACTTGTGATGGTTAATCCTGGGTGTCAACTTGACTGGACTAAGGAACAAATAAGAGAAAAAGGATGTTCGGTTTGGAACACTTCAACCCGGATGGCTCACCCCAAGTGTGGGCATTACCTTCTGCCTGCAGGCAGTATAAAAGTCCATGGCAGAGGGAGCTGGTCCCTTTTATTTCTGCGGCTTGTCTTTCTCATCTGGTGAGCTTGTCTTGCTGGTGTGATCAACCGTTCAAATCCTGCGTGTACTGAGACCGGCAGATCTCTTGGAATCCATCGGGCCTTCAGCACCAGATTGGGACTACTGAGACATCCAGTCTTGTGGACTGAGCAGTTCCCTGGATTCTGAGCCTCTCCAGTATGGCGTATCTACTGTTGGACTCCTTGAACTCTGTCATGTGAGCAAATCAATAAATTGTATATAGCTATATAGTTATCCTGTTACTTCTGTTTCTTTAGAGAACCTTGACTAATATAATTGGTTTTGTCCACATATCAAAGTTTCAAATTCTGTGAATCTTTTTTATTACAAAAATGTTTGTAAAAATGGGTAAGAAGCCATGACCTTGGCCAAGGAACTACTACTTCTGGGTGAGGAAGAGTTGATCTTGAGTGAAGCTAGACAAAATGACCTGGGTCCAGTGAATGAACTCACAGGAAAGGACCCCTGTGGACACAAAATTGACTCAACAGACCTTAATATATATGACAGAATGTGTGAAATTGGGGGGAGGGACCTATGGGGGTGTTGATGGGAATGGCATCCAAATATGATTAAGGTATATCATGTGAAATTTAGAAATATTATATTGTTAAATATATATTTAGGTTATTGCAATTTCTAAGTAATATTTATTAGGTATAGAAACCAAATCTGACTATCCCTCTTCTATTTCAACTCTTACAATTTGGTATCCACAAGTTACTTCTGGAAAGTTACTGAGGGTTTTAACTCTTCCTTAGAATTACAAAATGTGGGGGCTGGAGAGATAGCCTAGCGGTTAAGAGCACCAACTGCTCTTGCAGAGGACCAGTGTTCAATCCCCAGTGGCCACATTGTGGCTGAAAACCATCTTTAACTCCAGTTCCAGGGGAATCTGAGACCCTCTTCTGACCTCTGCAGCATTGCACGACACAGGTGCACCAACATACAAGCAGACAATACATCCATACACATATGAAAATTAAAAATATATATATTTTAAAAAAAGTATGAAATGTGTATTTTCCCATCACTTTTTTTCAATATTTTGTCTTATCACTGTTTTTTCAAGTAATGCCGTTTAATCTTGCATATTTATATTATTTAATGATTTTGTTTTATGTGCATGAGTGTTGTTTTGCCTGCATGTGTGTAAATATGCCAGTGTGGTGCAACGCATCCTACAACTAGAAGAGGGTATTAAATCCCACGGAAATGGAGTTATAGATAGTTGTTAGCCACCATGTGTGTGGTGACAACCAAATCCTTTCCTGGGAAAGAGCAGCCTGTGCACTAAAGCAATAAGCCATTGCTTCAGGTTCTGTCCCCGTTTTTGTTACCTTGTTTTCATCATGGGCTGCTTGTTACTAAATTTATGTTTTTAACTAAGTTTGAAAGTGTTTTTCCATTATTTTCTTTAAGATATTTTATTACAGTTTATTTAGTTTTGAGAGGGAAGTTGGTCAGTGTGTATTTGTGTCAGTGCATGTAAGCACATGGCTGTTGAAGGATAATGTTCAGCATATGGCTCTCATCTTCTATTGATCCAGGTCTGTATTAGTCACTTTTCTGTTGCTATGATAAAACCACCATGAGCAAGGGAACTTATCAAGGAAGAGTTTATTTGAGCTTACTATTGACGGTTCCATGGAATCAGAGTCTATCATGGTGGGAAGTATGGTGGCCGAGGCTGGAGAAGCAAGCCATGTCACATCTCACAATGAGCACAGGAAGTAGAGAGAGGGCGCTGGAGACTGCAAAGCTTGTTAAACTCACTAAGCCCACCCCCCCAATGACGTACTTCCTCCAGCATGGCCACACCTTCTAAGACCTCCAAGAACAGTGCCACCAACTGGAGACAAAATGTCTGAATACTTAAAGCCTATGGGGGACATTCTCATTCAAACCACCACAGAAGGTAATGATGAAGATTTACACAAATCCATGAAAACCATTGCTTCATTATTATTTGCCCTGCTGCTTATCTTTCTTACAAGGTTTATGAAGAAAGTTTTCTTGCTGACCATTTGACTTTCTCAGAACCCGTTTCTTCCATAATCAGCTCATCATGGCATCTCACCCCCTCCAATGGTGTCTCTCTCATTTCTCGGCTCTTGCTTCCCAACTGCCTATTGTCTTTTTGAGTTCTGCTTGACTCCTCTGCACATGTCTCAAGATTAAACACTCTGTCCTTGAAAATCAATCCTTACTTGTTTTTCCTGAAGCCATGTTTTCTCTCCATGTAATTTTTTTCTCTGTACTCTGCAAGTACCTCCTAAACNTATATGATCAAATCTAGACCTGTGTACCCCACCCTATCTCCCCACCCCACCATAGCTCATGCATTCTGCCAAACATGCTTTTCATCTCTTTCTCAGTCTTTCTCAATATTCTCCATGTGGAAGTTGACTGTTTTGAGCAGAAGTTCACTGTTTCTTTGATGCAGTCCTTTCTGTTGTTATTGTTGTTGTTTCCAGTATGCATCACTCCCAACTGCTTGGACAAAAGCTCAAGGGGCAGTGCACAAGAAATACTTACAACTAGGTAATTGGCCAATATAATATTAACATATTTTGAAAAATTAGTTTGAAGATATGTCAGCAAGTTCATCATGTTCATTATTTATGCTTCTGTCTGTTAACTTGCATGTCTCTTCTTTTCCTCTTTTTTTTAAATCAAGTAGCTCTATATATTATGATAGATACTTCACCCTCTATGTCTCTTAGTATTTGGCTTCATGAATTTAAAAGTAGGTCTATTTTTATTCTAGTAGTGAAATTAATTCATATGTAATCTCTATAACTTTGGGCTTCCTTTTATATTTTACTGAGATTTGTGTAGAACTATTTTTCCTTTAGGAATTAGAAAGTGATATTGTAAACATGTTGTATTTCTGGGATTTTGCTGCATGGCAAGGGTGTGAAATGAAGATTTTCCACTGTGGGACTCAGCATATCAATTTTTAGTGTCTGTTTCTAAGGCCTGTCTGAAGCGTGCAGAACTGCAGTTGAACAGTCCTTTCTCTGCTAGTCTCTGCACTTCTTTTACATCTTCCAGGTCTCTACTTTGACCTCGCATAGCATAAGGTGCACATGCAGGAGGGATACTGGGCAAGCCTAGAGTTCTTTCACTGCATAATACCATTTCTAGTTATTTTCTTATAAAATCGAGTGCTGTAATAATAAAAATATTGATCTCACACCTTAGCTCAGTGTAATTTCCTGCACTGTGTGAATCTAACTACATCCCAGATAGTGTGTCCAGGATGAAAACTGTGTTTACAGAGCTATCTGATACTCTTCTCTTCAAACTGGTATAGTAGAGCTACTGTGCCTGGTGTAATAATGGAAAATAATTATTTTGGTTATCTCTGGAAGGCGATGCTAGCTACTAACACTTTTCATATATATATATATATATATATATATATATATATATAAAACATTTTGATGTGATTTTTCTAATCAGTCATTTTGACAAAACTGTAAAGGTTTCATAGTTGTTGAAATTTTTTTTAATTTTTTAAATTAATTTTATTTTATTTTTTTATTTATTGTATTTATTTCTGTATGTGTATGAATGTACTGTCTGCATGTAGGTCTGTGCACCCATGTCGTTCAATGCCTCGGAGGTCAGAAGAAGGTGTGGGATTCCCCTGGAACTGGAGTTCTCCTGGAATTGGAGTTACAGGCAGTTCTCAGTCACATGTGGGTGCTGGGGCTCAAACCTGGGTCCTCTGCAAGAGCGGTCGGTGCTCTTAACCGCTAGGCCATCTCTTCAGCCCCGAAAAGCATATTTTTTTGATATAGGCATCTATGTGGCCAAAGAGGTGGCTCAGCAGTTAAGATCAATGGCTACTCTTGCAGAAAACTTGGGTTCGATTCAAGCATCCATAAGGTGGCTAACAATCACCTATAACTCCATATCCAGGGAATCTGTCACCCTCTTCTAACCATGGGAGATAGAGGATATGGGTGCACTTATACACATTCAGACATTACACTCACACAGATAAAATAAAAATAATAACAAATGATAAAATGGATATAAGCATCTTGAAAAAATATAATAGCTCTTAACAATAGGGAAATTATATTTTTGTTTTGTTTTTGTAATATATTTAGAAGATAGTTAAGCTTGACATATTTCACTGCAGAACAAAAAAAAGTAAAATATTCAGGCTACTCCTGTTATCAATTCTTATTGATATGATGTTCCTATGATCTCATTAGCAAAGTCTAGTGGCAGAAGTTAAGACTGTATCCTTGATGTGGTTAATCATAGAATCTAGAAATGAAGTATTTTCTAGGAAACCTTTGAAAAATCACTTTGGGTACAATATATCAGTATTGTATAAAGAGATAGTGAGTTTTGTCTATATCTGATGTCTGTTAGCTCTTATTCCACTCAATTAAAATATTTTTATAAACTAGCAAAAAAATAAACACAGTGAACAAACAATAACAAAAGTCATGCTCTGATAATTGTTTGTCTATTTAGCTATTTGTTTTACCTATATGTTATCTCAAATACTAGTCTGGATGCTATCTTGTTTGTTGTCTGATTTTTGAGACAGGGTCTAATAATCAAACTGGCCTTGATCACACAGAAATTTTCTGCCTCTGCCTCCTGAGTGCTAGGATTAAAAGTATATCCTACTCTGTATATTTGGATGAGTTTGGAAGAAATTTTAGCATGAAGATTTCAATGAATATATGTTTGAGTATAGCAGAGGCATCGATTTCCTGGGTAGGCCTTATGATATCAGTTGACTACTTCAGACGAAAATTAAAACCAATTCTTTTCTGGATCCCCATGTTGCAAGTCCTCTTACATTTTCAAAATTTGCCTGTTACCAGGCCAGCAAAAAGAGGGAGAAGGGAAGAATGAGGACGAGGAGGGGGGGCAGAGATAAAGGATTTTATTAATTCCCTTTCTTTGGAGCCTCCTAATATAATCACTACTCCCATTGTCCTTACTTCTCATTATTTTATGTTAAACTATGGTCCACATCCAACACATGAGTTTATGATAGTTTGAAGTATTTTTAAGTACTTGCCTATACTTTCAATTGTAAATTGGTTTGAAAGATACCCCACATTTCAGATATACATAATAACTCTTCTGTGCCATTGCAATTCTAGCTGTAAAAAACTCATAGGTTATATTGGACTGTATATATATATATATATATACAGTCCACATAGTTTTTGTTGCTGCATTCTATGAATAAGCATGAAATATGTGGTATGTTTCTAATCTTTGAATCTGTGTGAGATAGTCTATACTGGGAAAGAAGAATGAAATTATGTCTGATTATGTACTTCTAATGACCCTCAAAATTGTTAATGTAAAAGAAGTTATTTCTTATTATGTATATGTATGAGTGACAAATGAATTTAATAGACATAATCATTTTTCCTTCTGTACTTTTTAAACTAAACTTTCTATCCCAGAAATCCAAATATAAATGATGATCTTCAGCAATCTCTAATTTTCTAAATGCAAATAGCAACTGAAAGTATACCTTCTGGTATTTGATTTTCATGGGAATTATTAAAATGTATGAAATATAAAATTTCTATTGATATATTAGCAATCTCCTGAAGTATAATAAATCATTTAATAAGTATTTGAATACGGAATGTGGATCTATAAACACTGACAACCTTTAATTAATATTTTTGCACTCTACATATTTTCTGAGTCATAATTGCTCAGGGGCACTTTGGACACTTGACTACCTGTAGCCACATGGCATAAGAGTGTAGTCAGAAGGAAAGTAAGCATTTTTCTCTCTTTTCTTTCATTCTTTCTAATTGTTTTACCTTCAGGGTCTTCCCCTTTCCATGTTTTTGATTGACTCCATAATCTTTTCCTGAGATTTTAAGATTGACAAAATTGTCCTTCTGGCATGCTTTTGCTGTCATGCCTTAGTGCAATTTAGGCCTCTGTTTCACATATTGTAAATCCAGGTAATGAAATTCACAAAGTTCCCACAAGCATTATGAGGCTGACATTTGTCAGGAAAAATATTGTGCAGTCAGAAGGTAGGAGATTGTTCAGAAGGTTAAAACAATCAACTTTGGTATTTATTAGAGAATGGTTTTGATGTCACATGAACTTGGGTCACTGCAAGTTCATACTATATGAAATATTCTGATTAGTGTAATATCCTTGATAAATAAGAGTTTATGAATGCATTTGAAATTTTTGAGGAAAATATGTAATGTTTTCTGAAGCCTACTATTGAAAAAATATCATATCTTCAGTTTTTGTTTATATTCTACATTAGTTTATTAATATATGTTATTATATAAAGTATAGGTAAAGATTACCACAATGATTCATGTTTTCAAGAACAATAGAGTTTATTCACTTTTGATATGTTCTTAATATTTCATGTTTTACTTGACATTTATATTTGCCATGTACATTTACATTCCATTTTCAGCAAATTTTAATTTGTTCTGATAATCATTTTTTAGCCATTTTAATGTCAAGACAAACTTATTTTATTTCCTTCTGTTATTTCTTACAGTTCATATGGCATGATTTAACACTAATGTAAGAATGTACAAATAATCATATCATTGGCCATTTAATATATCTCACTATCTGAGATATATTAAATGGTCAATGGCTGCTATGATTCATCTCAATTTGTCTTCCCAATCACCTTGGATGCTTACTAGAAAATAGCATTATAAATCCATAATACAAATGTAAATTCATTTACATCATAATTTGTGTACATGTTTATAGTTTACACACTTTAGACTTTACAGATGAACATTTAATGACTGAAAGAAAATTATCAATATAACTTCATAATTGAAAACTAACATTGAATGTGGTCTTTATAAACATATAGAATATCTTTGTAATGTCCCATCATATCTACCGTGACATAAGTAGTATAGGTTTTAGTTATATTTCACAGATACAATAAACAATAAAAGAATACTTATCATGTCAAGAACAGATGGTTCATAAGAATAAAGAAGTAATTTGTGGCCATTCCCAATCACTATGCAAATATTAATTGATATACTATGAAAGATAAAATCACTAAATAGTACATAAATATCATTTGAGATTATTTATAATATTTGTCTTTTGTAATTAAAAAAATTATTTTGTTTTTATTTATTTATGTATGTGTATGAATGTACTGTATGCATGCAAGTCTAGAAATCAAATCCAGGACATCATATATGCTAGACAAGCTCTGTAACACTGTAATACACTTCCAAACCTTATGTGATTTTTAAAGGTTATTTATTTATTTATTTATTTATTATTTTATGTGTATGAGTGTTATGCCTGTATGTATGTAAATGCACTGTATCATGCGGTGACTGTGGTGGTCAGAAAATGTGTCAGATTTCTGGATCTTGAGTCTGGACTGTTTTATCGGCACCTTGTGTGTCCTGGGAACCCAGCTCTCGTCTTCTGCAAGAAAAGTCATTGCTCTTAGTTGCAGAATAATCTGTCCAGTCTCCAAAGTGATATTTTAAAGACATGTTTCAATATTTTTAGGCTTACATTTATTTAATCATTATGCTTTTGAGTATTCAGACAAATTTCACATTTATAGCACTGAGCAAAAGTCAAATAATTTCAATAGTTCTAAATGGAAATACAACCACTACATTCTACTATCAAATTATTTCTGTGTTAATCAGTTTTCTAAGATTTTTCATTTTTGGTCTTTTTGAGACAGGTTCTCCCTGGAGATCCGGCTGTCCTGGAACTCACTATGTAGATCAGGCTGGCCTTGAACTCACAAAGATCCGCCTACCTCTGCCTCCCAAGTGCTAGGATTAAAGGAGTGCACCACCACGCCCCGCACAGTTTTCTAAGTTTTTAAGTGGTCATCATTATTACATTTATTTCTCTGTTGAAAATCTCTAGATGAATTTACAAAATTCATTGTGTGGGTGTTTGTTCTAGTCACGCCACCAATAAATTTGACTTATGGTGCTTGTTATTAATTTGTAACAATATTGATTTTGTTAGAAGAAAATATAAAGAAAGCATTAATACCATCACCTGTCTATTAAATGAGATGTTAACTTAATTGATATTGAGTACTATGAACAAGTCAGTGATTAACTGATAAAATATAACGTGCATTTTTAGTTTCCATTTATTCTGCATTTCAAGGTTATCTTAGAACACCATTCATATTCAAATAGTCTATTCTACAATTTTGTGAGTGATTGACTGTCCTTATCTTCCTTTTAAACATCAGCAAACCATGTCCAATGTTTTCCACTTGAAGGAAAAAAAAGGTAATATTCTCTTTCTACCAGCATATGGACAAAAAGTAAAATGTCACTATCAAGTACTGTATTCTTGCTATTGTTGTTTTCCTAGCACTGAAAATTTTGTTAAAAGTAATTGGTTCAATTATAGCATATTTGCAAAAAAGTTGTGTGCATGTATTTTTTTTATAAATCATTATTCAATACTGGAAATGCACTAAACGCATACTGTTAATATGCATCGTAAGCAATTCTAAGCATCTGCTGCTAGTAGCAAGTGGAAGATTCCTTACTTGAAGCCAGGCAGTTTGCTTCTAATATTTAACAAAATCACAGTTATTTTCTCTAACATTAAGTGGATAAAAATAAATTTTGTGGACCACATGCTTCTGTTACAATACTTTTTTTCTAATAAATGCTATTCAATTTAAATTATAAGGAAAACTATAATAAAGTGAAAGCAGATTTGAAAGCATAATTTAAGATTTAGAAAAATAGGGCTGGAGAGATGGCCTAGTGGTTAAGAGCACCGACTGCTCTTGCAGAGGACCTGGGTTCGATCCCCAGCACCCACATGGTGGCTGAGAACCGTCTTTAAGTCTAGTTCCAGGGGAATCCAACACAGTCTTCTGACCTCCGCAGTGCACACATCTACATACAGACAGGACATTCATACACATACAAAAATAAATTTAAAAAATAGAAAAAAATTAAGAAATTTTTAAAAAGATGTAGAAAAATAAGTTTGGAAAGTCACAGTGGAAAAGATATACATTTGTTCTAGAAAAGACAGGTACTAATAGTTGTAGATACCATGAAAAATATATGAAGATTACCCAAATATTTTCTTAAATAACTTAGCAGTCTTAAAGGAAAATTTCCATAAACTCACTCTGAGAATGGTGGTTGGGATGAAAACTATCTGGATGGATTTCTACATGACATATTACTGTCTATGGGATATCCTGCATTATTCATTTAATACAGAGCTTTGGTTCTCATATTTCTCAAGTTATAATAATTTCCAAGTAGTACAAAAACAAATGGAATATGTATAGCCAAGAGGTAAAGACTAAAACATTATCAATAACATTAATATTTAAAATTTTTGTTGTTGTGGGTTAGGATGAGAAAGCTTTTATTTCCATTAAAGGGAAAATATGGAATAATGTACTTGAAAGAAATTTAAGCAATTGTTTTGTTATTGCTCTCTTAAAATAATATCACAAAATAATATAGTTGAAAAAAATGCAAACTAAATTTTTTGTTACTTCAAATTTCTCTATGACTATTGGGACATCTAGTATCTCTTCAAATGAATCCTTATTATCACATAGCTTCTTCCTACTATCCATGGAACACCTACCAGAAAAGGAGAAAGAATATATGGCAATGATACATGTTCCATTTCAACTCAAATGAGTGGAAGTCAGGCAGACTCTATCTGTTTGCCTCCATTTGTGCAAAGTTGGTGACGGGTTCCTTAAATTGTGATTAATTGTACTTATGAATCCCCAAGCATATTTAGTGTTTTATTCAAATTCAGCAGTCCTGGAAATAAGTAATAATGTAAAAGTCACAAAATATAAAATATTTCTAACCTTGAATGGAATATATTTGATTCTGCTCTTACACCCTCTGTAAAACTGTAAAGACTGATTATTTTAGTGACAGAGTTCAACAAACAAATCACTCTTTTATCATAGCTTGGCCAAATGGGTAAAATGATTTTGATATAAAAATTAAATAGCCTATGATTAAAATGCTATTTCTAACTGTCAATATTGAGTTAATTTTTTTATTTTATTTATTTCTGTATGTGTATGAATGTACTGCCTGCATGCAAGTCTGTGCACCCGTGTCGTGCAACGCTGCGGAGGTCAGAAGAGGGTCTCAGATTCCCCTGGAGCTGGAGTTCTCCTGGAATTGGAGTTTCAGACGGTTCTCGGCCGCCATGTGGGTGCTGGGGATCGAACCCGGGTCCTCTGTAAGAGCAGTCAGTGCTCTTAACCGCTAGGCCATCTCTCCAGCCCTGGGTTAATTTTTTTATATCACTCAACCAATACAAATAATTTTACACTGCAAAATGATAATATATGCCCAATATTTTACCTTCTATTTTTCAGAGAAATAATAAAGTTTTACTGTATTTCAAATGCAGAATTCAGAAATCTGTGGAATACATTGTATTCTACAAATTCTATTGTGCAGAACACACCAAAATTGTGTTTATTTGTTATTTAGATACACTTACAGGATGAAGTTCCAGGCTTGGATTCACATTGTGGTATCCATTGGTGCTTGAATTATGTCCATGATTAATGTACTGGTTTTTCTGTTTAAGTTCCACACAAATACAATGTGAATGCATACTGGACCTATAGAAGAATACAGAGCAAAACAATATCCTGAGAACAGCATTTGAAAAATGAGTGTTCCATCTGTAGTCATAGAAAGGGACAAATCTGGAAAGATCTCTTCACATTTCTCATGACAACCCAGAGAAACAACATAGACTTTCTTTACAGCTTGACATAATTAAACCATCATTTACTGAATCAACATAAATCACTTGACAGGAGAGATTAAATGAAAGACTGTCTAGATTAGGTTGGGCAGAGGCATATCTGTAGAGGATATTCTTGATTACCTTAATTGTAGATTACCTCAGCCTGCATTCATTCCATCCCTCCTACTGCGCTTGCCTGTAGGTGTGATGAAACAGCTCCCACGGTTCCTGGCATTGTAAATTTCCTATAATGACAAAGTGTAATCAGAAAATGTGCCATAGAACAAGCTCCTTTTTACCTGATTTTTTAGGTCAGAGTATTTTCTCAAATCTGGGATTGGCAATTCCTTCCCAAATAGACTGATTACACACAATTTTAACCTAAGAGAGAAAAAATTAAAATACCTACAACTATCTAATTCCAACAGTTGAGTACAGCCTTTTTCCTGTGAGTATTTTTACATTTCTTTCTACTTTGAGTAGCGAAAAGTAATGAAAAATATGTATAAATGCACACATATATATTTATTTATTTTAATAATCTTACACTTACATAGTAATTTCTAAGTGTATAGTAGTACCCACACCAATAATAAGTAGAATAATAAAAAATCATCCTGGACAAAAGTAGAGTTAAGGTGAGAAACTGAATCAAATAATCCACGAATCAAAAGGGAAAAGTGGATATTTCTGTTAGGCACAGTTCTCTTGTAAAGACAAACAATGTGGGTGACAGATCTAATTAACACATTGAGAAATAGTACATCCATTGAGTTTGAGGTGTTATTGTGATATCCAAGGTGACTATATCAAAAGACAGTTATTTACAAGTTTGTATTTATACGTCAGATTTTAAAAAATAAAAATAAAACACAGCATGAATTTTCACAAACAAAAATAGCCCAGCTTTTCTTTCAACTTGATGTTCCTGAAGTGTCCTAGGAGGAATAATGCCAGTTTTCTTGGCAAGACCAAACTCCCCATAAGGATCACTTGGTACTTTATAAACACAAGAAATTGGTGATAGATGAATCAAGTGTGGATGTATAATATTCTGTTGTAGATTAATTTTCTTTCATTTTACATAAATTTGTTTTTCCCATGGCTTCTTCTATTTTCCTGTTGTATTATTCCAATTTCTATTTTGTTGAATACTGTGAGACATATTTTTAGTAGAATAACACTAAATGAAGCACACAGGCAAACCCAATTTCCAATGATACTCTCAGCCATTTGCAATTCAGGACAAGATGCACTTTTCTCACCTTAGAGGTAGTATCTTGTAAAACTAAAGATAAAGAATGTCTATACAATTATACCAATTCTAAGTCGCATTTAACATGGCTAGATAGGAGAATACTTTCCAATTTCTTAAATCCATATCTTCTGTGCTAATATTGCGTTTTCTTGTCTTTATTTTGTAAATCTAAAAGTATCTGGCATAAACATAATCTCCACACTTGACTAAAATCTATCAGTGCTTCTAAGCTGAGTAATGTATTAGCAATTACTATTTGAGTATTTAAATAGCTGTTTACCATTATGATGTCAAACAAGCAAATGCATGAGGGTGTCAACAACTTTGTGTTCAAGTTTAAGCTAAATGCCTTTGCCAAATGCACTTTCTGAAGCAGATGTTCTTGAGCAAGTACTAAAACCGAAAGATCTAAGTCGTTCTCAGATTTGAGGATGTATTGCCATGCAAATAAGGGCACTTTTTTTAAACTTCATATTTTATTTTATTTTATATTTTAGGAGGTCATATTTTCCCTTTAATTTTATATTAGTCTAACATATGAATACATACCCTCCATACATATACCAATCTTTGTAATTGTGGTCAATTACAAAGTGTGAAAATAAGTGGTCAGTTAATTCTAGAGCCTGTTAAGGAATTCACATTATAACAGCATAGTTGCCTTCGGATAAAAAGAAATATAACATTAACTTTTCTCAGCTTGCCTTTCAACTATGGATTTGTTGCTAGCATCCACAAATGAGGGATACCATTCATCATTTGTTTCTCTGGGACTGTGTTACTTCACTTAGTATAATGGCTTCAAGTTCCATCCATTTACCTGCAAAATTCATGATTTCATCTTTCTTTGCCGCTGCATAGAATTCCATTGTGTATGTACCACATTTTCTCTATCCACTCCTCAGGTGAGGGACACTTGGGTTGCTTCCAGCTCTTTGCTATTGTGAAGAGAGCTGCAATAAACATAGATGTGCATGTTTCTCTGTGATTGGATGAGCCTTGTGGGTATATACTCAGGAGTGTTATGACTGGGTCAGGTGGTAGGCACGTTTTCAGTTTCTTGAGAGTTCTCCACACTGATTTCCATAGGGGTTGCACAAGTTTGCATTCCCACCAGCAGTGTATGAGTGTTCCCCTTTCCCCATAACCTCTTCACCATTAGGTATCCTTTGTTTTCTGGATAATAGTTAGTCTTACTGGATTAAGTTTAAATCTTAAGGTGGTTTTAGTTTGCATTTCCTTAATTATTAGCAATGCTGAACAATTTTAAGATGTTTTTCAGCCATCTTTCTTCATTTGTGAAGTCTCTGTTTAGCTCTTTACTCCATATTTTGAATAGGTCATTTGTTTTCTTCCTCCTTTGTTTTTGAGTAGTTTATACACTTTGGATATGAATGCTCTATCAGATGTGTCACTGGTGAAAGTCTCCTCCCACTCTGTGGGTTTTCTCTGCACTTCATTGATTATTTCTTTTGCTGTACAGAAACTATTGAGTTTAATAAGGTCTCATTTGTTATTGTTTGCACAGCTGCTGTCTGGTTTAGGAAGTCTTTTCCTACACCTATGTGTTATAGGTTGCTACCAACATTTTCTTCTAACATTTTCAGTTTTGGGTTTCATATTGAGGTATTTGATCCATTTGGAGTTGATTTTTGTACATGGTGAGAGGTATGGGTATAGTTTTATTCTTCTACAATTGGTGATCCAGTTATTCTAATACCCGTTGCTGAAGACACTGTCATTCCTCCACTGAGTCTTCTTGGCCCCTTTGTCATATGAGGCGGCTGAAATTGGATGTGCTCATGTTTGGTTACTCAATTTTTCCCATTGATCTACAGGCTTGTTTTTTTGCCAATACCAGGCTGTTTTTATGACTATAGCCCTGCATTATAGTTTGAAGTCTCATATGGCAATCCTCCCTGTATTGCTCTTTTTGCTCAGGAATGTTTGGCTATCTGAGGTCTTTTGTTACTCCATATGAACTTTAGGAATTTTTTTATAGGTCTGTCAAGTATCTCATGGAGATTCTAATTGGGATTGCATTGAATACACATATTATATTATATTATCTTGGGTAGGATCGTCATTTTTAGTATATTGATTCTTCCAATGCTCTTTTCCAATTAGTACTCCTCTGGTTTTCTTTTCTTATTGATCTCATGTACAGGGTGGGGGGTGGGATTCATTCCCAGGACAATCCATGTGGAAAACATGTGCAAGAAAGCACACCACATGGACGCATGTTAAAGTCCAAATACAGACAGAGTTTTATTCCAAAATGTCTGGTTATATAGACAGCATGACTCAACTCCCAGGCCCAAATCATAAATCTTTTCATCACTATATCCCACCCCATGGGTGTGGCCAGGGAGGTCCCATTGGTTTAGAATGCTGCCCATCTTAACTAAATTTTCCCACATCTCACTCTAAATTTTCTTTTACTTTTTAAATTTTTCTGAGAGGGAGAGGAGCCCATGGGCAAGACTAACAACACAAAGGAACATTAGTTATGAATAGGCAGCTGCTCAAGCCTGTGTTTAGTGCCAGGCAGTGCGGGCCAGTTCAGACCTGGACCTTTATTTTCACCATAAGGCCAATTAATATATATATCAAAAAACAACAACAAACATGAAGTGACCAATTGTTAAGTATAAGCAATGAATGCAAGCAATATTCATGTAAAACCAATTAGCAAGTATCTATATCCAAATTTTGAACAACCCAAGGGTCCCATAGTCCAACTGGAGAAGCTTGTATGTACAAGCATGTTGATCAAATAAGAGTCCATTCTGTATTGTTATAGTCGCACAATTCACCCCAATCTTCTCAGCCCTTACATTCTATCATGCCTCCTCTTCCACAGTATGTTGTTCCTTTGGCTTTGGGAAAGGGGCACAAGTGGATGAGAAGCAAAACAGTCTACTTTCTCTGGAGATGTCATTTTGGACTCTAGTCTGTTCAGGTTGTTTCCCTTCATGGGTTGACAGTTTACCCAGGGGTACCTTTTTAATCCTACTAACAAAGCACAAGCAATTAGATGTACAGGCATTTAAACATTACTAATTATTATGGCAAGCTAAGCTGTGAGCATAGACACAGATATTTGGATAATATGCTAATCAATGAACTGTAATTTTTCTGTAAAGGGTGACAAGGTTCTTATTGTTGCTTATAACATCTCCTAACCACTAGAGGACGTTAAGTATATGGCATTAGCCATGAATTATTACTCCAAGGAGAGAGCTAATAACAAATTAGATATGGGTTATATGGACATATGGCTGCCACTGACTGCACAATATCTCCAGGCAGTTGAGGTGTAGCTGATACTTTCAGAGGAGTCTTGCTTGACTCAAGGAGACTGATATTTTGCTTCATTGCTTTAGAGGCCTTTGGCAATACTCTCTGTCATTCCAAAAAACCACTGAATACTTGAAAGTGTGATCTCAATACATCTTTCCCATGCTTACACCAGATCTTTAGCAGCAGGGCTTAACTTCCCCTCTTCTTACAGGTATCCAAGTTTATAGGCAAAATACCTTTATAATTTAGGGGCTTGGATCCCCTAGCCAACTTCTCCTTAGCAGAATAAACCATTGCTGATATCAGAGCACTCCTATATTAATATATTTTGCTTAATTACACAGCTTATAAAGACTTTATTTTATATTTGGCTCTGAGTAGAGAATTATCCTTTCACAGTTCCTATGTCTATCAGTCAATTAAAGAAAGTAGTTATACCTGTTTTATAAGAAATTACCACTATAACAGTTGACTCTAATTTACAGTTAGGAAATGGCTTCATTACCATCATGTTTTTCTTTTTCCTGTAAAAGGTAGAGGTAGGAAGATTTCTCAGCATCTGGAAGGTAAATTACATTAGGGCACATTATAAACAGTTATCCCAAGTATAATTCAGAGAGATGCTCGGTGTTTGTGACTGAGGCAGTATGAGTTTCCTCTTCCTTTAATGTTCATATGGGTCAGCCTCTCTCCTGGCATTTTCTAGTCCATCCTGCAGAGCCAAAAGTCGTACATTGTTAGGCATTTAAGTAGGTGTTTTACCTGTGGCAATATACAAATCTTTTCCCATTGTTAGTTTCAAGATCTCAAAATTGAAAATTTATCAAAAGGTTTGGAATACAGAGTTTTTCATTTGTATCCCAGAGGGAGCACTCCACCACCTCCCAGACTTTGGTTTTTAAGTTTTTATATTTTGACATATAGATGTCTAAATTGTATTACACATACTTATAAACAGGAACCTAGGCATAAGTTTTTATCAAATTCACCCAAACTATTTATCATTGACTGTATGCTACTTATTTGTGAAGAAAAATTAAACTCAATTCCTTTATTTAAATTACCCTACAGGTAAAAGAAAATGTTAAAAGGTGATATTGTATACCATAGAAAAATATAGAGACCATTTGTGTACCTTAACCCCAAAGTTATGGTTGGAAATTCAATACAAATTATAAATAAAACAATTAACATTTTATATTCCCAGTTAGTTCAAGTGTATTACCATTTCCACCAAAACCTTCAAGAAAATTAAGCTAATATAGACATTTTCACTAAGTCTTAAAATATCCTATAATATATAGAGAAATCTTGGACAAAGTTGAATATCTGCCAAATAAATTTTAACCAAATATACACTTTGTTGTTTTTAAATGTATGAGTAGACTATGACTTCAGAGAAACCGAGTACATTAACTTGTTTATTTTGTATTCTGTAAAAAACCGAGTACATTAACTTGTTTATTTTGTATTCTGTAAAATCTCTACTGAAATATCTCTCTATATAAATATGTTATTTTTAAATATACCATTTTAAACTGCAAACCCTACTGAGTGGATTTTAATGACTATCTTCCTCCAAGCTCTTGAAAATGCCTTCTCAAGGCCAGTATGAAAACCTGCTTTAAAGATTTTTCAATATCTTAGCTCTTAATAAAATTTTCTTTATATTTTAAGGGATTCACAATATAAGAGCACAGTTGTTTTCAGATCAGATTGACATTGCTCAATTTGCCATACAATTAGGTAATTGGTGAAGGCATCCACAGATGAGGGATACCATACGTTTCTTGTGTCACTTCACTCAGCATATCGTCTAGCTCCAGCCATTTATCAGCAAAACTCATGATGTCATCTTTCTTTACCACTGCATAGAACTCCATCCTGTATATGTACCACATTTTCTCTATCCACCTGTCAGTTGAGGAGCATTTGGGTTGGTTCCAGCTCCTTACTATTGTGAAGAGACCTGCAATAAACATGGCTGTGCATGTATCTCTGTGGTAAGATGAGACTTTTGGGTACATACCAAGGAGTGGTATGGCTGGGTCAGGTGGCAAGTTCATTCCAAGTCTTCCAACGGTTCTCCACACTGCATTACATAGTGGCTGTATAAGTTTAAATTCCCACCAGCAGTGGATGAGTGTTCCTCTTTCCCCACAACCTCTCCAGCACTTGGTATCATTTGTTTTCTTGATCCTAGCCAGTCTTATTGGGGTAACTTGATATCTTAGAGTGGTTTTGATTTGCATTTCCTTAATAATTAATGATTTTGAAGACTTTCTAAGATGTTTTTCAGCCATATCTTCCTCACTTGTGAAGTCTCTGTCCAGTTCTTTGCTCCATCTATTGAGTGGGTCATTTGTTTCTTTCTTCTTTGTCTTTTGAGTAGTTTATATATTCTGGAAATCAATGCATTGTAAGATGTTTCTGAGTTGAAGGTTTCCTCCACTCTGTGGGATTTCTCTTCATTTCCTTGATAGTTTCATTTGATGTACAAAAGCTTTTGAGTTTAAGGAGGTCCCATTTGTCAGTTGTCTATCTTAATACTTGTGCAACTGCCGTCTGATTTAGGAAGTCTTTTCCTACTCCTATACCTATGTCTTGTTGTCTGCTGCCAACTTTTTCTTCTATCGCCTTCAGAGTTTGGGGTTTCATGTTGAGGTCTTTAATCCATCTGGAGTTGACTTTTGTACAGGGTGAGAGGGAAGGGTTTAAATTCATTCTTCTACAAGTGGAGATCCAGTTTTGCCAACACCACTTGCTGAAGATGCTGTCTTTTCTCCATTGTGTCCTCTTGGCCCCTGTATTAGTCACTTTTCTGTTGCTATGATAAAACACCATGACCAAAGGAACTTATAAAAGGAAGAGTTTATTTGAGCTTATGATTGACCTTGTCAGGGAATTAGAGTCCATTGTGGCAAGAGGCATGGTGGCTGGAGCTGGAGCAGCAAGCTGAGGGTCAAATCTCAGAATGAGCACAGAAAGCAGAGAGAGAGAGAGCAACTGGAGTCCTTGAGTCTTGTTAAACTCACTCAGCCTGCCCCCAGTGACATACTTCCTCTAGCATGGCCACACCTTCTAAGACCTCCAATAACAGTGCCACCAATTGGAGACAAATGTCTGAATACTTAAAGCCTATGGGGGACACTCATTCAAACCACCACATTCCACTCCCTGGCCCCCATAGGCTCCTGACCATATAAAATGCAAAATGCATTTAGTCCAACCTTAAAAGGCCCCATAGTCTTTACCAGTTTCAATGCCATTCAAAAGTCTACAATCTAATGTCTCTTCTGAAACTCAGGTCAATCTCCTAAACTGTAAGCTCCTGTAAAATCAAAAGACAAATTACATACTCCCAATGTACAGTGGAACGGAATATACATTCCCATTCCAAAAGGGAGGAATAGAGCCATAGTGAGGAAATACTGGACCAAAACAGATCGAAAACCTACAGGGCAAACACCAAGTCCACTGCGACTTCTGGGACTTGACTTCCAAAGGGCTTAGATGGCTTAGTTCTTCCAGCTTTGCTTGCAACATACATCTCTTTCTTAGGCTGGTACCACTCCTTGTATGCAGCTCTGCTTGGCAAATATCTCACAGGTCTGGCATCTCGAATCTCTTCTTGGGGTCTCTGCTGCCAACCAGACTTCACATACACAGCTTCATGCAATGTCCTATTAGGGCCTTCTTTATTCAGAGACGCCCCTGCTGCACTCTGCCTGGCCTCTGTGGCTCTCTGAAACTGTGGAGGAAGAACTGATGACCCCTTCACTCTTGCAAACTTCATGCCTCTAAAGCCAGCACCACGTGAATGAAACTGCCGAATTTGGCTGCAAGTTTGGGATGGACCCTCGCCTATTTCAACCACATTTGCAACTTTTCTCTGCTCTGAACTTGGAGCAGAAAACCTTTTCAGTATTTTCCTTTTAAAAGTTTGAGGATTAGCTGGTTGTGGTCTTGCCCTGAAGGTCCTATTTCTGTTGTTTACTTGTAAATCTCCAGGCCCTTCTTTAATCACTTCAATCTCACTTTTTCTATTGTTTACTTGTAAATAGCTAGGCCTCTCCTTAATCACTTTAATCTCTTTATCAAAATGAAGCTCTCCTTCACATGCCTTGGCACCACCTTTAATCTTCCTAGTGCAGTTTTTAGATCCAAACTATACATTCTGCATTTCTTTCTGCTGCATCTGCTCTTCTTCACTGTAGATGTGTACAGTATTCTCCATTAATAGCCATGTCACAATTTCTACATTAGGCTGTCTTGAAATATCCTCTGCCAAAGACATTAGTCCATTGCTTTTCAAGTTGGCATCAGGCAAACATTTGGGCTGTGGGCAAACTGCTGCCCGACTCTTTATCAAAATATCCCAGTTGCTACCTAAGTCTTTATTTTCCTCTGGAACCACATTTTTTGCAGCAATGTTTTCTTCCAGGCTTCTACTAGAATGGCCCGTTAAGCTCTGCTTACAGTAGTCAACAGCTTTTCTAGCCCAAATTTCCAAAGTCTTCCACATTTCTCCAAACATCCACATGGTCAGGTTCTTCACAGCCAACAGCCCACTCTCTGGTACCAAATTACTCTATTAGTCACTTTTCTGTTGCTGTAATAAAACCAACATGAGCAAGGGAACTTATAAAAGGAAGAGTTTACTTGAGCTTACGATTGATGGTTCCAGGGAATTAGAGTCCATTGTGGCAGGATGCATGGCGGCTGGAGCTGGAGCAGCAAGTGGAGTGTCACATCTCACAATGAGCACAGGAAGGAGAGAGAGAGAGAGAGAGAGAGAGAGAGAGAGAGAGAGAGAGAGAGAGAGAGAACGCGACTGGAGACCGTGCGAATCTTGTTAAACTCACTAAGCCTGCCCCCAGTGACATATTTCCTCTAGCATGGCCGCACCTTCTAAGACCTCCAAGAATAGTGCCACCAACTGGCGACAAATGTCTGAATACTTAAAGCCTATGGGGGACATTCATTCAAACCACCACAGACCCCTTGTCAAATATGAGATGGCTAAAATTGTATGTGCTCAAGTTTGGATCTTCAGTGTTCTTCCATTGGTCAACCATTCTGTTTTTGTGCCAGGACCAAGCTGTTTTTATGAATATTGTCCTGTAGTATACTTTGAATTCTGGTATAGAAATACCCCCTGTATTGCTCTTTTCACTCAGCGTTGGTTTTGATATTCGGGGGTCTTTTGTTTTTCCAAATTAAATTAAGGACTTTTTTTTCCAAGCCTGTGAAGATACTCTTGGGGATTTTATTGGGATTGCATTAAATCTACACAAGAGTTTGGGTAGAATGGACATTTTTCCTATATTAATTTTCCCAATTCATGAGCATGGGAGGTTTTTCCATCTTCTAATATCTTCTTCAATTTCTTTCTTTAAGTGTTTAAGATTTTTGTTGTAGACATCTTTGGTGTCTTTGGTTAGCTTTGTTCCTAGTTATTTTATTGTTTTTGGAGGCTGCTGTGAGTGGGAATGTCTCCTTTGAATTCCTTCTTCAGTTGCTTGTTGTTGATGTACAGAAAGGCTACTGATTTTTCTAGGTTAATTTTGTATCCTGTCACTTTACTGAGGCTCTTAATTGTTTCTAGGAATTTTCTAGTGGAGTTTTTAGCATCCCTCAATTAAACAATCATATCATCAGCAAAAAGGGATAGTTTGCCTTCCTCTTTTCCAATTAGTACTCCTTTAATTTCCTTTTCTTGTCTTATTGTCCTAGCAAGTGTTTCAAGCACTATATGGAAGAGGAGTGGTGACAGGGGGCATCCTTGCCATGTTCCTACCTTTAAAGGGAGTGCTTCTTTTGTTTCCCCATTCAGGATGATATTGACTGTGGGTTTCCTGCAGGTTTGATTACATTAAGGAATGATCCCTCCAATCCGATTCCCTCTAGGACATTAAGCATAAAGGGTTGCTGGATTTTGTCAAAGGCTTTTTCTGCTTCAATTGAGATAATGGTGTGGTTTTCGTCTTTCAGTCCATTTATGTGCTTGATGATATTTATGGTTTTTCATATGTTGAAACATCCCTGCATCTCTGTTATGAATCCAACTTGGTCATGATGGATGATCTTCTTGATGCGATTTGCCAGTATCCTGTTTAGAACTTTGGCATCTGTGTTCATTAGGGAGATGGGTCTATAGTTTTCCGTTTTGGTTGTACCTTTGCCTAGTTTTGGTAAAAGAGTGATGCTGACTTCATAGAAGGAATTTGGGAGAATTCCCTCTGTTTGTATCCTTCTAAAGGATTTGAGTAATAATGAATGTAACTCTTTTTTAAATGTTTTATAGAATTCTGCTGTGAAACCATCTGGCCCTGGGCTTTTTTGAGCTGGGAGTTCTCTTATTACATCTTCAATTTCTTCATACATTATGGGTCTTTTTAGGCTGTTGGTCTTTTCTTGGTTGAGCTTTGCTAATTCCCAGTATTTCAGGTATTCATCTATTTCTTCTAGATTTTTAAACTTGGTAGAGTATAAGTTTTTGAAGTATTCCCGTATGATTTTCTGCATCTTTTCATTGTCTGTTGTGATATTTCCCTTTTCATCATCAGAAGTATTGATTTGGAGTTGATCCTTCTTTCTTTTGGTTAGCTGGACTAGAGGTCTGTCAATCTTGTTTATTCTTTCAAAGAAGCAACTTTTGGATTCATTGAATTTTTTGTATTGTTTTCTTTGTTTCTATTTCATTGATTTCTGCTCTGATTTTTGTTATTTCTTCCGGTCTGTTGCATTTAGGGTTCATCTGTTATTGCCTCTCAAGTGCTTTAAGCTGTAGTGTTAGACTATTTACATATGCTCTTTCTGTTTTTCTAATGTAGGCACCCAAGGGTAGAAACTTCCCTCTTAGAACTGCATTTAAAGTATCCCATAGTTCTTGTTGTGTTGTATTATCATTGTCATTCAGTTCCAGCAGTGCTTTTATTTCTTTCTTTTCTCTTTCTTGACCCATTCATTATTCAAGAGTGTGTTGTTTATTCTCCATGTGTTCTTGTAGATACTAGGGCTTATCCTGGTGTTGATATTGAGCTTTGTTGCATGATGGTCTGATAGAATGCATGAAATTATTTCTATCTTTTTGTATTTGTGGACATTTATTCTGTGTCCCAGTATGTGGTTGATTTTGGAGAACGTTCCATAGGGTGCTGAGTAGAAAGTATATTCTCTGGTATTAGGGTGGAATATTTGGTAGATGTCCTTGAGGTCCATTTGGTGTTTCATATCATTCAGTTCATATGTCTCTGTTTATTCTTTGTCCTGTTGACCTGTCCAAAGGGATCAGTGGGGTATTGAAGTCCCCTACTATGCGTGTACTGGAGTTAATCTGTGCCTTGTGGTCCTGGAGAATTGTCTTTCTAAAGTTTGGTGCACCAGAGTTTGGTGCATAGATATTAATAATTGTGAAATCTTCTTGTCAATTGTTCCTTTGATAAAAACGTAATGGCCTTCTTTGTCTCTTCTGATTTATTTTACTCTGAAGTCTATTTTGTCTGATATTAAAATAGCAACACCTGCTTCTTTTTTGGTACCATTTGCTTGGAATTTATTCAATCCTTTCTCTTTAATGTGGTGATGTCCTTGAAGGTAAGATGTGTTTCTTGTAGACAGCACATAAATGCGTTCTGTTTCCTAATCCAATCTCCAACTCTATCTAATTTGATTTGGGAATTTACTCCATTAATATTTAAAGTTATGACTGCTAGGTTTTTGTTGCTTCCTTTTGCCTTATTATCCATTTTTTGTTTTGGTTTAACTTCCTGCTTCTGCCGTAATGCTTTTATTGATTTCTCTTTCTAGGTGCCTGGGAATGGTTGTTCCTTTCTTTCGTCCTTTGAATTGCTTCAATTATTCTCGAAATGGTTGGTTTTCTGAACACGTATTCTTTCATCTTGTTTATATCATGGAAGATTTTTCTCTCTCCTTCAACTATAACCAACATTTTTGCTGGGTATAGTAACCTGAGTTGGCATCTATAGTCCTTTTGCACTGGGATTGCTTTGCTCCACCTTCTTCTTGCTTTCATAGTTTGCACTGAGAAGTCAGTTGTGATTCTGATAGGTTTCCCCTTGTAGGTCAATTGTTTTTCTCTTGTGGCTTTAAGAATTTTTTCTTTGTTTTGGGCGTCTAGTCTTTTAACTATGCTATGGTGTATGGAGTTTCTTTTCTCATCTTGTCTGTTTGGAGTTCTTTGTGTTTCTTGTATTTGTATTGGTTTGTCTTTTTTTTTTTTTTTAGTTTGGGGACATTTTCATCTATTATTCTGTTGAAGATCCGATCCATACCATTCTCTTGGGTTGCTTCTCATTCCTCTATTCCTATGATGCGGAGGTTTGATCTTTTCATAATGTTCCACAGTTCCTGGTTGTTCCACTTTTGTGTATTTTTAAATTTTTCATAATCTTTTTGTGAGGTTTTTAGTTGTTCTGTATTATCGTCCAGGTCTAATATTCTTTGTTCTGCTTCCTCCATTCTGCTTCTGATGCTTTTTCCATTACTTTCCTCTTGATTGGATGAGAGTTTAATTTTATTTTTCATTTCCTCTTCTGATTTCTTTAGTATTTCCTCTTCCTTTTGGAGCTTCTCAATCTCTTCCTGTAGCTCTTTGTTTCACTGGTTGGTTTCCTTATCTTTTTCAATATGGAATCTTTTCAGTGTTTCCACTTCCTTCTGGAGTTTGTCCTTCTCTCTTTCTAGGTCCTTCTTGCGTTTTTCATTCTCTTTTCTTAATTCTTTCATTTGATCTTTATAATCTTGTAATTCTTTAAGTGTGTTCTCAATTTTACTTCTAATATCTGTGTCCTGGGCCATCCCCAGGGGGACCTACTGCAGGATTCTTCCACAGGGCTGGTAGAGATTGGTGTGGAATTATCCTGCACCTTTCCCATGTTGTCTCTTCTTCGTGTCCCTGGCATATGTGTTTCTCTTTGCCTGTATTCCAATGTGAATCCCACATGCCTCTTCACTGTGTTGAAGGCTTGCTTTGCTTGCCTCCTTCACATGCCTTCATTGTTTGATTGATTTGTTTTTCTCCTTTCCTCTTTGCTTATGGAATGTTGACTTCTCTCAGCTTTAGGATTTCTTTTGGAGGTCTAGCTCACTCTTCACTTTCTGTTGTGAAGGTTCTCCAAAGAATCCACTGGGACACTCCTTTGGCAATCCCAGTTGGCAGGGGTGTGTGTGTGTGTGTGTGTTTGCTTTTGTGTGTGTGTGTGTGTGTGTGTGTGTGTGTGTGTGTTTGTGTGTGTGTGCTTCAGGTGGTCTGGAGAGATCACAGATCTCATGACTGACATAAACCCACCTTTTATACCAGCTGGGAGGACAACTTTGCCTCCACAGCCACACAAGACAAGGGGGCCAAAGACAATGAAATCCGATCACACATTCCTCCTGGCTGAAGCACCCAGCTCCTACCTGTGCTTCAGGTGGTCTTGGGAGATCCTCAATCTCAAGACTCACACAAACCTACCTTTTATACCAGTGGGGAGGACGACTCCACCCCCACATCCTCACAAGCCAACTTGGCCTAAGACAATGAAATCCAATCAATCAATCCACCTGGCTGAAGCACCCAACTCCTACCTGTGATTCAGGTGGTCTTGGGAGACCCACAATAAAATTTTATTTTATAGTTCTTATGCCCATTAGTTAATTAAAGAATGGCTATATATGCTCCATGACAAATTGTTACCATAGCAGTTGGTCATTTTATAGTTAAGCAACAATTCCATTACCATTTTGATTTTTTTTTTTTTTTTTGGTGGGAGCTTCTAGGAAGCTTCCTTGGTCATGATCAGGTACATCGTGGTCCTGCTAAGGGAAGGGGAACATAGTGCCCACTTTGTGTACACTATGGCGAACTGAACCCTTGGTGTGGAGATCAGTTGGTTACTTCTGTAACCCGACCAGAGATGTACTTCCAACTCAGGTCCTTAGCCTGGGACAACAAGACATGTTTCCCACTCTTGGCCATGACTTTCCACCTGCCAAGAGCTAGGAAAAGAATTTCACTCACAACACCAGCTACCCAGGTTGGTGGTCTGCAAAGGGAACCTTTTTCCAATCCACTGGCCACCCAAATGAAATACAGGCCTGAACACAAGCTACCCAGATTGGTGGTCTGTACCGGAACCTTTTTCTAACCCTCTGGCCATCCAAATGAAATGCAGGCTTGCCTTAGCATGTATGCATGCAATAATTTAAAAAATGGTGGCCAGGAATTCCGTAATGATGTTAATGGGGATTCATAATTCTTTTAAAAATTTTTTAAATATATATATATATTTCCCCAAGACCCCAAAACTTATGCTTTAATGCTATGAAAACCTGGTTGTATCTTTGTTTCAGATGTTGAAAGCATGTAACCAGTAGGTGCCAGTGTAGATCCATTAAGATGTTCAATGAACTTATTAAATTTTTAATAGTTAACCCACAACCTTTGTTGAAATTGAATTACGTGTTGGCTGATTAATATAAATCTGCTTCTTGAGAAGGGAAGGGCCACGTTCCAACTCAGAGGCAGTGCTTTTACTGGTATTATAGCTGATAACAAAATATACTTAGAACAAAAGTACACACATCCATACACACATGTGCATGCACATATACACACATACACACGTACATACATAATAATGAAAGGTTTGTTAGGTTGACCTGCAAAAGAGGAAAGCCACGTTGTTTTATGTTCACTGAGAAACATGAAATTTTAAAAATTTGTTATGGGGTTATTTTTACATAATTAGAATAAATGTCGTAGTAACACACAAAACAGCTGAGATCCATATGCCACCTCTTAGGCCCATTCCCAACCACTCACCTTCAATGAACTATCCCTAAAGTCTACTCCTATTCTGTTCCTATCCTGACCCTCCTGGTTAACTATCCCTAGGCTGACCCTATGCCAAGTCTAATTGCCCCTATTCTATTTACAAATCCAAAGATTGAGGAGGGTCCCCAAAAGTAGACAGGTCAAGGTTGTTTGTAGTCCTGGACTAAATTATCTTGTCTTATTGTCAAGGACTTTGGAAGAATAATAATTATCCATAATCACAACAGCAATCACAATAATTATAACCATTATTAATTATTACCAATTATCAATAATTGTTATTAAACATTATTAGTAACAATAACCATTAATAATTATTATGAATAATAGTTGTCAATAATAATAATAGCCAACAACAATGAACAATTTATTATTAGACTGAATTATTAATTATTAGTAGCAATTATATTCAATAACAATAATTATAACTATTAATAACAATTACCAACAATAATCAACAATTTATCATTAAACTGAATAATATGCATATTATAAACCCAATTAAAAAATGTTAAAACTAAGGGGTATAAAGCAAACATTTTTTTATGTGTTGAATCTTTGTTTACGGTTGGCTCCTAAATAAATTTAAACCTGTAGAATTATAATGAATTAAAAGCAGGAACTTGCATTCACTCACACATGCATGCAGTTTGAAGAGGGGCCTAAAGAAACATAAAACAATTTTATTCAAAAAATTTCTCATTTAAATAGAACCAAAATATCAATTCATGTTGTTAAAGAGGCTTTTACTAATGGTCCTCAAAATAAAAGACAATTTATCAGAGCATGTTTCTTTTGTTAGAACTACAGGGCCTGTAAACTTTTGTCTCCAAAATGCTGAAATTAAAAGACTGTTACTTCAAGTCAAAATTTAAAGAGCATGATTTAGATTTACATAAATAGTTAAGATATCATTTGCTCATTCCAGCAGCTCATATGCCCACAGCAAGCAGACTGCTGGTGCCAGAGCACAAACCAAATGTGATCAGGAATTCTGTGTGAAAAAAATGTCTATAAGGTGAAACACATTTAAAAAGATCAAGATAAAAGTAAATCAACCGATTAATTTTAATCGTGTACATATATTTACTCAAAAGATATCTAAGGTACCCAGGGTTAAGTAAGCATATTATCTTTTTTATGTTAAGCATGCTGAAATGGATTTAAATTACTGAAGTGATACAGCTAGCTGAACCTCAATTTTTTATCATCAAATAGCCAGCAGGTTTACGTAGGAAGAGTTAGATTTAGAAATAGTTACCACAAAACCCACAAGAAGACAAGAGAGCAATAAACTTTTATCTAAAACAGATTTTCTATACAAAATTTAAGAGAAAGGTATTAAGTGGTCAAGGCTTAAAATTATCTGGAAAAATCTGCTCTTGGTAGCGTGGTTCCCATGAAAGGCCTTAATTTGCATCAGAAAGAAGTGGGCTCTGGCCTTGGCTGAGCCATAGAGGTACCTGGAAAAAATTTACATATGAACATGTTCAAGTTGGATGTGAACCTGAAGAACTGGTTCTGCACAGTAGGGGATGAAGTCTAGTTTTTTCCTTGAAGGGGGCAGGGATTAAAACCAGAAAGTTCTATTTTAGACCTGTAGAATTATAAAAAATGGTTCCAGGGCAAGCATGGCTACTAAGCCTTGATATTAAACTCAGCCTTGAAGTCACTGGCTTTTACAGCCTGCAGGAGTGACCAAGCCAGGAGGCACATGCCTGGAAGAAATTGGATGCTGTCTCTGAGCCAAATCAGAGCCAGGCTGTTTTCCTCCACATGTACAAAGCCACATATTCCCAGATCACCCTCCCATCCACTGAAACCAGCAGGAGATAGATATCACACAAAAGATAGATATCAGGAGTGAGAGAAGAAAGAGAAGAAAAAGGCAAGATTTAGACGTTCACATACCTAATTTGTCAAGGTTTCCTCCTGCCTCTGTGCCATTTGTGGGTGGGGGGGCATTCATTCCCATGATAATCCATGTGGAAAACATGCACAGGGAAGCACACCATGTGGATGCATGTTGAGGTCCAAATACATACAGAGTTTTATTCCAAAATGTCTGGTTATGCAGGTTATGGTGGCGCACACCTTTAATCCTAGCACTAGGGAGGCAGAGGCAGGCGGATCTTTGTGAGTTCAAGGCCAACCTGGTCTACAGAGCTACAGAGCGAGTTCCAGGACAGCTGGGACTACAAGGAGACCCCGTCTCAAAAAAGACCAAAAAAAAAAAAAAAGTCTGGTTATATAGACAGCATGACTCAACTTCCAGGTCCAAATCCTAAACCTTTTCGTCACTATACCCCACCCCATGGGTGTGGCCAGCGAGGTCCCATTGGTTTAGAATGCTACCAATCTTAACTAAATTTTCCCATACTCATGAGCATTTCAAGCACTATATTGAAGAGGAGTGGAGATAGGGGGCAGCCTTGACAGGTTCCTGACTTTAAGGGGAACAATTATAGTTTTTCCCCATTTAGGAAAATGCTGGCTGTGTGTTTATTGTATATGGTTTTAATTGTGTTGAGGAATGTTCCCTCTAGTCCGGTTTCCTCCAGGACTTTAAAAATGAAGGCAAGCTGAATTTTGTCAAAGGCCTTTTCTGCATTGATTGGGATGGCCATGTGGGTTTTTTGTTGTTGTTGTTGTTTTTTGTCTTTCAGTCCGTTTGTATGCTTTATGATGTTTATTGATTTATAAGTTAGGGTTAATATTGAGAGATGTATATTGCTTCCCTTCAGTTTACTTCCTGTTTGCATTTTGGGCCTGTCTGTATTTCTGTGTTTATACCTTCATTAGTTATTCTCTCTTGCCGCTTGGGGATAGCTGGTCCTTTCCTCTGTCCTCTGAACTGCTTCAAGTATTTTTTGGACAGTTCTATTTCTAGACATGCATTCTTTCATCTTGTTTATATCATGGAATATTTTCCTTTCTCCTTTGATTATAATTGACAGTTTTGTGGGGTAGAGTACCTTGCATTGGTATCTGTAGTTGTTTAGTACTGGAAATACTATGGTCCAAGCTCTTCTGGCTTTCATCACTTGTGTTTAAAAATCAGCTGTAATTGTGATGGGTTTTCTTTTATATGTAACTTGTTCTTTTTTCCTTGTGGCTTTCAGTATTCTGTCTTTGTTTTGAGCATCTAGCAATTTGATTATGATATATAGCTATAGCGTGGGGAGTGTCTTTTCTGATCTTGTTTAATTGGTGTTCTGTGTGCTTCTTGTATTTGTATGAGGGTGTCTTTTTTAAATTTGGGGAAATTTTCCTCTATAATTCTGTTAAAGATCTGGTCCATACCCTTGTCCTGGGATTCTTCTCCTTCCTCTATACCTATTATGTAGAGGTGTGATATCTTCATGGTGTCCCATATTTCCTGATTATTCCACTCCTGTGTTGTTTTTTTCTTCTTTTTTTTTTTTTTTTAATTTTTCATAGTCATTGCTTGAGCTCTTCAGTTGTTCCACGTTATCTTTTAGGGTTGCTATTCTATTTTCTGCTTCATCCATTCTGTTACTTAGGCTTTCTCTTGCCCTTTCCTGTTGACTGGATAAGTGCTCAATTTCCTTTTTCATTTCAGTTTGAGATTCCTTTAGTATTTCCATTTCCTTTCAGAGTTGACCATTCTCCCCTTTTATTTTTTCAGTTTCCTTTTTCATTTTAGCCTGAGAATTTTTGTTTTATTTTGTTTTTTGGTCTTTTTGAGACAGGGTCTCACTATAGAGCCAGCTGTCCTGAAAATCCCTCTGTAGACCAGTTCGGCCTTGAACTCACAAAGATAGGCCTGCCTGTCCTTCCAGAGTGCTAGGATTAAAGGCTTGTGCCACCAAGTCCGGCCAACCTGAGATTTTTTTCAGCATTTCCATTTCCTTTCAGAATTGGTCATTCTCTCCCCTTAGGTCCTTGATTTCTTTGAGTATATGTATGATTGTTCTTTTAAGATCTGTATTGCGGGATACCTCCAGGGAGATCTCATCGTTGGAGTCCTCTATAAGACTGATAGAGTTTGGTGGAGATTTCTTACTTGCTTTTCCCATTTGTTGATTTTTCTCTGTGCTTTTTGCATATGCATTTGATTTGTTTTGCTAGTAATTTGATGTGAAATTCAGGTGTTTCTTCCTTGCTATGTAAGCCTGTTCCTTTAGTTTGACTGAGGGTAGGGGGTGATTTGGTCCCTGCACCAGCAACCTGACTGCTGCTTCAATGTCCCTGGAGACGAGCTCCATGAAGCATGAGTCTGCTCTTATCCAGCCTGCTTCAGAAGTGGGGAGACAGCTGACTACTTCCTCAATGTCCCTGAAGAGCTGAGCTCCCAGCAGGGTGGGCCTCTTTTTACCCAGGCTGTGGTGGAAGCCAAAGTGCACCTGACTGTTGACTCAGTGTCTCTGAGGTCCCAAGCTCCCAGCGGGGGTGCAGCTCATGGAGCAGAGGTACAGCTGGCTGCTTCCTCAGTGTCCCCGAAAACTCCACCAGGGCATTTTTTTTTTCAATTGTTTGTGGTTTTGGTAACTGAAACTTAGAATATTATATATATGTGTGTATATATAATTATATATGTGTATATATAATTATATATTGTATATATATAACTATATATATATATATATATATATCACATATAATTTTACCTTTCAGGGACCAATTACTATGCAAAAAATAATATATGAGTTTTAGAATAAATCACTGTACTATGATGAGCCACTGACAGAATTTTATTATACTTTTATTTTATGCTTTATTTTAGTAGTAAAATAAAATTAATTCTAGGATTTCAGCATTTATTAACAAGTTTATGCTCAATTCTGATACATATGAATCTGAAAATACTTTATATTTGTTACATGTTCCATCAACAGCTGTTGCTTATAACTACATAACTGAAATAAAACTGTAAGTATCCAACAGAAGTTCACTAAAATTTTGAAATGAATATATTTATTGTACATATTTTAAAGCACTTTCTTCAAGTAGCTATTTGGTCTATACTCAAAAACTTAGGACATATTTGAAAGATAGATTTCTTTTCCTTACATTAAGAAAAAAAACTTCATTTATTGACTGTGCAATCAAACATAACATGTGTGGGTGTGTGTCCACATGAGATGATTGTGTTCGGAGGTCAGGGGATAACTTTCTGTAGTCAGTTTTACCCTGGTGATCTTGGGCTCAAACTCATGTGTCAGAATTGGAAGTAAGGGCCTTCTTGTATTGATCCATCTTTAGGTTTTATTTACTTTTATAATTAAGTCATTTAATTATATGTTTTCCATGATATACATTTTGCATAAGATTCTGGAATAATTTTAATACATGTACACATCTTATTATCAAGAATAGCTAAGCAAGTCTATTTTCTACAATATTACCCATGTTCTTTCTAAAAAAAATACACATAATCTTTCCTGATAGATGACCTTGTTGTTCAATATTACATAATAAATGTTTACCCTATTATAGCAATAATTAGTACCCATTGAACAAGTGGGTGTTGGAATGAGAAATGTCTGGCAGGGAGGATATGGTCTTAATAAATTATGTTAAGGTAACTAAATGCTTAAATCACAAATCAAAATAAACAATAAAATGTCTCAAACTAGCCTCATAACTAATACAATAATTATTTTATTATGGATCCTAGATTTAAATGTGAAATTATCACATTTGGGGAAATTCTTTTTTTTATTTTTAAATAAAATATTTTTATTTAGGTATTGTGCATTTCATACATTAATCAAATTTAGAACCATTCCCCCTTTTTTAACCCACACCATGCCAGAGCCCAGGAATTCTGCCATACATGTTTTTGCATCTATTTCTCATTTTTTAAAAAACAATTCAATGCAGAAGTTTACTGTTTTGGGCAGAAGTTTACTGATTCAGACAGTTCTTTGACCCAATCCTTTTGTTATTTTTCCTTCCAAGTTGTATTGCTCCAAAATATGTATATATACGCATGCTACACATATACCAAGATTATGACATATGAAAATAAACTATAGGTTAATTCCAAAACATATTTAGAGATTCACATTTTGATAGTACAGTTGTTTGCAGATAATGCAACAATATTACTTTACATTCCTACATTACATCGCAAGTTGATGAATAACATCAGGTATTCTTTTTGTCTTTTTTTACAAGCTAAATAGCATATTTTCTTAAACAACATAATAAAACTGAATTGTGAAGTAAAATATATTAGCTCCAGTATCAATAGCTGATCTATAAAGGAAAATACAGAGGAATTAACCTGCATCTAAATTTAAAGATGTCATTAGGAATAATTAACGGGGCTGGAGAGATGGCCTAGCGGTTAAGAGTGCCGACCACTCTTACAGAGGACCTGGGTTCGATCCCCAGCACCCACATGGCGGTCGAGAACCGTCTGAAACTCCAGTTCCAGGAGAACTCCAGTTCCAGGGGAATCCGAGACCCTCTTCTGACCTCCGTGGCATTGCACGACACGGGTGCACACACCTGCATGCAGACAGTACATTCATACACATACCGAAATAAATAAAAAATTAAAAATATATATATACCAAAAGGTATATTTAAAAAATAATAATAACTTCTTAAAATGAAAACAATAACCATCCTTGAAGAACAATTACGGTCAAGTTTCTTTTTTGTATTATTCTTTATTTTTTCATTTTTTAATAAGTAATAATTTATTTTTTTAATTTTTTTATTAATTTTATTTATTTCTGTATGTGTATGAATGTACTGTCTGCATGCAAGTGTGTGCACCTGTGTTGTGCAATGCCGCAGAGGTCAGAAGAGGGTGTCGAATTCCCCTGGAACTGGAGTTCTCCTGGAATTGGAGTTTCAGACGGTTCTTGGCTGCCATGTGGGTGCTGGTGATCGAACCCGGGTCCTCTGTAAGAGCGGTCGGCGCTCTTAACTGCTAGGCCATCTCTCCAGCCCCATAAGTAATAATTTATGAGTACAAGCATCCTTCATGTAAAACAAATTTGCAAGCAGTTGTGCGCAAACCCACACAGAACAAGGGTCCCACCATTCAGCCGGGGGGGGGGGTTGTATGTACAATCAAGTTGATCAAATAAGTGTCCAGTCTATATTGCTATAGTTTTACAATTCACCCCAATCACAGCCCTTACATTCTACAACCCCCCCTCTTCCGCAGATTGTTCCCTAGGCTTAGAAAAGAGGCACAGGTGGACGAGAAACAAAACAGTCTACTTTCTCTGGAGCAGTCATTTAGGACTCTGGTCAATTCTGGCTGTTTCCTTTCATGGGCTGACAGTTTGTCCAGAGATAACCTTTCAATCCTACTAATGAAGCAAAAGCAATTAGATATATAGGTATTTAAACAGTACTAATTGTTATGGTAGGTTACTTTGGTATAGACACAGATGTTTGGATGGTATATTAATCCATGAATTACTTTTTTTTCTGTAAAATATGACAGGGTCTTACTGTGGCTTATAACATCTCCTAACCACTAGAGGATGTAAGCTTGTGGCATCAGCCATGGGTCATTCCTCCAAGAGAGAGCTAATAGCCAATTAGATTTGGGATATACAGACATATGGCTGCCACTGCTGTACAGTATTTCCAGGCAGATGAGGTGTAGCTGGTGCTGACAGAGGAGTCTTGCTTGACTCAAGGAGACCTGTATTTGCTTTATTCGTTTAGTGGCCTTTGGTAACACTCTCTGGTGTTCCAGAAACCAACTGTACACTTGCCAGAGCAGTCTCAATACATCTTTCCCATGCTTACATCAGGTCTTTAACAGCAGGGCCTTATCACCTCTCTTCTTGCAGGTATCCCAGTTTACAGGCAAGAAGCCTTTACCTTTTACCCCCTGGTCAACATCTCCTTGGTAGAATATTCCATTGCTGATATCAGAGCTCTCTGGTATTAATATATTTTGCTTAAATGCACAGCTTAAGGAGACTTTAGTATTATATTTGGTCCTGAATAGAAAATAATCCTTTTCACATTTCCTATGTCTATTAGTCAATTAAAGAAGGCAGTTTTACTGGTTTTATAAGAGATTATTACCTCTATCACAGTTGGCTCCAATTTACAGTTAGAAGAATGACCTCACCATCATCATATTCCTCCTTATTCTATGAAGGGGAGGTAAGAAAGCCTCTCATATTAAAACTTTGTGGCACCTAGAAGGTAAGTTTCATCAGGACTCATTATAAACAGTTGTTACATGTAGGATCCACAGAGGGGTTTGATGCCTGTAGCAGTCTGAGACTTTTTTCCTTTCTGCGGAAGCTCCTGGTACATCCTACACAATGCAAACTGTATCTTCACTTTCTCAGCTGTTAAGTTGGTGACATTTTGACCTGTGGGAACATACAAATCTTTTCCTGTAGTTAGTTTTAAGATTTAAATTGCAAAGTTTTTGACAAAAAGGTTTCATATATATCTGTATCCCCCCTTTTTATTATAGGTTTTTATTTTTTGACCCATGGGTCTCAAAAAGGCAGTTGTAGTACACATACCTAGAGGCAGGAATCAAGGTGCAGATTTCATCAAATTCACCCAAGCTGTTTTGGGTGACTGTATGCCATTAACTTGGGAAGCAAACTTAATTTTTTTTTATGTTAAATCATCCTACAGGTAAAAGAGAATGCTACAAGATGATACTATACAACAGAAAAATTATAGAGAACATTTGTATGTGCCAATCCCAAAGTTATTGTTATACAGATTTTAAGTAAAACAAATGTGGACAACAATTTATACTTCCAATTAACTCAGATGCATTTCTGTTTTTATCAAAACCTTTAAACCAATGTTGTTTAATATACACATATTTACTTTTACTAAGTCATAAAACACCATGTCACCTGTAGACAGATTCTAAGCAAAATTGGATACTTGTTGAACTCACGTCAATTAAATATACTTTAATCGAATATAGACCTGTGCCCCTCTCCCCCCCCCTCCTGATTCACAATTTCAGTCAGTTTTCTGATGCAGTCTTTCTGTTGTTGTTCTTTTAATATGCATCCCTCTCCACAAGAAATATTTACAACTGGGTTATTGGTGCTAGCATCCACAGAGGAGGATACCATTCGTCGTTTGTTTTTCTGGGACTGTGTTACTTCACTTTCAGCCACATATTTGACAAGGTGGCCAAGAAGACACAATGGAGGAAAGACAGCATCTTCAGTAAGTGGTGTTGGCAAATCTGGATCACCACCTTTAGAAGAATGAAATTAAACCCCTACCTCTTGCTCTGTACAAAAGTCAACTCCTGATGGATCGAAGACCTCAACATGAAACCCAAAACTCTGGACGTGATAGAAGAAAAACTTGGCAGCAGACTACAAGACATAGGCATAGGAAAAGACTTCCTAAATCAGACAACAGCTGCACAAGAAATAAGATCGACAATTGACAAATGGGACCTCATTAAACTCAAAAGTTTCTGTACATCGAAAGAAACAATAAAGGAAGTGAAGAGAAAATCCACAGAGTGGGAGGAAAACTTCACTGCAGTTACATCTGACAAAGAATTTCCAGAGTATACAAGCTACTCAAAAAACAAAGAAGAAAATGAATCACTCAAAAGATGGAGCAAAGAACTGAATAGAGACTTCACAGAGGAGGAATAAGAGATGCCTGAGAAACATCTTAAAAACTGTTCAACATCACTAATAATTAGGAAAATGAAAATTAAGACCATTTTAAGATATCATCTCACTCTGATAAGACTGGCCAGGATCAAGAAAACAAACGATATCAAATGCTGGAGAGGTTTTGGGGAAAGGGGAACACTCATCCACTGCTGGTGTTAATGTAAACTTCTACAGCCACTATAGAAAGCAGTGTGGAGATCCCTTGGAAGACTCAAAATGAGCTTGCCATTTGATCCAATCATACCACTCCTGGGTATATACCACAAGTCTCATCTTACTGGAGAAACACATGCACGACTATATTTATTGCAGCTCTGTTCACAATAGCAAAAATTTGGAACCAACCCATATGCCCCTCAACTGACGAGTGGATAGATAAAATGTGGTACATGTATACAATGGAGTTCTACACAGCAGTAAAGAAAGACAACATCATGAACTTTGCAGGTAAATGGATGGAGCTGGAAGATAGTATATTAAGTGAAGTAATACAGTCAAGTTTCTTGTAGCTATCATTATAATCACATTAGGTAATTTCAAAAATTGGTATGTCAAAGAACTTATGAAAACTTACAAAAATTTTGGATGGGTCTACACAAAATCATAACTATCACTTTAAAAGGAACAACAGATAGTTTATTACAGAGCTAAATATGAGTGACCGCACATGAAAAATCAAACTCAAGATACTGTTCAACTACATTAGTTGATACATTATGTGTGTGGCTATACCAAATGGAAGCAAAGCTTAGACCTCAGATGCTGTCTGATGACACTCACACTTTTAGTGGGTGGAAGCTGGTTTTGTACTGAATTAATTGATTCCAAAAGTTTAGTCAAAGGATGTTAAGTCAGAAACAGAGATGACAAGGAGTTGAAATTTATCAGGCTAAAGATGACCCAAGTAAATGGTTATTAATCTCTGTCCCCTCAATCTTCCAAACTCTCTACAGTAACTGAAATCCTAATCAGTTGATGAGACTTTGCTGATTGTTCAATATTAAAATGTCATTGTTCTGGGAACTTTTGTTCATACATTTTAAAGACCAAGTTATGAAATGCACAGATATTTATGGCAGAATATCAGCTCTTTCAGTTCCTGGGGAGTATTACATTGACGTAATTCATCTGTATTTGAAAAAGAGCTGTGCTGTTTTACTTACTATAGCCCCATAATACAACTTGAATCAGATTTGTTGATGCCTTCTATCATTTCATTTACTTCAGGAATGTTTTCTCTATCTTTCATCTTTTGTGCTTGCATACATTTTTTTTTCCTATGTTGGTGAATAACAGTCTTCAGTCTTCATATGGTATCGCATGCTTTGAAGCCCAGCATTCAAGAGGCAGTTACAAGCAGATATCTTGTGTGCATAGCAAGTTCCAGGCTAGATTGAATTAAAAGGAGACCTTGTTTCTACAAATAAACGATAAGTAAAATGGCTTTCAAATTTTGATTGAGATTGCATCATATTTGTAGAAATCTCTTGGTAGTATGGATATTTCACAACACTTATTCTTCTGGTCCAAGGGTTTAGGTAATACTTCTACTATTCTCCATCCTCAATTACCTTCAGGCTTAAAGTTTTGTGATAGAGGTCTTTCATTTCCTTTGTAGTTTATTTTCAGATATTATATTTTATATGTGTCTATTATGAAACAAATTGTTATGCTGATTGCTTTCTCAGCATGTTTGTCCTTAATATACAGAAAGGCTATTGATTTTTGTGAATAAATTTTGCCTCTTACAAATTTCATGAAGTGTTTATCACCTCTAAGTGGTTTTGGGTGGAATGTTAAGTTTCCTCACGTATACAATCATATAATTGAAAAAAAAAACATACAATTGATAGAATACAATACTTTAACTTCTTTTTCTATTCATATCTGTTTTACTCTCCGATCTTTTTGTTTCTTGGTAAAACTTCATCTATACTTTACTGGATAGTCCTACACATAAATGAACATTTTGTCTTACTTTTGATCTGAGAGGGGGAGGCTTGGATTTTGTCTCTGTTGTATTAATATGCTGCCTATAAGTTTGTCATATATAGCTTTTGTTCAGTTGAGGTACATTCTTTTCCATTCTTAGCCTCTTCATAACTTTTGGCATAAAGGAATACTGATATTCTTTAACTGTCATTTTTATTGATTTTTCTGCAACTTTCAAACAACATAGTGTGGTGGTATTTAAATCTAGAAGCCCACTTGGGCATGTTTGATTTTATCAATGACCATTTCCACAGCTATTAAAAGATCATGTAATTTCTGGTTTTGATTCCACTTATATGAATGCTATTTATTGACTTAGGTATATTGCACAATGCCTGAACTAATGCAAGTAGTTTTCTTTTGTTTGTTTGTTTGTGTGAGTGTGTGTGTGTGTGTGTGTGTGTCTTTATGTTGTTTTGGTGTCAAGGTAACTCTGGCTACCTAGAAAATATTTGGCAGCACTTCATCATTTATTATAATATAATAATTTGAAAAGAACTGACATTAAATATCTGGTGATTTCTGCAGTGAGTCCACAACATTTGAGGAATTTTATAGTTGGAAGAAATTTTTGGGGGGCTGGGGAGGAAAGGGTTTGTTTGTCTTACATCTCTCAGGTTACAGTTCATCACTGTGCCCTGGAGGCAGCAGCTGAAGCACAGGCCATGGAAGAATGCTGCTTACAGGCTTGCTCCTCTGGCACATGCTCAGCCTTCTTTCTGTTTTTGTTTGTTTGTTTTGTTTGTTTGTTTGCTTTGTGGGATTTTTTTTTGTTTTCCTGCTTAATTTTTAATTGAAATTTGTGCAGTTCATACAAAATTTCTTAGTCAAATTTAGATCAATTCACCCTTCCATGACCCCCACCCAACCAGAGCCTGTCCATTCTGCGATACATTTCTTGCATCTTTTCTTAAGTCTTTTTTATTTTCTTGATACAGAAGTTTACTATTTGGGGCAGAAGTTTACTGTTCCAGTCCATTCTTTGATCACATCTTTTTCATTGTTGTTGTCCCCTAAAACTTTATATTATTCCAAAGTATGCATGTATACACTCCATACATACATCAGAATTATGATGTCTGAAAATAGACTATAGGTTAATTCCAAAATATGTGTAAAGATTTACCCTTTAACAGTACAGTGTATGCAGGTGAAAAGAAATTACTTTACATTCCTAAATTAAATAGGAACTTGGTGTATGTTTTAATGTACTTTTCATAGTGTCATCAGATGTTATATTTACTAAGAAAGAAAAGAAATTAATCAATTTACCTTATAAATAAAGATTTGGTGCTAGGATTCGCAAATGAGGGACACCATATACCACTTGTTTTTCTTGGACTGTGTTCTTTCATTTAATGTAACAGTTTCTAGCTCCATCCATTTACCTGCAAATTTCATGATGTCATAATACAATACTGCTGCATAGAAGTCCATTTTATAGATGTACAATATTTTCTTTATCCATTCAACTTGGGTTGCTTCCAGTTCTTCACTATTGTGAAGAAAGCTGCAAGAAACATGGTTGTGCACATATCTGTGAAATAGGAGGTGTCTTGTGGGCATATACACTGGAGTATATGAGAGGGTCAGATTGTAGGTTATTTTGAGTCTTTTAAGAGCTCTCCACACTGCGTTCCATAGGTTTTGCATGAGTTTGCATTCCCATAAGCAGTATATGAGTGTTCCTCCTTCCCCACAACCTCTCCAGCATGTGGCATCTTTTCTTTTCTTGATTATAACCAGTCTTACTATTGTGAGATGAAATCTTAAAGTGGTTTGAATTTGCATTTACTTTTTAGTGACATTGAACAGTTTTTAAGATGTTTCTCAGCCATTTTTAATTCTTCTTTTATGAAGTCTCTATTCAGCTTTTATTCCATATTTTGATTGGGCCATTTTTTTTCTTGCTCCTTTGTTTTTTGAGTAACTTATATATTCTGGCTTGTAATCCTCTGTATCACCCACTCTGTGGGCTTTCTCTTCACCTCATTGTTTCTTTCGCTATGCAGAAGCTTTTGAGGTTAATGATATTCCAGTTGTTGATGGTTGACCTTATTTACTGCACAGCTGCTGTCTGATTTAAAAAGTATTTTCCTACTCCTATTTGTTTGTTTGTTTGTTTGTTTGTCTTGAATTGAGTTCTTCTTATAGCCACAGTTGGCTTGGAACTATGTAGGCCAGCTTTTTCTTGATATCACAAAGAATGCTTATCTCTGCCACCACAGTGTTGGGATTAAAGGTGTGCACTACTGAGGGTTGGAGAGATGGCCTAGCAGTTAAGAGCGCCGACCGCTCTTGCAGAGGACCCAGGTTCGATCTCCAGTGCCCACATGGCGGCCTAGAACCGTCTGAAACTCCAGTTCCAGGAGAACTCCAGTTCCAGGGGAATCTGAGACCCTCTTCTGACCTCTGCAGCGTTGCATGACACGGGTGCACACACCTGCATACAGACAGTACATTCATACACATACCGAAATAAATAAAAAAATTTAAAAAAAAATAAAAAAAAAAATAAAGGTGTGCACTACTGAGCCAGAATTCTTTCTAGTTCTTTGGTTTAGGGAATTCGCAAACCCACTTCAAAGAACCAGGGTTTCGGCTGTCCTCATACTTGGGGTCTAACTTAATATTGTTGTTATCTGAATTTTAATATTACTAAACTCCCTTCTAAATATTTATATTTATGCTTATACTTTTATAATTATACTTATACTATCTATAGTTATATTATTTATATTTATATTATTTATATTTATACTCATAGATAAATGTCAATCCCAGCATTTAATCAGAGAAGCTTCTATTGACAATTATCACTGGTGAATGCATATTCCTGGATGTTGAAGGAACTTGTAATAAGCTGCATCTGAGTGTCCAGAGCAAAGCAAGACATTTAAGTTCCCCTCCTCACTGAGCATCACCTATGGAAAATCAAACTGTTTACTTTGGACATTCTCTCCCTTAAAATCTCTACCCAATTTCTGTCTCCTTTTCCAATCAATATGAGTTTTCCATTTGGTTTAATTGTCCTTGTAAGAATGGATATTGATCTGAAATTTTCCTCTAACATTTTCATTTATGCTGACAAAAATCATGACTCTTAAAGGATTTCATTCCTCACAGCATAGATGGACAACAAGATGTTTATATTTGCATCTGTTAAACTTTACCCAGAACAACATCGATTGTTTCTCCAGCATGTCACATTTCTGTAGCCTTTCTGATTATGTATTACCTGTAAAACATTTATTTAATTACCACATGCATCTTATTGTTCTTTGGTTACATTTGTTACATGGGTTTTAAAAAATGATAAGAGTCACTCAATGGGCTGAGTCCTTTATAGAACTATCCATGGGTTGGTCCCACAAGCAAAAAACCAAACTCCCTCTCCTCACCTGACTTTGGGTTTGGGATCATCAAATTGGCTTGTTGTCATCAGTTTACCTTAAAAAAATGTCATGCTCAGAACACGTGGAAAGGAATTTTGAGTTTTACAAATTAGCTCCATATATACTGCCTATAATCCTCAGTATGTATAATCTATTTTGTACTATTGATCCTTGGCTGTGGCTCTCAGCTACAGCACTGCATTCTGCAATTCTGTTGAACAAGAAAGCATGTGGAAGTCACTTCCTGGCTGCTTTGGATTCCACTGGATAGTTTAACACTGTAATTGATGAGTATTGGCTTACAATAACACTAGACCTTTGGAGGAGCAAGATCATAGAAAAATAGTTTTATATTACTCCCCTCAAAAAAGCCCTAAACAAAGAGAAAAAGGAAATAAAAAGATATAAACAAACATGATGATTATTCTCAGCACCTACATGACAGCCAAAAATGCTCCTTAACTGCAAGTCCAGGGGAATCCAATGCCTTCTCCTGACCTTTGCAGCATTACAGAACACGGGTGCATTCACATACACATAGGCAATACATTGTTACAAATAAAATAATAAATAACATTCAAAAATGTTTCTTGCCAGGTACTTGATCAAAGCAACCATAAAAAAATAGACAAGGAGAATGAAATCAGGGACCATGTGACAGAAGGGAGTCTCTTCTTTACCATGTTCTAGATGGGCATAGTTATGTAAGACCAGCCTGTTGGCAGATTATCTGATTTTCATATAAGACATAGCGAAGGTGTGAGGAACAGAATGTATGGCCATCAATATCCCTTTGATATTAACTTATCTAAGAGAGAAATATTGGTGCCTGGTTGTCTGTTAGCTGGGTACTCACAGACATTATCTCAGTAATGTGCTGGGTAGGAGAGGAAGTAAAAGAGCCACAAGTTGTGCCAGCCTTTGTATTCTTACACTCAATAAAGGCAGAAACTGCTTTCTTTCACAAACCTTGATTAGAAAAATCATCAATTTTTGAGACTTCACTTTGATTCCTTACCTACTTTCCAAAAGTCCAAATAATACTTTCTCCTTTTGCATTGTTAGTGTTACTACCAGATTTGGTGCCACACCCTGACAAACTAGGTTCGGAAACCCAACCTCTATAAAGCCATTAAAGCAGCCAAATAATTGTTAACAGGGGAAAGAAAGTATTCATCCCTGCCAGGAGAGTTACAGCAGCTGAGAATATTATGACTTAAGAGTTCTTTTTTTCATTATTGTTACAAGAATTTACTATTGTGAATTTGTCCACATGGTAGAGATACTTAACTTCAGAAGAAAATCATTGAGTTTCATTTGGATGATTCAACCACACCTCATAGTTGAAGGATGTCAACATCATTGAGGTTTCTGTTTTGCCAGGAAATTACATACCTTGGGAACGTAATGAAAGTGAGATAATATAGTTACTACAAATAAATCCTTACCACCTACTAATGACAATTGTCAGGTGTTGACAGGAGCATTTCTCTATCCTCAGCTTCCCTATTGTCTGAATTGTCTTCTGAGAGTGTTGGGATGGAAAGTATAAACATACTGCACTAAATCCTAGAGTGCATTCCAGTGGAAATACAACCAAACATTGAATCAATTCAACAGAAGATTGTAAAAGATTATGATATCTCTTTTCCATTTCCTAACTCTGAAATATGTTTCCATTATATATTAAGATTGGAAATTTTAATAGGGTTATGACTTATAAAACAATTCCTAAATATCAGAGTGTTAGCATCAGGGGTATGGCTGAATACAGAATAAAGAGGTTGTGCAACACATGGGAAAAAAAGGGAAAAAATGACTAGACAGTTGTAAGCTAAAAACACATTGAAGTATGATATGTTTCTTCCTTGACTTAACCCCAAAAGTGTACTTGGGCTTGCTGGCAGGCTTGTCTTTCCCTGAGGCCAGAGATACAAGAAGTTTCTGTGCCAAAGTGTCTCACCATGGCCAGAGGCTGGGGTTGCCAGGAAAAGGGTCACTTTTTTCCTCATCTCTTTTCCCTAAACTGTCCTATTTCTCAAAATCATACTGGAGACTTGACTGAAACTGTGAGGGAACTTGACACCTGGTGTAGAAGCTGGGATGACTAGCTCATCCTGGGCCATCTTCCATCTACTAAAGCCTTATTAACTCCAGAGTAGTGAAGTTCAATGGTATCCTATTGTTCAGGTGCTCTGCCTTCTTTCTTTCTCTTAACCTCCTTAAAATAAAACAATTCTTAATCCAAATGTGGTGGTTCACAACTTTGATCCCAGAACTCTGAAGGCAGAGGCAAGTGGATCTCTGTGAGTTCAAGTCCAGCCTAGTCTACAGAGTGAGTTCTAGGCCAGCTGGGACTAAAGGGAGGCCCTGTCTCAAATACAAAACAAGCAAACAAACAAGCAAACAAACAAAACCACCAACAATTCTTTCTAGAACTCACCCTCTCTGGTCTATGAATTATTCTTTGAATGTATGAGATTGAATTCAAAAGCTACTGGAGTGGGTTGGTGGTCATTGCCTTACAAGGACCCTAGCTTTTTCTGCTAAGCCCTATTTCTCCAATATTACAATATCAATACTAAGGTTATGGAAGGAAATGTTTTTTTTCTTTTCAAAAGCCAGGTTTTATTGAAGTTTTGTGCATTTCATACAAAATTTTCAATCATGTCTAGATCCATTCCCCTTTCCTTACTTGCCCCCCCACCTGACCAGAGCTCATGCATTCTGCTAAACATGTTTTTCATCTTTTGATCAGTCTCTTTTAATTTTTTTTGATGCAGAAGTTTACTATTTTGAGCAGAAGTTCACCATTTCAGTCAGTTCTTTGACCCAGTCTTTTGTTGTTGTTATTCTTTCCAATTTGCATCACTTCAAAAATATGGACATGTGCCTGCCACATATATCTTTTAGCATCTTCAGCCTATGAGTTTTTTTTTTTTATTAGACTGAAAGATGTCATGTTTTAAGGCTCCTCCTTGGAAAGCCCAAACAACGATCAGTCCTGCCCTTGTGCTCCACACTCGGGTTTTCCCTTCCCATGGTCACCAAATGAGGTCCAGTAAGGACCACATCCTGTGTTGGTCATCCTGTACTGGTCTCCATGATACAGCCTGGGTAGTCCAACAATGGCAATCAATACTCTGAAGAGGCTGAAACCCCAGTAGTAGCTCAGTCCACAAGCTGGATATCTCAGAGTCCCAATCTGGCACTGAAGATTTGGAGGATTCTTGGAGAGACATGAGTCCTCAGTCCATATTGGAAGATTGAAAAGCTGTTTTGTCTCATGTATTTGAAGAATGGAAAAAGCAGTGGCAGCTCTGGGTAGCTCCACTTGCCAGTAATACAGGCAAAACAACTATGCTCTCTATCTCTTTTTTTTTTTTTTTACACTTTTTGTCTTTTTACTAAGATCTCAGGTTATGTACCTGAAGTATAATTTCTTAGGAATTGCTAATTATTTATTTCTGGTTATACTTTCCTTTTGGATGTTTAAGGCCACAGTGTTAGTCCAGATTAACCAAAGTTTATGTTTTGTTGAGGTCAGTTGAGGATCTGGTCCTCAGGGGATTCTCAGGGGTTTTTGTTTTGGGAGGGAGGGTGTGAGCACCTTGCTTCTTTCAGCTCCTCATCCACTAGTTCCAACCACTCCATGACAAAGTCAGGTCCTGCTAGACCAGGCTTTCCTTTTTGAAGCATGAGCAGACTTTCCTCTTTGTACACTGGACACTGGCTGAAATCCCATTAGTGGATCTCCAAGACCTCCCTGCACAGGAAGACTGGTGACTCACATTTGCAGGACATTTCAAGAGATATAGTCCCCAGGGATTTAGTTGACCTCTGAGGGCAAGAAACAAAGTTAGCCCTTAAGTCCGTTGGCCAAATTGGTATGGGCCTTAAGTATGGTCATTAAGTATCCAGAAAGGCTAAGTTACACCACCAGCCTGATACTTTTATCTACTGTATATTATTTTAGAAAAGGCTTGGGAAAAACCTCAAGCAGCCTTGTATAAGAAATATTAAGAAACACTCCCATAAGATAAATACTGTGGTTAGACACAATGTCATGACAAACTAGTTTTTTTTCCCCTCATTCTTTTGATTTCCCTCCACGCATATACCAAAACTGCCTAAATCTGAAAATAAATGGCAGGTTAATTCTAGAACCTGTTAAGGTATTCACAATGTAAGAGCACAGTTGTTTTTAGATTACAAGGAATATAACATTACAACTAGGTACTTGTTGCTAGAATCCACAGATGAGTGATACCATTCATTGTTTTTCTGAGGGAAGGAAATGTTAATGTTTGTTTGCTTCAGCACCCACTCTGCTTCCTTATCTGCATGCTTCCAATTTTTTGACTGTTTGGGCCTATAATTTCTATCTTTTTCCCCTGTTTTTTCTTATTCCCTGAAGTCCTCAACACTTTCAGTTAAACACAAGCTTAGGATCTTCTCCTTCTAATTATCTGGATACCATGACTGATTTTTAAAACTATTTCTACCTTACTTGTATTCCACACACTGTGAAAGTACTTACCCTTATTCTTAAGGGCACTCTGATCAGGTGGGAGAAAAACTGAATGATCCTGGATTGGGATGGAATATGAGCATTTTTTCTCTTCTACTCAAAAAGGCAGTTCTCTTACTTTGGTTATTGCATGGTTCTGGGACCAAACAAAAGACATGAAGAAAATTTATTTCTATGTCTACCAAAAATTCTGTATTCTCATTTTTTCACAGTTGTATCATCAACTGTAGTCATGTTGATTTGGGTTTGTCCTATGTGTTTCTTGCCTCATGGTCATGGTAACATCACTAATCTTCCATCCTGCAGCAGAATCAGCAAAGACCAAAAGAACACATAATTCAGGCTGCATCTTTCACATATTTACCTATCTTTATCCCTTATTAAAAAATATTAGTGTTACTCCTCATCAAACACTGAGAAAATTTACAGTTTGCTTTGTGGTATCATATATTTGTGTCCCAGTCAAGAGCTAGTTATTTTGTTGGATGATTTCCTAAAATATAGTTGCCCCTCTTTCTTGGTTTTAATCAAATAGATTTTTTACAGCTATGCTAACAATGAAAATTAAAAGTTGAGGTACAGAGGATACCCTGTATTCCATGTCTCCATGCACATATACAGCATCTCACATTTTCATCATTTCTAACATGATGACACATTTGGTGCAATGAATTACTCCACAGTGATATAATACTATTATGTCTGTAATTTACATTTGCAGTGTATTGGATTTGCTATTAATTTGGCCAAATGACATTTTTATCTACTATTAATGTATCATGCATAATCCTTTCAAAGTCTTAAAATTCCTCAGAACTTTGTTTGCAATTTCATCCTTCCCATTTTTTGGTAGCTACTGAAATACTTTTCTATCCAAAATTTTCTCTATTTACAAATGTCATGTATTTAGAAGTATATTGTATTTAGCATTTTTAATGAGGTTTTTGAATTAATAATAGACACTTTATGTTCTTCCATTTATTTTCAGAGCTAGTGGACTCATCTATATTTGGCACTTTATCCTCTGCAAGTGTCTTGATTAGTTAAAGTTCTCATAGTGAAGGACATATTGATTAGATTCATGGTTTAGCAATTATTAACAAAGTTTCTGTAAGCATCTGTGGACATATTTTTGAGCAAACATCAGTTCTACATTCCTTAAAGTCAATACTAAGGAAAATTATTGTAGGACACTAAGGTAGCAGCAAGGGTACTATTTTGATTAATTATGAATTTTTCTTCTTACATGTGTGGGTCAGTTTATATTTCATTATCAATGAGTATGTGCTCTTGATGGCCCATCATATTGCCAGCATTTTATTGAAAGTGTCTTGGATTAATTCTATTGTCCATTTCAATCCATGCCATACTTACTAGTTTCAGGTTTTATTTTAATTGTTGAGATATTTGGACATATTTTCTGTGAAAAAAAGGAGAGTTAATTCTTCATTTCAAGGGAGTATAATGCTTTCTCTTTTCAGTTTTTGTTGTGCTGTTCTATTCTCTTTATCATTCATTTTGTACCCTTTGGTTCTCTTTCCCCAGCTCTGAAACAAGCTTCATCCCTATGTTTATATAAGGATCAATATTTAATGAAGGAATAAAAGTCCATGAAATATTATATTTTTCTGTTTCATTTGTACAAAAGAACAGTTTATTTCTTACTTTTTTTTTTGGTATCCCTTGTGACCATCTCCATTATTTCTACCTCTACAACTTCAGCAATTTTTGAGCTTCTTTTGTTTCATTACCAAGGTTTGCTTGAAAATGAGGAACATTATTTCCCCTCACCTTCATAGTAGAGAATTGTATATGAAGTAAAGCAATTTCACATTACTGTGATACCTTATGAAAGTAGCATGGACATTAGTCTCTTGTGAAACCAAGAGTTGGACCCAAACTGTTGTGAGAATAGCCTTCCTGTCTCTTTACTGAAACTATACACACAGGATGAAAATGGACTATTAAAAGCAGATTTTTTGTTATCAGGAAATTCGCAGTTTCTGACATGACCTGGCACAGAACAGTAGAGACAGATATTTTCAATATAATCTCACCTGTTTTTTGCAACACAAATGGAATAATCCAATGCTTTTTAAGAATATAGTGTGTATGCACAGTTTTATATTCACAACATACACACTTTCACTCTTCTAAGCCAAGGGCATGGAAGGGTCATGAGAACTATGTAATACATGTTTAGGATAGAGGACAAAGCCAAATCCTAGTAAGCTTGTTTGCACTGTACAAAAATTGAGACTGTGTTAAATGGTCTCAAATCATAAAACTAACTTTGGTTAAAAGGTTAGGTAGAAGTCATTAAACAATTATGTTTACTTGAGGAAACATTTTTCTTCCCTAAGAAAAGATGCAAGATTATAAAATAGGAAAATAAACAAATAACCAAAAGAACTGGAACAGGAAATTTATAATTAAATTAAATGTTCTTTGATCATCTCTTTCCTGTGCTATTCTGCAGATTGAGTTTCAGTCTGTAGATAGTCCCACACGTTTTTCTCTTCGGGCTGTGCTCCTGTCTTTGCTGAAATCAATGGGAAAACTAGATGGCTTATGGTTTTGTTTATTTGGTGGATTTGAATGTTTGCCCTGTAATTCTCAAGGCTTACAAATGCAATTATTTCTCTACAAATGCACAATTACAAGCTTCTGCCTGTGTTTCTTCATCATATTTGAATAGAAAAAAGTCACAAATAAAATCAAGAAAGTCAAAAGCATAACACAAGAGATACTTTACTTTTCTTGATTTCAATTTAAAACTCTGCTTTCTCTGGTAATATGCACACTTTAGTCAATGTTGTCTTGGCATGATAGACTCATATGCCATTCAGCTTCTAGCATAATAGTTAGCATGAAAATTGAATATTATTAATTTCTTTTTCCTTTGTACTTATTGATCCTTGTTTGCCAACTTTTACTTTTATTTCCTATACTTTACTAAACACTTTTGGAGTGAGTTACCATGCCTTTCTAATAATTTCAAAATCTATTTGTTTTGTTGAAACAGTAAAATAAAAAATGTTGAATGTTTCAGGCCACGAGTAAGCAATCAGTCAAGACAGATACTTTAACATAACGCTTTTAGTGATGTCTTTCTTTTTTTAACTTCTGCTCAAAATAATGGAGTCTAAGACTTAAATATTGGGATTTGTCATTGCTACCAGTGACCATATTTAGTATTGGTTAATGAACTATAATGACAGACTAAGAAACTATATTTCATTCATCTTCACATAGGTCTATAATTAATATTTTTTTTAGTCTTTTTGAGACAGGGTCTCCCTGTAGTCCCAGCTGTCCTGGAACTCACTCTGTAGACCAGGCTGGCCTTGAACTCACAAAGATCCGCCTGCCTCTGCCTCCCGAGTGCTAGAATTAAAGGCGTGTGCCACTACACCCTGTGATATAATATACTCTATACTATTATATATATATATATATATTTTTTTTTTCCTCTGAATCTTCATCATTCTCTCTCATATATATGTGTGAATGTGTCTGTGTGTCCGTGTGTGTATATGCTTGTAAATTTCCTATGTCTTTTAAATCCATCTGATAGGTATTACTCTAGTTCTCCAAAATCCCCTCTCTTTTGTTTTGTTCTGTTTGTGTCAGCCTTCCCTGTAGGCCCACACTACCTGGAACATTCAAGGAGGCTATCAGGCTGGCCTTGATCTCATAGACATATACCCTACTCTAACTCCCAAATGCTGGGATTAAAGGCTTTCAACCACTACACCTTAATAGTCTTTCATTTAAAATAATTTTTGTAACTATGAGAAAGCCAGCCTTCCTTATCTGTAACATATTGACTTAAGAGCAGTTAGAGTGCCAACATACTTTTAAGAAATATAATTGGCTCTTCTGTCCACATTACTAAATTCCATGTGATTTTTATTTTATTTTACATCACTGCTTTCATTTTGTTGCTACATTTTCTTCCAGATTCATCTTTTATTATTGTCTATCTCATTTGTACAAGGAGCTATTTCTTTTGGGAAAAGAATGCTTTAAAACACCAGAGCTGCTAAATCAGTTTGCTTGTTGATACAAATATGTCATTGTATCTAGTGCTTTGCAGTTGTAAGTCCATGGAAACATACACATGTGCACTAATACCTTTCAATATATCAATGCATTTGCCATTTATCTATCACCTATCATCTGTCAACCAACATTCAACTCCCTATTGTTTGTTAATTACCTCTCATTTTCTATCTGCCATCTATCAATTATATTTATTCATCAATCTGTCATTTGTGCAATGTCTTAATGAATTTTCCCTATATAGAACTAAATAGAAGTTTAAAGTGATGTTCCCTACACTAACCCATTATCAAGGTATCATCAATGTCCCCTGCCTTGTCCGTAAACTAATACTTAAATAGAAAATATGTAAACTCCTTCATTTTTAATTAATAGTTCAATCCCAGTATGAATGCTCAAAATTTGCAGAACTGTTTATCTGTACCCTCAAGGGAAACAAAATTGTCTCCTAGATTTCAATGCTTATGTGCAGTTACTGTTTTCTTAGAATTCTGCTCATTTTTGAAGGATCTCAGGTCAGCATATTTGTCATAATCTTTTATTTAAAATTGTTTTATGAATTTTGACTGAATGTAAACATGTTAACAGCTCTATGTGTGACTTTGCCTGGCCTCGTGGTCCACATCTTTAATTCCATGACTAAGAGACAGGCTGATCTCTGTGAGTTCAAGACAAACCTGATCTACATAGTGAGTTACAGACAAGCTTGGGCTACAAGCACACCATGTCTCAAAAACATCTACTATTTAAATAAAAAAAATAAAATAACTGTATATTTGGCTTCTTAGGGTCTATGGATATAACATTTTCTTTATATTTATATAATGTTTAACATTAATATCATTTTAATTACAGATTTCTATGAGTTTTGAGAAAAGAATAGTATAAGCTATATATTTTTCAGAATCATAAAAACATATTTTCCTAAATTTAAATTATTAGCTTTGTTTTACCAATTTTACCAATTCTTCCCAACTAATACCAAGAAATTACTTAAATGTGTATATATATATATATAATTTGTATATATATTTGTATATATATTTTTTTTCATCTCCAGATGTCATGTAATAGGAAACACACAGTATGTAACATGACCACTCTATTTTCCCTTGCAATAATCATTTAAGATCAGCTTGCGCATACTTCTTGTTTATAGGCCTAACTGGTGTTCCATCTGTTGATGACATAGATTACTTCTCTCCCATTCCTCTGCTAAAGATTATCTGGATCTGTCAGTTGTGAATCAGGTTACACAAATTTGCTGGGTATTTTTGGGTGGAGACCTACATTTTTATGCAATTAGCTAAAAAGTAGATACATGCCCTAAAATGTGACAATTTATAGTACTGAACAGAAAAATTTTAAATGGTATATTGTCTCAGTCTTCAAATATTGGTATAGCATTAAGTTTCCCCATCAGCAGTGAAAGAGGGCACTCATACCTTTTCATATTTAGTGTATGATAGAATTTGTGTTTAGGCTAGTAGGTAATCTTACAATTTTCAATGGCATGTCAACATTTTCATTTCAAAATACATGTTCTATGATTATTTTTTTGCAAATTCTGTATATATACTGAATATATTTTCCAGATATATGAATTGTATCATTTTTGGAAGGCTGACACTTCTTTCAGATTCTTAACTTTGTTTATATCAGAGATTTCTTTAAAAAAACATGAATTTGTCACATTTATATGCATTTTGAGAGAAATTTTATCTGTAAATACAGCTGGCCTGGCTTAGAAGTTCCTATCTAGACCAAGTTGGCCTTGATCTCACAGAGATAAACATGCCCCTACCTCCCTAGTGTTGGGATTAAATATTTGACCACTATGCCTGGCTGTTTTCCCATTTTGTTTATAATACTAATTATCTGGTTAACCAGATACTACTATTATAACAATGAGGATCCATTATTTATTACAATTAAGCAAGTGTTTTAAAACTTGAAATTTATTCACTGAAAGGATAAATAATTTTTGTGTGTAAAAGTTTATTGAATTTTTATGTATTTCTTTTTAAATATTTTATTTATTTATATATTTATTTATTTTTACGTGTATGAATGTACTGTCTTCATGTAGGTTTGTGCACCCTTGTCATGAAATGCCGCTGAGGTCAGAAGAGGGCATGTCAGATTCCCCTAGAACTGGAGTTAAAGACGGTTCTTAGCTGCCTTGTGGGGGCTGGGGATAGAACCTGGGTCCTCTGCAAGAGCAGTCAGAGCTCTTAACCATTAGGACATCTCTCCAGCCCCTGAATTTTTATGTATTCCATACAGAATATTTCAATAAAATTTATTCTCTTAACATCCCCTTCCTTGATAGCACACTTCCATAGTCCCACCCTTCCCCAATGGAATTCATGAACTCTGTCATTTTTTAAGGCCTATAATGCCCAGTTAACTCCCCAGATATTCCTCAGTGTAAGTTCATCTACTGAGGTCTAGTCAGTCTATCCTAGAGTCTTTCTGTTTAAAAATATCACTTCTCTCGCTGGGTGTGGTGGCGTACGCCTTTAATCCTAGCACTTGGGAGGCAGAGGCAGGTGGATCTTTGTGAGTTCAAGGCCAGCCTGCTCTACAGAGTGTGTTCCAGGACAGCTGGGGCTACAGAGAGTCCCTGTCTGGAAAAGACCAAAAAAAAAAAAATATCACCAGCTACACCTCACCTGCCTGGAAATACTGTGCAGCAGTGGCAGCCATATGTCTGCATATCCCAAATCTAATTGGCTATTAGCTCTCTCCTTGGAGGAATAACCCCACGGCTGATGCCACAAGCTTACATCCTCTAATGGTTAGGAGATGTTATAAACCACAGGAAGACCCTGTCATACTTAACAGAAGAAAATGTAATTCATGGGTTAACTTACCATCCAAACATCTGTGTCTATACCAAAGTAACCTACCATAACAATTAGTACTGTTTAAATACCTATATATCTAATTGCGTGTGCTTCATTAGTAGGATTGAAAGGTTATGCCTGGGCAAGATGTCAGCCCATGAAAGAAAACAACCAGAATTGACCAGAGACCAAGACAACAGCTCCAGAGAAAGTAGACTGTTTTGCTTCTCATCCACCTGTGGCCCTTTTCCAAGCCTAGGGAACGATCTGCAGAAGAGGGGGCACGGTAGAATGTAAGGGCTGCGATTGGGGTGAATGGTGAAACTACAATATAGACTGGACACTCATGTGATTAAATTTATTGAACATACGAGCCCCCCCCCCCCTGCTGGATAGTGGGACCCATGAGCTGTGTGGGTTTGGACACAACTTCTTGCAAATTGGTTTTACATGAAGGATGCTTGTACACACAAATTATTACTTATTGTTAAAAAAATGAAAACAAAACAAAACAAAAAACAGAGAAAGATGCAGAAAAGTTATGGCAAAATGCATGATCTGGGATGGGTAGGGGTGGGGTGGGGGGAAGGGAAAGGGATATATGCCTGAACTGAATTGGAAAATGATGTATGAAATACACAAAGCATCAATAAAAAAAAATCACTTCTTCCTCAGCCAGCAATAATGTGTTACTAATAATTCTTTGGGAAAGATTTGGACTGATTGCTTATTTCCAAAGTTATAGGCTGGGGTTTTTTCTGCATGAATTTGCATAGGTCCTGTGCATCCTGATATTCTATTTCTCATATGGCTTTGCACCTCCTCCCTGGCTCTCACAATCTTTCTGCCCTCTCTTCTGCAAAGGTCCCTAGGGCCTGGATGAGTGAAATTTAATATAAGCATCCTGTCCAAAGACACACATTCTGCAGACTCTTACTCTCTATACTTTGGTCTTTTGTGACCTTTTGTGTACCTGGCCCTCTGTGGCATGAAGGAGCTTCATTGATTAGAATTAAGAGACTCATTAGTGTCTTCTCTACACCTTGTTCTGTTCTGTGAGTTTTAAGTGTAGAAGTTGCATTGCAGATGCAAAATAAAAAACAAAATGTTATAAAATATGATTTTAAATTCAATTTCATACTTCTGTTGCGAGCAATAGACAGATACATGGTTTATTTTGTTTTAAATATAGATTTTTTTCTTACGTAAATATTTGCATACTACAATCTCTAGGTAACAAAGAAACAGAATTAATGCTGTGACAACTCTGTATGTTATTTTGAGGTTCATAGGAGCATGAAATTTACTTATGATATATTCTTCTTTCACCTCACATTGCAAAACTGAAATCTAAACAAGCAGATAGCTTTCTTTCACAAATTTGATTTCTACTTGTGATTCTTAAAGACTGCTGATTGTTTCCTTGGGGGTAGACTAATTTAAGTTATGCATTTATTTAAATTAATACATGACATTTTCCATAAGTGAAATTAAATTTTAAGTGACATATGAGCCAAAGAACATTGCAAGTATATTATAGATGAGTTGCTTATTAAAAACCTACTGCTGTTGCCAAGTGAATATTGTTCTTAATCTGTTTAGATACTTGTGTACTACTTTAGAAGGGAAACAGCAATAGGTTTTCATAGTTTGAATATTCTTTTATTTCAAAACCCTGTTATAAATGAGCATGAATGCAAATATTCTAATAAAGAAATGAATAAACAAGATGGTATAGTTTCACACACAACCTTTGCATAGTGTCACATTTCTGTAATCCTAGTAGTTGACCATTGAAGCAAGGATTAGTGGCTCAAGGTCATCATTGGCTACTTCCTCAACTCATGGCCAGTTTAAGTTGCATGTTACTAATGTTACTAATGTTACTAATGTTACTAATGAAGTGTCCAATGACTACAGGGGCTGGAGAGATGGCTCACCCATTAAGAGCACTGCCGATTTTTTCTGAGGACACAGGTTTGATTCCAGGCAAGCACATGGCACCAAACAACCATCTGTAACTCTAGTTCCAGAGGATCTACTTCCATCTTCTGACTCCCATGGTCAGTGCTGGACATAGATATATGTACATATGTGCAAGCATCACATTCATATGCATACAAATAAAAAATGACATGTTTACTTTCATTTTTTAAATATATTTTTGATGTTTTGTGTAAATGCTTTTTTAATTATCTTAAAATATTTTGAAAAAAATAAAAATTAATCTTTGTCATTATCATGCATTAAATGTTATTCTGATATGGGGGGCTGGAGAGATGGCTCAGTGGTTAAGAGCACTGACTGCTCTTGCAGAGGACCCAGGTTCGATTCCCAGCCCCCATATGGCAGCTAAGAACCATCTTAACTCCAGTTCCAGGGGAATCTGACACCCTCTTCTGACCTCTGCAGCATTGCATGACATTCATGCATCTACTTACATGCAGACAGTACACTTATACATGTAAAGTAAAAAAAATAATAAAATAAAATAAATAAATGTTATTATCTTGTCATAAGTTTTAGTTAGTGCATTCATGTCTATAAAATATATGAATGACTGTACCTGTTTTAAATAGACACATGAGTTAAAAATATTTTCCCAGAATGCAGCATGGGTGGACGCAGAACAGCATGTGCCCACTGTGCAGCTTGAGTGGAAGTAGACTCCTGGGCAGCACAACACCACCATGTGCCCAGGTGAGGCCCGCCTCCTTTGGTGCTTTGTGCACAGCCCCCACCCCCCACTCATGGAGGCTTGGTATCACCTGAAAATGTCCTAGCCTCAGGTTTCAGTGCATGGCCTGGGCAGACACAGACCAGTGTATGTCCAGCATGCAGTGTTGGCAGACGTAGACTCTCCCCCAGCACAATAAAAGTATACAACCAGGTGAGTCCACCTGCCTTGGTGCTTTGTGAATGTCCCCATCCTGTAAATGCTTGGTATAACCCAGAAAATACCCAGTCTTGGGTTCTAGAGTGTGGCATGTGTGGAAGAAGTACACTCCCACCCAGCAGAACACCTGTGTGCACCCAGGTAAGGCCCACCTGCCTTAGTGCTTTGCATACAACCTCATGGGGGCTTGGTATCACCTGGAAACTGCCCAGCTTCTGGTTCTAGCTCATCGAGAGTGGAAGTAGATGCATGGCCAGCAGGTCAAAGTAGCAACACAATCCCTTACTCCAAAAAACTGGTGGAGCTGTGGTGGTGTGGAGGATCTCGAAGTCTCAGGATTAGTGATTCTAGTCTGTGAAGTCAATATTGAGGCACCAGAATCCAAACAAACAAATAAACAAACCCATATGTCAAAGTCACAATGAAAAAAAAAAAAACAACATGGGAAAAGTTCATAATAAATCCACACCAAACTCTACCAAACCTACAGAATATCCCTACAACAAGATGTCCCTCAAAGGAAACCAAGACACGGACCTTAGAAGAACAAGTGCAGACATATTAAAATAAATCAAAGAATATAAAGAAAAACTCAGTGAACTAAAGAGAGAAAATGAAAAAAAAAAAAAAAAACTCAAGAAGGACCTAAAGGGAGATAATGACAAATGTTTGAAAGAACTAAATGATAAAAATGACAAACTCTGGAAGGAAGTGGAAATGCTGAAAGGATCCTAGGCCGAAGTGAAATTAAAAAGTGACCAATGAACAAGAGCTATAAGATGAGAGGTACAGGCTCCAGAAGGAAGTGGAAATACTAAAGAAATCACAGGATGAAATGGAAAAGGAAATTGAACATGCATCCAATCAACAGGAAAGGATGGGGAAAAGCCTCAGAGGCAGAATAGAAAAAGTAGAAAAAAGAATGTCAGACCTGCAGGATAACACAGAGCAACTAGAATGCTCAAGTAAAGATTATCAAAAATTAAAAAAAGAAGCACAAGAGTGGAACAACCAGGAAATATGGGACACTATGAAAAGACCAAACATCCATATCATAGGCATAGAGAAAGGAGAAGAATCCCAAGACATCACTACTGACCAGATCTTCAAGAAGATAATAGAAGAAAATTTCCCTAAACTGAAAAAAGACAAACCCATACTACTACAAGAAGCACATAGAACACCAAATAGACAAGACCAGAAAAGAATTTCCCCATGCCATATAATTGTTAAAATGCTAGATGCTTAAAACAAAGACAAAATACTGAAAGCCACAAGAGAAAAACAACAAGTTACATATAAGGGGAAACCCATCAAAATTACAGCTGACTTCTCAGTGCAAACTATGAAAGCCAGAAGGACATGGACCAAAGTAATCCCTGTGCTAAATGACTTTAGATACCAACCCAAACTACTATGTCCAGCAAAAAAATGTCAATGATACTTGAAGGGGAAAGAAAAATCTTTCATGACATAAACAACATGAAAGAATACATGTCAAAAGAACCAACACTTCAGAAAAATCAAAGCAATCCAAACAACAAAGGAAATGAGCAACTATCTCTAAGCAATTAAAGAGAAATTAACAAAAGCATAACAGAGTGAATACAAACCTAGACCAAGAATTCAAACAAAAAATAAGATGAAAGAAAGCAACAAACATCTCTCAATAGCCTTAAATATCAATGATCTGAACTACCCAATCAAACAACATAGACTGGGAGAATGGATTAGGAAACATATTCCTTCTATAGGCTGTCTACAAGAAACTCATCTCACCCTCAAGGACAGACACTGCCTTAGAGTGAAAGGATGGAAAAATATTCCAAGCAAATGGTACAAAGAAACAAGCCAGAGTGGCTATTCTAATATCAGACAAAATAGTTCTCAGAGTAAAATTAATCAGAAAAGACAAAGAGAGCCATTATATCGTTGTCAAAGGAACGTGAAGACTCTACAGTCCTAAATGTCTATGCACCAAACACTGGTGCACCTAGCATTTTAAACACTACTCTGCAGGACTGCAAGACACAGATTAATTCCAGCACACTAAGAGTGGTGTATTTCAATACCCCAGTGACCCCCTTGGACAGACCAACAGGACAAAAAATAGAAAGAGAGACATGAGAATTGAACAATACAATATACCAAAATGGACCTCATAGACATATACCAAATATTTCTCCCAAACACCAGAGAATATAATTTCTAGTCAGCACATTAAGGAACATTCTTCAAAATTGAAGAAATCTCTACAGCTAGAAAAACATTGAAATTATTCCTTGCATTCTAGCAGACCACAGTGCAATAAAACTCAATATGAGCACCAGAATAAGCCCTACTAGCTACAAGAACACATGGAGATTAAACAACACAATCCTGAATAAAGAATGTGTCAGGGAAGAAATAAAGAGTGAAATAAAAGTATTCATGGAACTGAATGAAAAAGATAATACAACACAAGAAACCTGTAGGATACTTTAAAAGCAGTCTTGAGAGGGAAATTTATAGCACTAAGTGTACACATGGAAAAAAAAAACAGAAAGGGAACAAATAAACAATCTAACACTATAGCTAAAATCACTTGACAGACAACATCAAATGAACTCTAAACCCAATATAAAGTAAGAAATAACAAAAATCAGAGGAGAAATCAACAAATTAGAAACAAAGAAGACAATACAAAAAATATCAATGAATCCAAAAACTGGTTCTTTGAAAAGATAAACAAAATAGACAGGGCTCTAGCCCAGTTAACCAAAAGAAAGAAAGAGCAACTCTAAATCAATAGTACTCATGATGAAAGGGGAAACATCACAACAGACAAATAAAGGATCCAGACAATCATTTGAGAATACTTCATAACCCTATACTCTATAAATTTGAAAACCTAAGAGAAATGGATAAATATCTGAACTCCTGAGAACCAATAAAGCTTAACCAATAAGAGACTGGCAGCTTAAACAGACCCATAATATTTGAGGAAATTGAAGTTGTAATAAAAATCCTCCCAACTAAAAGCCCTGACCTGGTTGGTTTCACAGGAGAATTCTATAAAACATTTAAAGAGGTCCTACAACCATTACTACTCAAACTGTTTAGGAGGATACAAACAGAAGGAATTCTCCCAAATTCCTTCTATGAAGCCAGCATCACTCTAATACCAAAATGAGGCAAAGATACAACCAAAAAGGAAAGCTATAGTCCCATTTCATTAATGAACATAGATGCAAAAATTCTCCTCAAAATACTTGAAAATCACACACAGACCCACATTAAACAGAAAATCCATCGTGATCAAGTCTAATTCATACCAGAGATGCAGGAATGTTTCAACACATGTAAATCAATAAATATCATAAAAGACATAAATGGTCAAAAAAACACAATCATCTCAATTGATGCAGAAAAGCTTTTGAGAACATCTGGCATCCCCTCATGTTTAAATTTCTGGAGGGAATTGGATTGATGGGAAAATTCCTCAACACGATTAAAGCCATATATAACAAACCCACTGCCAAGCTGCCTAAATGGAGAAAAATTGGAACCATTTCCCTTAAATGCGGGAACCCATCAAGGCTGTCCCTTACCACCACTCCTCTTCAACATAGTGCTTGAAATGCTTGCTAGGACAATAAGAAAAGAGAATGAAATTAAAGGAGTACTATTAAGAAAAGAGGAAGTTAAACTATCACAATTTGCAGGATATGATAGTTTACCTAAGGGGTGCTAAAAACTCCACCAGAAAATTTCTAGAAATGATTAACAGTTTCAGCAAAGTGGTGGGATACAAAATTAACCTAGAGAAATCAGTAGCCTTTCTTTACACCAACAATAAAGAAGTGGAGAAGGAATACAAGAAAACTTTCCCATTCATGATAACCTCAAAAAATACCTGGGAACAAACCTAACCAAAGACACCAAGGATCTCTACAACAAAAATTTTAAACCCCTGAGGAAGGAGATTGAAAATGGTATCAAAAGATGTAAAGACCTCCCATGATCACAGATTCGAAAAATTTATATAGTAAAAATGTCCATTTTACCGAAATTGGTATACAGATTCAATGCAATCCTAATCAAAATCCACACTAGTTTCTCGACGATTTGGAAAAAAAAGAATTCTTAAACTCATATGGAAAAACAAAAGACCCCGAGTAGCTTAACCAAACCTGAGTGAAAAGTGCAATATATGGGTGGGGTGTTGCTCTACCAGACTTCAAGATATATTACAGGGCCATAGTCATAATGCCACCCTGGTACTGGCACAAAAACAGACACATTGACCAATGGAACAAAATCAAAGATCCAAACTTGAGCTCATACTCTTTCAGCCACATCATATTTGACAAAGGGCAAACTTCAATGGAGGAAGGATAGCAATAAATGGTGCTGGCAAAACTGGATCACCATTTGTAGAAGAATAAAATTAAAATCCTATCTCTCACCCTGTACAAAAATCAACTCCAAATGGATCTGAGATCTCAACCTGAAACTCAAAATCCTGAAGGTGAAAAGATTAAAAATTTGACAACAACCTACAAGACATAGGCATAGGAAAAGACTTTCTAAATCAGACTGCAGCTGTGCAGGGAATAAGATCAACAGTTGACAAATGGGACCTCATCAAACTAAAAAGTTTCTGTACAGCAAAAGAAATAATCAAGAAATTGAACAGAAAACCCACAGAGTGGGAGGAATCTTCACCAGTGATACATTCATTTCCATAATATATAGACTATTCAAAACAAACAAGAAAACAAACAAAAATATCCAAAGAAGTGAGAAAACAAATGACCTACTCAAAAGATGAAGTAAAGAGCTGAACAGAGACTTCACCAGTGAGGAATTAAAGATGGTTGAGAAGCATCTTAAAAAGTGTTCAACATTATTAGTAATTAAAGAAATGCAAATTAAAACTACTCTCAGCTGTCATCTCACTCCAATATAACTGGCTAGGATCAAGAAGACAAAAGAAACTAAATACTGGAGAGGTTGTGGGGAAAGTGAAACACTCATCCACTGCTGTTGGGAATGTTAACTTATACAACCATTTTGGAAAGGAGTGTGGATATCCCTTAAAAGTGACAAAATGAGCCTATCATTTGTCCCAGTCATACCACTCTTGGGTATATACCCACAAGACTCATCCTACCGCAAAGATACATGCAGATATATTTTTATTGCAGCTCTCTTCACAGTTGTGATGAGCTGGAACGAACACAAATGCCCCTCAAAAGATAAGTGGATCACAAAAATATGGTACATATACACTATTGAGTACTATTCATCAGTAGAGAAAGATGATATCATGAACTTTGCAGGTAAATGGATGGAACTCAAAGCCGCTATGCTAAGTGACGTAGCACAGTCCCAGAAAATCAAATGGCAAATAGTTTCCCTCATTTGCGAATGCTTACACCATATCCAAAGACGAAAGGCAAGCAGAATAACATTATTGTTATATTTCTTTTTATCTGAAAGCAACTATGTTGTTACAATGGAGGTCTCTAGAATAGACTTACAACTTATTTTCAGACTGTGTAATTAAAGTACATGGGAGGAAGGTATGTATTCATATTTTATAGTAATATAAAATTAAAGGGGTGAAATATGAATTCCTAAACGTATTTTGGAATTAAAGTTTATTCCCAAAGGTCATAATTTTGATGCACATGTGAAGATTATATAGGCATTTCTTGGAGCAATTCAAATGGGAGGGAAAAAATTTTAATTAATAATTAGAATTTCTAGTTATTTATCATTATGGTTATTATCTCCCAGAAACACAATATTTGGATAAATATTCCTGGGATGTAGGTGATGAATAAAAGTAGTAATGCACACTTACATTTCTCAGAAGAACTTATAAATAATGAATTTTTCAATACCACTTGTTCAATACTGTTGACCTATTCAACTTAGAAGAAACATAACATCAAATCTTAGTCAAATTAATACTTTAAATGTAGGAATCACATATATGTTTAAACATATAGTTTACTTTTCTACAACACATTATTTAATAGAAATCATATTACACAAATTGGTATGGGAAGCAATTTTTTGCCCTAATTTAATCAGATAAAACTATGAACATATCAAATTGCACACAATGCTGTCATTTAATGTGATTTGTTTCAGGCAACAATTCATGTTCATAAACAATTTTGAGACATGTTTATATTTTTATAAAGTATAATCTCTAAGAAAATAAAATTTTATATTCCTAACTTGACAAGTAGTATATAAAGACATATATGACCTGTCTTAGTAAATTTTATCTATGACAACATGACAAAACTTTCCAAACATAAGTGCACTCTTCTTAAGACTACTGTAGAAATTAAAATTAGGAGAAAATTTATATAGAGGCAAACATGTACAAATGTGTAGAAATGTCATCAAATTTATCTATAAAAGAGTAAAACTGGGCTGGAGAGATGGCCTAGTGGTTGAGAACACCGACTGCTCTTACAGAGGACCCGGGTTCGATCCCAGCACCCACATGGTGGCTGAGAACCATCTGTAACTCCAGTTCCAAGAGAACTCCAGTTCCAGGGTAGTCCGAGACCCTCTTCTGACCTCCGCGGCATTGCAAGACACAGGTGCACAAACCTACATGCAGACAACACATTCATACAAATAAATAAATAAATAAATTAATTATTTAATTAATTAATTAATTAAAAAAAGAATAAAACTAAAAGATCCAACAATATGAAGTACAAATGCCTGCCTTCCAGAATTTTAGATGGAATTAACATAAGCCAGCTCCAAGTTCACCTTGTTCATGATCATGTAATTGGACTCTAATAATTTTTGGCATTAAATACATAAATAGGAATCATTTAAAGAGAAAATAAACAAAACAAAAATAGTGAAGAGTGAATAAAAAAACAATGTGATCAATGAGCTTATATTTTAATGAGCATAATGAATCAATAGACATTTTATAAGTAGGGCAAATATTTATTAAGTATTTAATAAATTTACTTTGCCATACCAATGCATAGGTGAAATAGAATACAAGAGGCAAAATAGCACTTCTAAATTTTATTCATCTTAAGAATACATGGCATCCTGCTTCTATATAAGAGGAACAATGTCAAATTTACATCAATTACTAGCTTTTAGTGACTTTTCATGGGAGGATTTGAACAAATGTCTTTTGACAGGGTACTGACAATACTCCAATAGGGGATATTTCTCATGTCAGGAAAAGAGAACAAGTGAGTATAGTGGAAGTACTTAGGCAAATTCATCATTGGAAACCTCACCAAGAATGGATAAAGACACAAAAGCTGCATTGTGGGAGATGTCTCTATACCTTGCAGACATTTCCAATGGTCAGAGAGTCCCTTCTCCACAGCTGTTTTGATGTTGATGAGGAACCTTTTGAATACAGTTTTAGGAAACTTCTTGGTACTATTTGTTGTTGTTGTTTTTCTTGAGCAATAATGAAATGTTTAAAATATTGAGTAAACTGATAGTGGTTTTATGGAATTTATCTTGTTGCTATGATGTCTTTGTCTGATATAGCTAACATCTTTCATTGGATTATTTCATTATGAGCCATATTTTTCTGCTTCTAAGAAAATTATGATGAGACAGTAAATGCTGTAGACTTGATATTGTTAAATGTTATACGTATATGTTTTAGTCCTATGCTTATTAGCATCTGTCAACTTGAAACAAATTAGAGTCACCTGGTGTGCTGACTAATTTTGTTCATCATCTTGACTGGATCTGGAATCAACAAAACCACAAAGTAATGGGTACTCCTGTAAGGGATTTTTTATCACATTATTTGAAGCCTGGCGATCAACCACAAATATGATTGTCACCTTTCGGTGGCAGACCTGTTAAAAGTACATAGGAAAGAAAAAAAGGAACTTTTAGTTTTGGCCTGCTTGCCTTCAATCCCTCAGAGTGAAGACCAGCAGCTCTCTGGGAATCACCCAGGCTTTCAATCCCAGATTGCAAGTGCTAAGATAGCCAGGCTCTTAGGCTGAGCAAGTACCCTATTATTGGTCTTTCTTGGATGCCATTCCTATGGCAAGACCCTATCCTGCAAGGATTCTAATAAATTCCTGTTCAATATATACATAAAAACATATGAATATGCATATTTCTTCTATCAGTTTTGTTCTTCCACAGAATTCTGACTAATACTCCAGGCAAGAGGTAATCTGAACTGTATAATTTCACAGGACAGATTGACCTGTATTTGTGACATGGAGGTTTTTTTCTTAATTGCTAGTTGATTTTTGGTGGGCCCAACCCTCTGTGGTGGTCCACTCCTAGGCAAGTAGACTTGATGAGCTAAATTGTTTTAGAAAGTATATTTTTTATAATAGCTTACTACTTTATAAAGAGTGCTTAGATGTTTTAGAGCTGGCTCAGCAGTTAAGAGCACTGGATGGTCTTCCAAAGAACCCTGGGTGAGTTCCCAGCACCCACATGGCTAGTAACAACATCCTGTAACTCCAAAATATTGTATCCTCTATTCAGGCCTCTGCACGTATTGCATACATGTGGCATACTTACATGCAGGCCAAACATTCCTACAAATCAAATTAAATTTAATATAATTTATAAAAATAAAATAAAATAGTGCCTGCCTGGTGAGATAGTTCAGAAAGAACATTTATTGTGCCAGCATGTAGATCTAAGTTCAAATATCCAGCACCCATGAATTACAATTTTCCCCCCTGTTAAATATGACAGGGTCTTACTGTGGCTTATAACATCTAACCTGTAGAGGATGTAAGCTTGTGGCATCAGCCATGGGTTATTTCTCCAAGGGGAGAGCCAATAGCCAATTAGATTTGGGATATACAGGCACATGGCTGCCTCTGCTGCACAGTATTTCCAGGCAGGTGAGGTGTAGCTGGTGCTTGACGGTGGATGTCTTGCTTGACTCAGGGAGACCCATATTTGCTTTATTGGTTTAGTGGCCTTTGGTAACACTCTCTGGCATTCCAGAGGCCATATTTACACGTGCATGTGTGGTCTCAATACATCCCTCCCATGTTAACGTCAGGTCTTCGGCAGCAGGGTTTATTGCCTCTCCTCCTGTAGGTTCCCAACTTAGAGGCAAGGAGCCTTACCTTTTGTGGCGCTTGGATCCCCTGGCCAACATCCCCTGGTAGAACAATCCATTGCTGATGTCGAGCTCCTGTATTAATCTATTTTGCCTGAGTGCATAGCCCTAGGACTTGTGTCTATGCTAAAGTAACCTACCATAACTATTAGTGCTGCTTAAATACCTATATATCTAATTGCTTGTGCTTCAATTAGTAGGATGAAGGGTTATTCCTGGACCAACGTCGGCCCATGAAGAGGAAACAAACATCCAGAATTGACCAGAGTCCAAGTCAACGGCTCCAGAGAGAGTTGGCTTGTTTTACCTCTCATCCACCGTGCCCCTTTTTCTAAGCCTAGGGAACAACCTGCGGAAGAGGGGGCGTGGTAGAATGTAAGGGCTGCGATTGGGGTGAATGGTGATGAAACTACAGCAATGTAGTCTGGATACTCATTTGATCAACTATGATTGAACAAACAATCTGTCAACCCCCCACTGGATGGGGGGCTGTGGGGGTTTGGGCCACAACAGCCTGCAGATGGGTTTTGCATGAAGGATGCTTGTACTCATGGATTATCACTTATAGCTAAAAATGAAACAAAAAAAAAAATGAGAGAAAGATGCAGGACAGTTATGGCAGAATGCATGAACTGGGATGGGGTGGGGGTGGGGGGGAGGGAAAGGGAAATAAGCCTGAACTGAATTGGAAAAATGTATGAAATGCACAAAGCATCAATAAAAACTAATTTAAAAAAAAAAAGAATATAAATATATTGAAATATGAAACACACACACACAAAAAAAAACAAAACAAATATCCAGCACCCGAGCCGGGCATGGTGGCGCACGCCTTTAATCCTAGCACTTGGGAGGCAGAAGCAGGTGGATCTTTGTGACTTCAAGGCCAGCCTGGTCTACAGAGTGAGTTCCAGGTCAGCTGGGGCTACAAGGAGACCCTGACTTAAAAAGACGAAAAAAAAAATCCAGCACCCACATAAAAATCCAGTCATAACTGCAAGAGCCTGTAACCGCAGCATTGGTGAAAGGACAGGAAGGTTCTAGAAACTCACTCGTCATCATATCTAGACTAAATAACAATTTTCTGATGCAGGTGGTGCAAGCCTTTAATCCTAGCACTTGGGAGGCAGAGATAGGCTGATCTTTGTGAGTTCAAGGCCAGCCTCTTCTACAGAGTGAGTTCCAAGACAGCCGGGCTACAGGGAGACCCTGTCTCAAAAAGACCAAAATAAAAGAGAGAGAGAGAGAGAGAGAGAGAGAGAGAGAGAGAGAGAGAGAGAGACTATGTCTCAAGAGAGTAGGTCAGAAAAGGCATCCACATGCACTTACAGGAGCATAGTCAGACACACACATATATAACACACACACACACCTACAATCTCTCTCTCTCTCTCTCTCTCTCTCTCTCTCTCTCTCTCTCTCTCTCTCTGTCTCTGTCCCTCTCTCTCTTCCTCTCAATCATTAACCCATACTGCTAAGCCACCACCTCATAAATCTTAAAGTTTGACTCTTTGGCCCATGTGAATAGGCACTATTCCAATTCTGCAACAGCAATGGGCACACATTATATTAATCCATTTAACTGATCTATCCTAAGCCAAAAGTGTTCTTTAAAAAAAAATTAATTGAGCATTTGTACATTTCATACAATGGTTCCTAATCAAATTTAGGGACCCACTCCATGCCCCATCTCCCAGAAGAACTCGTGCACTACATCATCCATGTTAAGTCAAATCCAGTAATGGTTTTCGAACCCAAATGTCCTTTGGTGCAAATTTACCCACTGGAGTCTAGCTATCACATGGAGAAATCCTAAGTAAGGCATATTCCTCCACACCCAGCAATAAACAGTCTCTAGTAGTACTCAGCCCAGAGCTGACTTACCACACATTTCTCTGGCTCCACTCTGGGACCTCATCTGATCTGATCTAAGTCCTGTGCTTGATGTCATCATGGCCACAAGTTCATAAGACTATTCTTAATAACGTGAATTCAATCTGAATCCAAATGAAGGGCCTAGAAACAGTGATAAAGACAAAACATAGGCATAGGAAAAGACTTCCTAAATCAGACAGCAGCTGCACAAGAAATAAGATCGAAAATTGACAAATGGGACCTCATTAAACTCAAAAGTTTCTGTACATCAAAAGAAACAATAAAGGAAGTAAAGAGAAAACCCACTGAGTGGGAGGAAACCTTCACTGCAGATACATCTGACAAAGCATTAATATCCAGAGTATACAAACTACTCAAAAAACAAAGAAGAAAGAAAACAAATGAATCACTCAAAAGATGGAGCAAAAAACTGAATAGAGACTTCACAGAAGAGGAAATAGAGATGGCTGATAAACATCTTAAAAACTGTTCAACGTCACTAATAATTAAGGAAATGCAAATTAAGACCACTCTAACATATTACCTCACTCCGATAAGACTGGCCAGGATCACAAAAACAAATGATACCACGTGCTGGAGAGGTTGTGAGGAAACGGGAACACTCATCCACTGCTGGTGGGAATGTAAACTTGTACAGCCACTATGGAAAGCAGTGTGGAGAACCCTTGGAAGACTCAAAATGAGCTTGCCATTTGACCCAGTCATACCACTCCTGGGTATATACCTGCTCTTACTGCAGAAATACATTCACAGCTATATTTATTGCAGCTCTGTTCACAATAGCAAAAAGCTGGAACCAACCCAAATGCCCCTCAACTGACGTGTGGATAGAAAAAATGTGGTACATGTACACAATGAAGTTCTATGCAGCAATAAAGACGGAATCATGAACTTTGCAGGTAAATGGATGGAGCTGGAGGATATTATATTAAGTGAAGTAACACAATCCCAGAAAAACAAATGACTAATGGTATCCCTCATCTGTGGATGCTAGCATCAATAACCCAATTGTTAATATTTCTTGTGGAGAGGGATGCATATTAAAAGAACAACAAAAGAAAGACTGCATCATAAAACTGACTGAAATTTTGAAATTTAGGCAAAAGTGTTCTTTAATTCCCACTTCCACATAGATACTGAACTCTACTGAATTTTCTACAGAGACATCTGCTTGCTTCTGGAAGTATTTTTCCATATAACAGAGCATTGCTTACCTTGGATTTAGAGTTCATTTCCTAGAATATGAAGGACAAAAAAACAAACAAACAGAAAAACTCTCATTTTACCTTGTCCTAAAAATCACCTCAAGTTTTAAGGGAAGGTTTAATTTAGATTTTTGTTGTTGTTGTTTCTTTTCTCTGAGGATTTTTTTTTTTTTGGTATAATTTAAGACAGGTCAGTCTCTGAGAGCTCCAGTCTAGACTGGTCTATGTACTAGGTCAGCCAGGACTACAATGTCTGTCACAAAACAAATATAAGCAAAGGAGAGGAAAAAAAAAAAAAAAAAACATTTCTACATAAATTGCTGTTGTATAGGTCCTCAAACATTTTTTGGTCCCAAATTTGTATTAGTTTAGTAAGAATGTAGATATCTTCACAAATATTGTTTTAAGAATACAAAAAAAATAAAAATGAATCATGGGGATGGAGAGATGGTTCAGTGATTAAGTTCACTAGATGCTGTAACAGGATCTGTGTTTGATTCTCAGTATCGACATGGTGCTAAGAATTATCCATAGCTTCAGTTCCAGGGGAATCCAACACCCTCTTCTCACCTCTGCAGGCATTGCACAACACTTGCAAACACAGGCAGGAAATACATCACACTTGTAAAATAAAAATAATAAAAATGTTTTTAAATAAATATAATAAATAGAATGCATAAGTAAGTTTGGGAGTTTGAGGCTTGCATAAGAAAAATGTACCAAAGGCTCTTGTGTTGGGCCATTGCAAGACTTAGAGCTGAGCTTTTCGGGTAGTGACTAAATCATAATAAAAATAGCCTAACCACAAGTTGGCCCATTGATGTGTTGATAATTGAATTGACCATTTAGAGGCAGTATATTTGGAAACTAAGTCCTGCCTGGAAGAAATGTGGCATTGTGAAGAACAAATCTTCTAATCCTTCCTCATTATAAGTAGCTGTTTTCAGATAAGCACCTTTCCTCCCCAAAAGCTCATCAGCCATGCTATCTGTTCAAGCCATAAGCATAGCAATTAATGGGGGCAGTTGATAATATTTTGCAATCAACCACATACTGGGACACAAACTAAATCTTAACAAAAAGAAAAGTATTGAAATTATTTCATGCACTCTATCAGACCATAGTGCAATAAAGGTCAGTATTAACACCAGGATAAGCCCTACTAACTACAAGACCACATGGAGACTAAACAACACAATTCTGAATAACGAGTGGGTCAGGGAAGAAATAAAGAACAAAATAAAAGCATTAACGGAAATAAACATAAAAGGCAATACAACACAAAAAAACCTATGTGATACATTAAAAGCAGTCCTAAGAGAGGAATTTATAGCCCTAAGTGCCTACATTAAAAAAAAGAAAAACAAACAAACAAACAAAAAAAAAACAGAAAGAGAACAAATAAACAATCTAACATTGAAGTTAAAAACACGAGAAACAACAACAAATGAAACTTAAACCCAACAGAGAGGAAGAAATAACAAAAATCAGAGCAGAAATCAATTAAATAGAAACAAAATAAATACAACCCCCCCCACAATTAATTGAAAAGCTGGTTTTTCTAAAAGATAAAGAAAATAAACAGACCTATAGCCCAGTTAACAAAAAGAAAGAAAGGGGCAACTCCAAATCAATAGTAAAGAGGAAACATCACAACAAATAGAGAAAAGATCCAGACAATCAATCGAGAATACTTAAAAAACCTGTACTCTACTAAATTTGAAAACCTAAGAGAAATGGATGAATATCTGAAATCCTGAGATTCACCAAAGCTTAACCATGAAGAGATCGACAGCTTAAAGACGAGTAATACTTGAGGAAATTGAAGATGTAATAAAAAAAAAAAAAAAAAAACAACTCCCAACTAAATAAAGGCTTACAATCTTTACTACTCAAACTTGTCAGTAAGATAAAAACATANTGAAACCTTTTTGTCAAAACTTTTGCAATTCAAATCTTAAAACAACTACGGGAAAGATTTGTATGTTCCCACAGGTCAAAACTCCACCAACTTAATGGCTGAGAAGAAAAACCAGCTTTGCATTGTGTTAGGAGGTACCAGGAAGTCCAACTGAAAGCGTTGGCCCATCTGAACTATGAAAGGAAGAAAAGACCTCAGACTCGCTACAAGGCAGTCATCTTTCTTTACGGCTGCATAGACTCTATTGTGTAATGTACCACATTATATTGAGTTATGGGACACTTTGGGTTGTGCTTCAGCTGCTTTCACTTTTGAAGAGAGCTGGAATAACTGTGCATGTATCGTTTGCCAAAGGATGAGTCTTTGTGGGTGTATACCGGAGTGAGATATGACTCGGTCAGTGTTTTAGGCTTTTGAGTCTTTTAAGATTCTCCACACTGCTTTCCATAGTGGCGATGAATTTACTCCCAGCAGTGGAAGGCAACCTCCACAGACCATTTGTGTCATTTTGTTTTCTTGAGCTTGGCCAGTCTTACTTGGAGTGAGGTGAACCGTTAGAGTCATTGTTACATATTTGCATTCCTAAATTTTTTAGACAATTTGAGCATTTTTAAAGATATTATTTGTTGTCTTTACTTTCTCCTTACTTCCGTTGGTGAAGTCTCTGTTTACCTCCACTCCATAGTTTTGAGTAAGTCATGTTTGTTTTCCTTGTTATTTTTTTTGAGTAGTCTATATGGTCTGGATGTTAATACCTATCAGAAATAGTAGTGGTGAACTGTTCCTCTCATATATGGGGTTTTCTCTCAATCCCTGTTTATTTAGCTTACAGAAGATTTTCTGAGTTTTGATGAGTCCAAACATGTCCTCTGGTTGACTTACTTCTGGTCAGCTGCTGTATTGAGCTTAAAAAGTATGTCCAATTCAAGAAAAACAAGTGATACTTAAATGCTTGAAGGTTGTGGGCAAAAGGGAACACTCATCACTGATGGTTAGGAATGGAATCAGACAACTGCATGTGGAAGCAGTGTGGAAATCCTTAAAAGACTCAAAGAATATACCCCTGAACCCATGCAATACCACTTCTGGTTATAACCACAATGACTCATCCTACTCGCAAGATACAATGTACAATTATATGTTTATTGCAGCTCTTTTCAGAGTAGCAAAAAGCTGGAACCAACCAAATGTACTCAACAAAACTAGGCGATATAACAAAAATGGTACGTTTGACACAATGATATTCTATTCATACTGTAAAGAATATGGAATCATGAAATTTGCAGTAATTTGATTTGAATTGAAGCCATTCATGATAAGCGAAGTAACACAGTCCCCCCCCCCCATAAAACAAACAGGGAATGGTTTCCTCGCTCATTGGGTGGATGCTGTAGCAAATCCCAATTGAAGAAAAGTGAGCATGTTTAGTTCATATTTCTTTCTATCGAAGCATTGTGATGTTATAAATGTGAATATCATAATGAACACTAGAGATTAACTTACCACTATTTCAGGCATGGGTTATTAATGTACATGGGCGGAAGTACATATTCATATTGTAAAGTAAGTTGAAAATCTAAGAAAAAAAAAAAAATCTTAACCCTCTGAACATAAAAAAAAGAAAGAAAGGTGTGTGGTAGAAACTGATCAATGAATACCAAGTTGGTTTCACATATGCAGGATGCTTGTTGTATTGATTTTATATTGAGAATCAATATGAATGTGATACTGCATGCAAAAATTTTTTCAAAATCTGTAGAGAAAGAAATGTGTGATTTTGTATCAGAAATGTGAATTTTTTGCCCAAAGAATTTATACATGTTCAACGACCTAGACATGTTTCAGCAATTTTTAAGTTGTAAACAGTATATATGTGCATGAAACTCCATGTGAACCATAAAGAAGTCAAACTTTTTGATATTTGTATATGCCAGCAATATATAATTTAAATAAAATAAAAAAATTAAAAAAAAAAGATGAAGAAAAAAAATGTCTTTTCCTACGGCTAGTCCCATTATAGGTTGCTGCCAGTTTTTCTTCTATACTTTCAAGTTATTTCGGGTTTCACGTTTATTGAGATCTTTGATCCACTTGGAGTTTTATTTTTGGACAGGGATAGATAAAGGGGTTTAATTTTGTTCTTTTACTAAATGGTGATCCAGTTTTCACAACATGATTTGGTGAAGATATTATCTTTCGCCCCCATTGAGTTTTGGGGCCCCAATATTAAGGTACTGAAAATTATATAGAGCTCAAGTATGATCTTCGGTTTGTTCCATGATCATGGGTCTGTTTTTTGTCCCTACCTTTTTTTTTTTTTTTTTACTATAGCTATAGTATAGCTTGAAATCTGGAAAGGGCAATCCAGCTCCTGTTTTTGCACTTTTCACTCAGGGTTGCATTAGCTATATTCGGTTTTTTTTTGTTTGATTGTTTTGTTTCCCATATGAATTTGAGACGTTTTTCTAAGTCCGAGTGAAAAAAGCCTCAGGGGCATTTGAATTGGGGTTGCTTGGAATCTCGTATAGTTAACTTGGATAACACACAAACAATGTATTATTAAACTTTTCCAACCCAAGATATGGGAGGTCCTTTCCATCTTTTGATGCTGTCGTTCAATACTCTTCTTCAGGTTTTTTAAAATTAGTGTGTTATAGAGGCTTTGGTCTCTTTGGTTGGAGTGGTATTACCGGCAGTTTTGTTAGGCTATTGGATTGGGAGATGTCTCCTTATATTCTCATCTCAGTGTACTGTATTGTGTTTGTGTAAAGGAGGCTACTGTTTTTCTAGTTTATTTTGTATACCTAAATTTACTGAAACTTTTGATAATGCCAGTCAGGAGTTTGCTAGGTGGAATTTCTTAGCATCCTTAGAGTAAGCGATCATATCATCGCAAAAAGGGAGAGTTTGGAACTTCCGCTTTTCCAATTAGTACTCTTTAATTTGCTTGGTTCTTGCCTTATTGCCTAAGCAAAACATTTCAAGCACTACAATATAGAGTAGTGGGGCTATACGGGGCAGCCTTTCTGGATTGTTCCTGCATTTAATGGAAATGCTTCTTTAATTTTTCTCCCATTTAGTATGAGTATTGGCAAGGTTATATTGTATATGACTTTGATTACATTGAGGAATGTCCTCTCCAAACCAATCCCTCAAGGACTTTAAGTGTAAAATGGATGACTAGATTTTGGTGTCCAGAATGTTTCTTTCCGCATCACTTGAAGATGATCGTCTTTTTTTATTTTTTTTTTTTTTTTTTTTTTGGTCTTTATTGATTTACATTGGTGACCCACTCCCTGCCTCGCTGGTATGAATCCAACTTTCATGAATGGATGATCTTTTCCTGTGGGTTAGTATGGGATTTGCAAGTATTTTGTTGAATTTTTGCACATGTGGTTCATTAAAAAATGAGACAGTCTATAGTTTTCTTTTTGGTTGTGTCTTGGCTGGTTTTGGTATTAGAGTGAAATACTGGCTTCTAGAAGGAGTTTGGAGATTTCCCTGATGGTTTTTGATCGGACTTTCCTCACAAACTCTCCAGCATTTGGTGTCTTTCTTCTTCATCTTAGCCATTCTTATTGGAGTGAGATGATATCTGAGAGTGGTTCTAATTTGCATTTCCTTAATTATTAATGATGTTGAACACTTTTTAAGATGTTTTTCAGCCATCTTCAATTTCTCACTGGTGAAGTCTCTGTGTAAATTAATGAGTATCATAAAAAGCATAAATGGACTGAAAGACAAAAAAAAGACGATCATCTCAAGTGATGCAGAAAAATTCTTGGACAAAATCTAGCATCCATTTACACTTAAAGTCCTAGAGGGATTGGATTGGAAGGAACATCACTCAATGTAATCAAAGTCATATACAATATACCCATTGCCAATATCATACTAAATGGAGAAAAATTAGAAGCATTTCCATTAAATGCAGGAACTCAGAAAGGCTGCCCCGTATAGCCACTACTCTATATTGTAGTGCTTGAAATGTTTGCTAGGGCAATAAGGCAAGAAAAGCAAATTAAAGAGTACTAATTGGAAAAGAGGAAGTCAAACTCTCCCTTTTTGCAGATGATATGATAGCTTACCTAAGAGATGCTAAAATCTCCACCAGAAAACTCCTAGAAATGGTTCAAAGTTTCAGTAAATTGGCAGGATACAAAATAAACCTAGAAAAATCAGTAGCCCTCCTTTACACAAACAATAAGTAACCTGAGATGGAATATAAAGAGACCTTCCCAGTCATAATAGCCTCAAAAAATGCCTGGTAATACACCCAACCAAAGAGACCAAAGACTCTATAACAATAATTTTAAAAACCTGAAGAAGGAGATTGAAGACAGCATCAAAAGATGGAAAGACCTCCCATGATCTTGGGTTGGAAAAGTTAATACAATAAAAATGTCCATTCTATCCAAGTTAATATACAGAGTCAATGCAACCCCAATCAAAATGCCCATGAGCTTTTTCATAGACTTAGAAAAAAAAGTCCTCAAATTCATATGGGAAAACAAAACAATCAAACAAATAAACAAACCGAAATAGCTAATGCAACCCTGAGTGAAAAGTGCAAAACAAGATGGATTGCCTTTCCAGATTTCAAGCTATACTATAGGGCTATAGTAATAAAGACAGCATGGTATGGGGACAAAAACAGACCCATTGATCAATGGAACAAAACTGAAGATCCATACTTGAGCTCATATAATTTCAGTCACCTAATATTGGGGCCCAAAACTTCAATGGAGGAAAGATAATATCTTCACCAAATCATGTTGTGAAAACTGGATCACCATTTGTAAAAGAACAAAATTAAACCCCTTTCATCTCACCCTGTACAAAAATAAACTCCAAGTGGATCAAAGATCTCAATGTGAAACATGAAACCCTGAAGAAGATAGAAGAAAAAATTGGCAGCAACCTATAAGGGAATAGCCGTAGGAAAAGACATTTTTTTTCTTCACTCACATTTTATTATTTTTATTTTTATTTAATTTATATTGTCTGGCATATACAAATATAAAGTTGTACTTATTTATAGGTTCACATGGATGTTTCATGCATATATATACTGTTTAAAACTTAAAATTGCTGAACATGTCTAGGTCGTTGAACATGTATAATTTCTTTGTGGAAAAAATTCCACATTTCTGAACAAAATTACACATTTCTTTCTCTAAGATTTTTGAAATGCATGCAGTATCACATTCATATTGATTCTAATATAAAATCATACAACAAAGCATCATGCTATATGTAACCAACTTGGTATTCATTGATCAGTTTCATCCACACATACCTTCTTTTTTTTATTATGTTCAGAGGTTAAGATTTTTTCTTTTAATTTTAACTTACTTTACAATATGAATATGTACCTTCCGCCAATGTACATTAATAACCATGCCTGAAAGTAGGTGGTAAGTTAATTCTAGTGTTCATTATGATATTCACATTATAACATCACAATTGCTTTCAGATAGAAAGAAATATGAACATAACATTGCTCAGCTTTTCTTTCAATTGGGGGATTTGCTACTAGCATCCACAAATGAGGGAAACCATTCCCTGTTTGTTTTATGGGGGGGGGGGACTGTGTTACTTCGCTTAGCATAATGGCTTCAAGTTCCATCCATTTACCTGCAAATTTCATGATGCCATCTTTCTTTACAGCTAAATAGAACTACATTGTGTAAACGTACACATTTTTGTTATATCAGCTAGTTTGTTGAGTAGCATTTGGGTTGGTTCCAACTTTTTGCTACTCTGAAAAGAGCTGCAATAAACATATATGTACATGTATCTTTGCAGTAGGATGAGTCTCGTGGGTATATACCCAGAAGTGGTATGGCTGGGTCAGGGTAGTCTCATTTTGAGTCTTTTAAGGATTCTCCACACTGCTTTCCACAGCAGTTGTATGAGTTCCCATTCCAACCATCAGTGGATGAGTGTTTCCCTTTTGCCACAACCTCTCCAGCATTTGGTATCTTTTGTTTTCTTGATTGGAAAATACTTTTTAAGCCAAACAGCAGCTGCACAGGAAGTAATGTCAACAGAGGACATGTTTGACTTCATCAAACTCAAAATCTTCTGTACAGCTAAAGAAACAAGGGATTGAAGAGAAAACCCATATACTGAGAGGAAAGTTTCACCACTACTATTTCTGATAGAGTATTAACATCCAGAATATATAGACTACTCAAAAAAATAACAAGAAAACAAATGACTTACTCAAAATATGGAGTGAAGAGGTAAACAGAGACTTCACCCAAAAGGAAGTAAAGACAACAAATAATATCTTTAAAAATGCTCAAATTCGTTAACAATTAAGGAAATGCAAATTAAAATGACTCTAAGGTTTCACCTCACTCCAAGAAGACTGGCCAAGATCAAGAAAACAAAAGACACGAAATGCTGGAGAGGTTGTTCCACTCATGGAACACTCATCCACTATGGAAAGCAGTGTGGAGAATCCTTAAAAGACTCAAAATGAGCCTAACACCTGACCGAGTCATATCACTCCTGGATATACACCCACAAGACTCATCCTATGGCAAAGATACATGCACAGTTTATTCCAGCTCTCTTCAGTGAAGAGAGCTGCAACCAACCCAAATGTCCTTCAACAAAAATGTGGTACATCTACACAATAGAGTTCTATGCAGCAGTAAAGAAAGATGACATGCCTGTAGCAGTCTGAGGCTTTTCTTCCTTTCAATGTTCAGATGGGCTAACCTTTCTGCTGGCCCTTCCTTGTACATCCTACACAATGCAAAGCTGTGTCTTTTCTTTCTCAGCCATTAAGTTGGTGANTCTCCTGTATTAATATATTTTGCTTAAATGCACAGCTTAAGGAGACTTTAGTATTATATTTGGATCTGAATAGAGAATAATCCTTTTCACAGTTCCTATGTCTATTAGTCAATTAAAGAATGCAGTTTTACCGGTTTTATAAGAGACTAACTCTGTAACAGTTGGCTCCGATTTACAGTTAGAGAACAACTTCATCATCATCATATTCCTCCTTGTTCTATGAAGGGGAGTTAAGAAAGTCTCTTGTATTAAAACTTTGAGGCACCTAGAAGGTAAGTTTCATTAGGACTCATTATAAATAGTTGTTACAAGTAGGATCCACTGAGGGGTTTGATGCCTGTAGCAGTCTGAGTCTTTTCTTCCTTTCAATGTTCATAGGGACCAACTTTTCTGCTGGCACTTCCTTGTACATCCTACACAATGCAAAGCTATATCTTTTCTTTCTCAGCCGTTAAGGTGGTGACATTTTGACATGTGGGAACATACAAATCTTTTCCCATAGTTAGTTTTAAGATTTAAATTGCAACGTTTTTGACAAAAAGTTTTCATATATAACTGTATCCCCCCTTTTTATTTTAGGTTTTTATTTTTTGACCCATGAGTCTCAAAAAGGCAATTGTAGTACATGTACCTATAGGCAGTAATCAAGGTGCAGATTTCAACAAATTCGCCCAAGCTATTTTGGGTAATTGTATGTCGTTAACTTGGAAAGCAAACTTAATTTCTTAAGTTAAATCATCCTACAGGTAAAAACCTCAGACTGCTTGTGCTGGATGGCTTTAGTGTCAACTTGACACACCTGGGTTGAGGGAGCCTGAATTGGGGAATTGGCTCCATTGGATTAGCCTGTGGCCATATCTGTGGAGTATTGTCCTGATTGTTGAGCTGTGTGGGGAGGGCCCAGCCCACAATGAGTGGTGCCACCCTGGGCAGATTGTTATGTACCGCATAAGAAGGTGGGATGGGCATGAGCCAGGAGAGAAAGACAGTGAACAGCATTCCTCCATGGCCTGTGCTTCAGCTCCTGCCTCCAGGTTCCTGCCCTGAGTTCCTGCCTTGGGCTCCCTGAGTGATGAACTGTGACCCAGGAGATGTAAGATGAATAAACCCTTTCCTCCCCAAGTTGGTGTCAGTCAGAGTGTTTTGTCACAGCAATGGAAGACAAACTAGAACACTGCTACAGGTATCAAACTGCTCTGTGGATCCTACTTGTAACTACTATTTATAATGAGTCCTAACGAAACTTACCTTCTAGGTGCCACAAAGTTTTAATAATAGAGATTTCCTTACCTCTCCTTCATAGAACAAGGAGGAATATGATGATGATGAGGTCGTTCTCTAACTGTAAATTGGAGCCAACTGTTATAGAGGTAATCTCTTATAAAACTGGTAAAACTGCCTTTTTTAATTGACTAATAGACATAGGAACTGTGAAAAGAATTATTCTCTATTCAGAAACAAATGTAATACTAAAGTCTCCTTAAGCTGTGCATTTAAGCAAAATATATTAATAAAGGAGAGCTCTGATATCAGCAATGGATTATTCTACCAAGGGGATGTTGACAAGGGGATCCAAGCCCCCCCCCCAAAAAAAAAGATAAAGGCTTTTTGCCTGTAAACTGGGATACCTGCAAGAAGAGAGGAGATAAGGCCCTGCTGTTGAAGACTTGATGTAAGCATGGGAAAGATGTATTGAGACCGCACTTGCAAGTGTACAGTTGGTCTCTGGAATACCAGAGAGTGTTACCAAAGTCCACTAAACCAATAAAGCAAAAAATGGTCTCCTTGAGTCAAGCAAGACTCCTCTGTCAGCACCAGCTACACCTCATCTGCCTGGAAATACTGTGCAGCAGAGGCAGCCATATGCCCATATATCCCAAATCTAATTGGCTATTAGCTCTCTCCTTGGATGCATAACCCATGGCTGATGCCACAAGCTTACATTCGCTAGTGGTTAGGAGATGTTATAAGTCACAGTAAGACCCTGTCATATTTTATAGAAAAAAAATAGTTCATGGATTAACGTACCACCCAAATATCTGTGTCTATTGCAAAGTAACCTATCATAATAATTAGTACTGTTTAAATACGTATATATCTAATTGCCTGTTCTTCATTGGTAGGAATGAAAGTTTATTCCTGGACAAATTGTCAGCCCATGAAAAGAAACAGCCAGAATTAACCAGAGTCCAAAATGACAGCTCCAGATAAAGTAGACTGTTTTGCTTCTCATCCATCTGTGCCCCTTTTCTAAGCATAGGGAACAATCTGTGGAAGAGGGGGTGTGGTAGAATGTAAGGGTTGCTATTGGGGTGAATGGTCAAACTGCAGCAATATACACTGGACACTTATTTGATCAACTTAATTGAACATAAAAGCCCCCCAGCTGAATGGTGGGACCCTTGGGCTGTGTGGGTTTGGGCACAACTGCTTGAAATTTGGTTTTACATGAAGGATGCTTTTACTCATAAATTATTAATTATTGTTGTAAAATAAAAAAAAAAATAAAAAAGTAATAGAAGAAAAAAAATGAAAGAAAGTTGACATTATGAACTTTACAGGTAAGTGGATGGAACTTGAAGCCATTATGCTAAGTGAAGTAACACAGTCCCAGAAAAAAAAGGTGACTGGATTCCCTCATATTTGGATGCTGACACCAAATCCCCAGTTGACAGGCAAACTGAGCAACTTTATTATTATATTTCTTTGTATCTGAAAGCAACTGTGCTGTCACAGTGTGAATCTCTTAACAGAATCTAGAGTTGACCTACCACTTATATTCAGACATTTTAATTACCATATAGGGGTGGAAGATATGTATTCATATTCTAGAGTAATATAAAACTAAAAGGAAAACTGTGAACCCCAAAACCTATTTTGGAATTAACATTCAGTTTATTCCCAATGGTAATAATTTTGATACATAAATGTTGTTTAAACAGACACAATATAGAGTAATACAAAGGGGATTGAAGAACAACAACATAAGTACTTGGTTAAAGAACATACTGATACAGTTAAATTCTGCTCAAAACAACAAGTTTCTGAAGGAAAAAAATGCTTGGAAACACTGAGAGGAAGATGCAAGACATGTATGGCAGAACGCATAAACTGGGGACAGGGGAGAGGCAGGGAGAGGGGAATGTATCCAAATTTTACTGAAAAATTATGTGTGAAATCTACAAAATGTCAACAAAAAAGAACATCATTTTAAAAAAGAAAATAAAAGCCTACACATTTGAGCCCCATAAATCATTCCTCCCTAGGTAGAATTTTCTAAGTATTTTGTTAACCCAACTAAAAATAACACAGTAAGTTAATAAAGTGAAGTGGGCAATTTTGTGATTATATTTGGCCATTCATTTCAGAAACATTTGCACTAGATTTTAGAAGATATCTGGAAATATTCAGGAAATCCACCTAACAGATACTATAAAGCTATTAACTAGATTTTGATGGTTTTTTCTGATGGGAGATCACAGCTCAATGACAACATAAATGCAGACAGTCACCTATGCTCATGATATTTCAGTGGGAAAGTAGAATCACAGCACTTCAGGATGAATAGAGGTCATTTGTCTTAAATTCTGTAACAGAACTGTTCTACTTTTTTTTTTTTTTTTTTTTTTTTTACATATTGCTAATGCTATGTGTGAAGCTGAATCTAAAGAAAATGGACTAGCCCAGCTTGGCGGCACCGTCTTTAATCCTAGCGCTGGGAGGGCGAGAGGCAGGTGGATATTTGTGAGCCAGGCCCAGCCTTTGTCTACAGAGCAATTCCCGGACAGCTGGGTACAGGAAGCACCCGTCTAGAACAGGCAAAAAAAAAAAAAAAAAAAAAAAAAAAAAAAAAAAGAAGAAGAAAATTAACTAATTTTTCTTGAATAGGAACTATCACTGCAATGCAACATTTAATAACTGGCAAGTATATTGGGTGTTAATACTCACTCACATCTGAAATATCATTTAAAATGTAATTTTTCAGCCACATCTTCCCTATTTAAACATTTAACATTATTGATTTGGTGGAATTAAGATTCTCTCTCTCTCTCTCTCTTTCTCTCTCGCTCTCTCTCTCTTTCTTATCTCAATATAAATTTGGATTAAGGCATGAGCATATTTTTAAAATCATTACTTGTTTCTAGACATTAGGAATGATGTTTTTGGAACACAACAGGAATTTTTAATATGCCATCCCATCCATTTCAGCATCAAAGGTATAAAGCTGTTCGCCCATTTGAAACACTTTGCTTTATGATAAACATCTTGGGTATCATCCTTGGAAATGTTCTTAGCTTGAGATTTGCCTTGACTTCAGTCAATAATGGACTGTGCCCTGGATTTGGATTTGAAAGTCAGATAAGTCCTTCCTTCCCTATGTTCCTTTTGGTCAGTGTGTTTTGTGACATGAATAGACTGTCCTAGCCTCTATTTCCTGACTGGCTTGAGGTGAGTAGCTCTGTTCCACTCTGCCCTTCTGTATATAAATATATATGATTTTTTTTGCCTTGTCACAGACCTAAGCAAATGGAGGCAGCAAACTGTAGACTGGAACCTCTTCAACCTTGAGTTAAAGTCAATCTTCCTGTCCATAGTTGATTTTCTCAGATGTTGTGTCACTTGTATAACCATGAGTAACATATCACTAATAACTTTTAATCCCTAAATAAATATATTATGATTTCTTACTATTCAAGAGGCAGATTGAGGGTGATCCTTGTTTTTCTAATATTTTATTATTTTTATTTTATGTGTGTGAGTGCATCACTTACATTTGTTTAAGTGCACCCTTGTGGTGCAATGCTCACTGAGTCAGAAAAAGGCATTGGATTCTCCTAAACCTGGAGTTACAGACAGTTTAGCAACGATGTGGCTGCTGGGAATCAAACCTGTGTCATGTGCAAGAATTTCCAGTGCTCTTAACCACTGAAACCCCCTCTGGATTAACTTTCTAATATTGATGCTAGCCAGTCCACGTAGAGAATGTCAGGCCATCTGTGGTCATAGGAAGATACTGGCTTAAAAATGTAAATAAGTAAATAAAGAAATAAAGACTATTATTACTTGTATTTAATTGTATTTAACTACTATATTCAAATTGTTAGTAAAAGGATAGTCAAGATATTATTTAACACAGCATTTACCCAACGTTAAAAATACATATTCATAGTTCAGAATTCTTAGAAGTATAGATTTCTGATTTTGATACTTTATAAGATTGGTTCTTTAATCTAAATTTCTTTGTCATTATATCCTTTGAGTCCTAGAGAAAATAATGAAGAAAATATACAGCAAGGATTTCCCTCTCCTATAAGCTAATATCAGAATAATATCTGAACCACTGAGAGTTTAGCAAATTTCAATGTGTAAGCCATGGGCCTCTATTCTACACCTGATTAAGAAATTAAATTTTGAAATTAAAATATGTAAGAACACAAACATTTTCTGAAAACCCACTGACTAAAAATAACTTCAAATAAATGCATAATGAGTGGGAGCTTTTTCTGGTACCACTCAACCATATTGTGCCATGTAACTTCACTACAGCCTTAGTTATAAACTCAGTACTTACTGTGCCTGCAGCCTGTCTATGCAATAGCAACAGATGCTGCCTGAAACATGGTTTCAATCTGAGACTGTTGTATTTCTTGCATTGAAGTGTTTTTTACTGTTCATGCAAAGTTTCTACTTTTATTAAATACTATCATTTAATTGTGGAAAAGGAAGATATTTAATAATTTTCTACCATCATTCTTCAGTATGTAATATCAAATTACTGTACTTGTGAATTATAGCAGGTTAGAGTGTTTGATTTTCAAAATTACTGCTTTACTAACTTTTAAGTGTTTATGTGCATAGAGGGGTGCTACTTTCAACTATGTATAGAGAATCTTTGGTCTGTAGTGGGAAGTGGTTAATTCGGACACATTACTTTTCAATATTTTTTGACTATTCATCTATTAATGCTTAGCCATAGATGAGACATCCATATCCACACCTATCACTAAAGTTTAGGGACCATCTAACTTTTTGCCTGGAATGTCATGTTTCTTGAGGGCTTAAATTATAAAACAAGAAATTTTCTGAGATTAGTATAACATAAATTAATACATATATTTCCATAATGTATAAATGTCTGTGAATGTTAAGATGGCATATGAAGTATTTTACATATCACCTATACATTGAAATTTGGTGAAATTCAGTCCTTTCTAGAAAGTATTTTAAGCAACATCATTTTTCAATGTATAGTGAGTAAAGAAAGTGAAATTTAGACCAAAATGTGAGGTTTATGGTACATAAAAGCTGTCTTTGGGCTTAAATTAATTCTCTTCTAAACAGAAAGACTATATGTTCCAGCATCCTTTATTTATTAGCTGCATGCATCAGCCTAGTTCCATTTCATATCTCAGTGAAGCCTTGTAATTACTTATCCTGATAATGAATAGCCCTCAAGCTCAAGGTGGGCAGAAAAACAGTAAACACACCACCATTAATCAGCTACAACAAAAGGTTCATTGTCAAGAGTAATTGTAAATCAAAAATGAGCCCAATGCAAAATCCCATCCTTTGTGTCAGGGAAAAAGTCTTACTGCTGGGCAGAAGAACTGGGAATTAAATTTACTCAAGGTTTCTGCTGGAAACATTTTCTAAGGTAGGTAGAAAATAGTCAATGGGGCTGGGGAAATGGCTCCTTGTTTAAGAGTGCTGACTGCTCCTTCAGAAGATTGTGTTTTGAATCTGAGCATCCACATGATAGCTAACAACAATCTCGAACACCATTTCCAGGGGATCCTAACAGCCTCTTTTGAGCTCCATGGGCATTTGGAAAACATGCTTCCACTTACATACATGGAAACAATCCATTCATACACATAAAATAATAAAAACAATTGAAATGTCAAGTCATTTGTATGACAAAAAATCCAGAATGGTGCATTGATTGACAAGTTGTTCTCCAAAATACTAAAAAAAAAAAAAAATAAAATAAAATCTACCTCTACCATTGACTTTTATAGTCTGGCCTTCTGTTCTATTTAATTTGAAAATGTCATTTTCCTCCATGCATAGCCTTATTATCTAAACCCCAGATAGTTCTGTTAATTAGTTTCATGAGACATAATCTAATTTATATTAATATAAGGAACTATGGTTAGGGATGATTGTATTTCAAACAGAAAAAGGCTCCCACAACACTCGCTAATTCCTGAAGGATATTAAACTTACTCTGCTTATCCACCTTATTTAAGAGATTTGAAAATGAAAGAAAATTTCTCTTAAGAAAGGCATGTTAGAGGTCAGTGGGTTTGGGTCAGTGCCTCCACACCGGACCAGAGGGTCAGTTGGCGGGTTTGGGTCGGTGCCTCTGCACCTCAAAAACAATAAAATATCTAGGAACAAACCTAACCAAAGACATCAAGGATCTCTACAACAAAAATTTTAAACCCTTGAAAAAGGAAATTGAGGAAGACATCAGAAGATGGACAAACCTCCCATGCTCATGAATTGGGAAAATAAATATAGTAAAAATGTCCATCTTACCCAAACTAGTTTACAGATTTAATGCAATCCCAATCAAAATCCCCAAGAGTTTCTTCACAGGCTTGGAAAAAAAATCCTCAATTTCATTTGGAAAAACAAAAGACCCCGAATAGCCAAAGCAACCCTGAGCAAAAAGAGCAATACAAGGGGGATCACTATACCAGACATCAAACTATACTACTGGGCTATAGTCATAAAAATAGCCTGTCACTGGCACAAAAACAGACCAATTGACCTATGGAATAAAACTGAAGTTCCAAACATGAGCTCATACAATTTCAGCCACCTCGTATTTGACAAGGGGGCCAAGAAGACACAATGGAGGAAAGACAGCATCTTCAGTAAGTGGTGTTGGCAAAATTGGATCACCACTTGTAGAATGAAATTAAACCCCTACCTCTCACCCTGTATAAAAGTCAACTCCAGATGGATCAAAGACCTCAATGTGAAACCCCAAACTCTGGAGGTGATAGAAGAGAAACTTGGCAGCAGACTACAAGACATAGGTTTAGGAAAAGACTTCCTAAATCAGACAGCAGCTGCACAAGAAATAAGATCGACAATTGACAAATGGGACCTCATTAAACTCAAAATTTTCTGTACATCAAAAGAAACAATAAAGGAAGTGAAGAGAAAACCCACAGAGTGGGAGGAAGCCTTCACTGCAGATACATCTGACAAAGCATTAATTTCCAGAGTATACAAGCTACTCAAAAAAAAAAAGAAGGAAACAAATGAATCACTCGAAAGATGGAGCAAAGATCTGAATAGAGACTTCACAGAGGAGGAATTAGAGATAAGAAGTGTTCAACATAGCTAATAATTAAGGATATGCAAATTAAAACCACTTTGAGATATCATCTTACTCCAATAAGACTGGCTAGTGTGGGAAAGCTTGGTTAGATGGGCTGGATTCTAAGCCGATGGTACCTCCCTGGCCACACCCATGGGGTGGGTTCTAAGCCAATGGTATCTCTCTGGCCACACCCATGGGGTGGAGAGTAGTGACGAATTGAGTCATGATCGATATTTAAGTGGACAAGTTGGAATAAAATCTCTCTCTCTGCATTCGAACCTCAACATGCCTACACGTGGTATGCTTTCCTGTGCTGGCTTTCCACATGGGTAGTCCTAAGATTAAGTGGGCCCCGCCACAAATCCCGGTGGCAACCCCACAAATGGCATCCGAACGTGGGACAGGAGGAAACATTCACAACTTAGGTATGCATACCCCTAAATCTTGCCCTTTTCTTCTTTTTCTTCTCTTTCTCCTTTCTTTCCTGATATCTATCTGTTTTGGTGGAGCTGTATTTCCTGCTGGTTTTGGTGAATGGGACAGCAGTCTGAGGGAATGTGGCTTTGTACATGTGGAGAGCCTGCCTCTGATTTGGTTCAGAGGGTGCATCCAGTGCCTACCAGGCATGTGCCTCCCGGCATGGTCACTCCTGTAGGCTATAAAAGCCAGTGACCTCAAGGCTGAATTTAATGTTAAGCCTTAGCAGTTATGTTTCGCCTTAAAACAATTTTTCATAATTCTACAGGTCTGAAAAACTTTCTGGTTTTAAATCCCGCCCCCAAAGAAAGACTCCTGCTGCAGGCTCCTCAAGTTTAGTTCCAATCTTGTTCATATGTAAATTTTCTCCTGGTAGCTCCCTTCGACTTGAGCACACTTCTTTATGTTGTAAACTAAGGCCTTTCACAGAACCACCCTCCCCCAAGAGCAGCCTCTTCCAAATAATTTCAAGCCTTGGTCATTTTTCTCTCAAATTTTGTATACAAAATATGTTTTTAGATAAAAGTGTGTTGCTCTCTTGTCTTCTTATGGGTTTTCTCTAAATCTAACTTCTTACCTAAAACCTGCCGGCTATTTGTAGATCCAAAGTTGGGATTCATATTAGCGAACAGTAATTCAAATCCATTTCACCATGTTTAACTTAAAGTGTAATATTTTTACTTACCCCCTGGGTACCCTAGATATGGTTGACTTAATTTTATCTTGCTCCTTTTAAATGTGTTTCACCTTAAAAATCTCTTCTCACAAAATTCTAGATCACACGTGGTCTGAGCTCTGGCCTGGCACCATAAGCCTGCCTGCTGTGCATGCATTCCAGCTGTCCCACTGAGCACATGGTATCTAAATCATGCCCACTAAAGTTTGAATTTAGGTAACATCCTTTTGATTTCAGCACTTTGGAAACAAGATAGATGGATTTCTAGGAGACTTTACAGGCCTTGAAGTTCTAACAAAACAAACTTGGTCCGATAAATTGTCTTTTTTTAAGGAGCATTGGTAAAAGTCTCTTTAACAACGTAAATTGATATTTTGGTTCAATTTAAATAAGATTTTTTTTAATAAAACTGCTTTATGTTTCTTTAAGCCCATCTTCAAGCTGCGTGTATGTGTGAGTGAATGTGAGTTCCCACTTTTAATTCATTACAACCCTACTGGTTGAAATCTATTTATCTAAGTATAAACAAAAATAGATTCAATTCATATAAGATGTTTATGTTATACCCCTTACTGTTAACAATTTTTAATTGGGTTTATGGTATGCATATTATTCAGTTTAATGATAGATTTTTTGTTAATTGTTAGTAATTATTATTAATGGTTATAGTTATTGTTGAATATAATTATTAATAATTGATAAAAATTCAGTCTAATGGTAATTTTTTCATTGTTGTTGGCTATTATTATTGACAATTATTCATAATTAATAATTGTGACTAATAATGGTTAATAATAATTATTAATAATTGATAATGGTTATAAGCATTGTGATTATTGTTCTGATTGTGAATAATTATTATTATTCTTTCAAAGTCCTTAATAATAAGACAAAATGGATTGTTCCAAAACTACAAACAACTTTGGCCTGTCTACTTTTGGAAATCCTCAATCTTTAAATTTGTAAATAGCATGGGGAGAATTTAGGCATAATTAACCAGAAAAGATAGGATAGGGAAAGAATAGTAAACTTTAGGTATAGTTCATTGAAGGCAAGTGGTTGCAAATGGGCCTAAGAGGTGGCATATGGATCTCAGCTGTTTCATACATTACTGGGACATTTATTCTAATGATGTAAAAATAACCCTATAACAAATTATAAAAATTTCATGTTTCTCATTGAACATCAATCAATATGGTTTTCTTCTCTTACAGGTCAACCTAACAAATCTTTATTATATATGTATGTATGTGTGTATGTATGTGCATGCGCACATGTGTATGGATGTGTGTACTTGTGTTCTAAGTATATTATAATGTTAACAGCTATGATACCAGTAAAAATATTGTCTCTGAGTTGGAACGTAGCCCTTCCTTCTCAAGAGGCAAATTTATATTAAACAGTCAAAATATAATTCAATTTCATCAAAGTTTATGGGTTATCTATTAAAAATTTAAAATAATGGATCTACACTGCCCCCTACTGGTTACGCCTTTTCAACATTTAAAACAAAGATGCAACAAGGTTTTCATTGTATTAAAGTGTTAATAAGTTTTTGGGCATTTGGGAATAAAAAATAAAAGGTATAAAAATTTAAAAAAATTGAATTCCAATTAACATCATTGCAGAATTTGTGGCCGCCATTTTTAATTTTTTTGTGTGCATACAGGCTGGGCCTGCATTTTGTTCTGGTGTTGTTGGTGGCCAGTTGGTTTGGAAAAAGGCTCCCTTTGTGGACCACCAACCTGAATAGCTGGTGTGAAATTCTTGTCCTGAGTTTGGGCAGGTGAAAACTTTTGGCCAAAAGTGGGATACGTGTTTCGTTGTCCCAGGCTAAGGACCCAAGTAGGAAGATACCTCTCCAGTCAGGTCACGGAAGTGAACGACTGTCCTCTACGCAATGAGGCCAGTTCCCCACACTGTCCACAAAGTGGGCACTGTGCGTCCCTTTTCCCTTAGCAGGACTGCGTTGTACCTGTTCGACAAAGGAAGCTTCCTAGAAGCTCCCACAAAAGCAAAGAAACAAAACAAAACAAAAAAATCAAGATGGTTATGATGGTAACAACATCTCATGGGGCATATCTAGCCAGTCTTTAATTAACTGGTGGGCATAAGAACTGTAAAAGAAAATTTTATTAAGAGCTAGATATTGTAAAATCTTTAAAGCAGGTTTTCATGCCAAGCCTGGAGAAGGCCAAGAGCTTGGAGGAAGATAGTTATCAATATCTACTTTGTAAGGTTTGTAGTTTAAAATGGTAATATATTTGAACTAATTGGGAATCTAAAATGTTAATTGTTTTATGCATAATCTGTATTGACTTTCCAACAATAACTTTGGAGTTAAGGTACACAAATGGTCTCTATATTTTTCTGTGTTATACAGTATCACCTTGTAACATTTTTCCTTTACTTGTAGGACAACTTAGGCATCTATAGATCAAAACATAAAACTTCAAAAAAAAAAAAAGAACAAAAAGAGGGAGGTGGTATACTATTACTTCTGTATTCCAAACCTTTTGATAAATTTTTAATTTTGAGGTCTTGAAACTAACAATGGGAGGATATTTGTATGTTCCCACAGGTAAAAGCACCAACCTAAATGCCTGAAAATGTAAAGTTTGGCTGTGTAGGATGGACTGGGAAATTCCAGCAGAGAGGCTGACCCATCTGAACATGAAAGAAAGAGGAACCTCAGATTGCCTGAGTCACAGACACTGAGCATCTCTCTAAATTCTGTTTGGGATAACTGTATATAATGTGGTCTAATGAAGTTTACCTTCCAGATGCTGAAAAACCTTCCTATCTCTCCCCTTTTATAGGAAAAAGAGAAACATGATGGTACTGAAGTCATTCCCTGACTGTAGATAATAGTAAAGTCTTTATAAGCTGTGTAATTAAACAAAATATATTAATACAGGAGAGCTCTGATATCAGCAATGGATTATTCTGTCAAGGACATGTTAGCTGTGGAATCCAAGCCCCCAAAATTATAAAGGTCTTTGCCTATAAAAATGGGATATCTGCAAGGAGAAAGGTGATAAGTCCCTGTTGTCGAAGACCTGGTGTAAGCATGAAAAAATGTTTTGAGACATCACTTGCTAATGTGCAATTGGCCTCTGAAATGCCAGAGAGTGTTACCAAAGGCCACTAATGCAGTAAAGCAAAACATTGGTCTCTTTGAGTCAAGCAACGCTCCTCTGTCAGTATCAGCTACACCTCAACTGGAGATATTGTGCAACAGTGGCAGCCATGTGTCTATATATATCCCAAATCTAATTGGCTATTAGCTCTCTCCTTGGAGGAATAATTCATGGCTGATGCCACAAGCTTACATCCTCTAGTGGTTAGGAGATGATATGAGCCACAATAAGAACTTGTCACCCTTTATAGAGAAACCACAGTTTGTGGGTTAGCATACTATCCAAACATCTGTGTCTGAGCTCACAGCTTAGCTTGCCATAATAATAATGTTTAAATGCCTGTACATCTTATTGCTTGTGCTTTGTTAGTAGGATTAAATGGGTACCCTGGATAAACTGTCAATCCATGAAGGGGAACAACCTGAACAGACTAGAGCCAAATGACATCTCCAGAGAAAACAGACAGCTTTGCTTCTCACTCACTTGTGCCCCTTTTCCAAAGCCTAGGGAACAACTTGAGGGAGAGGAGGCATGGTAGAATGCAAGGGCTGCAGAGAGATTGGGGTGAATTGTGAGACTACAGCAATATAGACTGGACTCTTATCTGATCAACATGCTTGTGCATACAAGCTTCTCCAATTGTACTATGGGAACCTTGGGTTGTTCAAAATATAAACATAGATACATGCTAATTAGTTGTTCAAAATATAAACATAGATACATGCTAATTAGTTTTACATGAATGTTACTTACATTCATTGCTTATGCTTGACAATCAGCTTACTTCATGGTTGGGATTTTTGGATATTAACTGGCCTTAGTGTGAAAATAAAGTTTTAGGTCTGATCTGTCCCCCACTACGTAGCACTCAAAACAGGCTTGAGCAGCTGGCTATTCAAAACTCAGGTTCCTTTGGGTTGTTAGCCTCACCCATGGGCTCCCCTGCCTCTCAGAAAAATTTAAAAAAATAAAATTAAAAGGGTGAGATGTGGGAAAGCTTAGTTAGATGGGCTGGATTCTAAGCCGATGGTACATCCTTGGCCATAACCATGGGGTGGGGAGTAGTGATGAATTGAGTCATGATCGATATTTAAGCAGAAATGTTGGAATAAAATCTCTCTCTCTGCATTGGAACCTCAACCTGCCTACACGTGGTATGCTTTCCTGCGTGGGCTTTCCACATGGGTAGTCCTAGGATTAAGTGGGCCCCACCACAAATCCCAGCAGTGACCCCACAGGCTAGGATCAGGAATACGAATGATACCAAGTGCTGGAGAGGTTTTGGGGAAAGGGGAACACTCATCCATTGCTAATGGGAATGTAAACTTATACAGCCACTATGGAAAACAGTGTGGAGAAACCTTAGAAGGCTCAAAATGAGCCTGCCATTTGACCCAGTCATACCACTCCTGGGTATATACCCACAAGACACATTTTGCTGCAGAGATACATGCACAGCTATGTTTATTGCAGCTCTGTTCACAATAGCAAAAAGCTGGAACCAGCCAAGGTGCCCCTCAACTGACGAGTGGATGGAGAAAATGTGGCACATGTATACAGTGGAGTTCTATGCAGAGGTAAAGAGGGACAACCTCATGAACTTTGTAGGTAAATGGATGGAGCTAGAAGACATTATGTTAAATGAAGTAACACAGTCCCAGAAAAACAAAGGACAAATGGTAACCCTCATATGTGGATGCTAGTGCCAATAACCCAGATATAAATATTTCTCGTGGAGAGGGATGCATAGTAAAAGAACAACAACAGAAAGACTGCATCAGAAAACTGACTGAAATGGTGAATTGGTAAGGGTGAGAGGGGCGGGAGAGGGATACGGGTGTATATTCGATTAATGCATATTAAATTAACCTGAGTTCAACAAGTATCCAGTTTTGCCCAGACACTGTCTACAGGTTACATGGTGTTTTAGGACTTAGTAAAAGTAAATATGTGTATATTAAATAGCATTGGCTTACAGGCTCTGATAAAACCGGTAATGCATCTGAGTTAAATGGAGATATAAATCACTGTTGTCCAAAAATCTGTATAACAATAACTTTGAGATTGGCACATACAAATGTTCTCTATAATTTCTCAGCTTTGCATTGAGTAGAATGTAGCAGAAAGTGCCAACAGAAAGGTTGACCTGTCTGAACATTGAAAGGAAGAAAAGGCTCAGATTGCTACAAACATCAAACCCCTCTGTGGATCCTACTTGTAACAACTATGTATAATGAGTCCTAATGAAACTTACCTTCCAGGTGCCACAAAGGTTTTAATATGAGAGACTTTCTTACCTCCCCTGCATAGAACAAGGAGAAATATGATGATGATGAGGTCGTTCTCCAACTGTAAATTGGAGCCAACTATTATAGAGGTAATCTCTTATAAAACTGGTAAAACTGCCTTCTTTAATTGACTAATAGACATAGGAACTGTAAAAAGGATTATTCTCTATTCAGAACCAAATATAATACTAAAGTTTCATTAAGCTATGCACTTAAGCAAAATATATTAATACAGAAGCTCTGACACAGGAATGGATTATTCTACCAAGGAGATGTTGGCCAGGGGATCCAAGCCCCCACAAAAGGTAAAGGCTCCTTGCCTCCAAACTGGGATATCTGCAGGAAGAGAGGCGATAAGGCCCTGCTGTTGAAGACCTGATATAAACATGGGAAAGAATGATAATTGAGAACCACAACAGGCAGTGGACATGGCCTCTGGAATACCAGAGAGTGTTACCATAGGCCACTAAACCAATAAAGCAAATATGGGTCTCCTTGAGTCAAGCAAGACTCCTCTGTCAACACCGGCTACACCTCACCTGCCTGGAAATACTGTGCACCAGAGGCAGCCATATGCCTGCATATCCCAAATCTAATTGGATATTGGCTCCCTCCTTGGAGGAATAACCCATGGCTGGTGCCACAAGCTTACATCCTCTAATGGTTAGGAGATGTTATAAGCCACAGTAAGACCCTGTCATATTTAACATAAAAAATGTAATTCATGGGTTAACATACCATCCAAACATCTGTGTCTATACCAAAGTAACCTACCATAACTATTAGTACTTTTGAATACCTATATATCTAATTGCTTGTTTCATTAGTAGGATCAAAAGGTTATTCCTGGACAAACTGTCAGCCCATGAAAGGAAACAGCCAGAATTGACCAGAGTCCAAGACAACAGTTCCAGATAAAGTAGACTGTTTTGCTTCTCATCCACCTGTGCCCCTTTTCTAAGCCTAGTGAACAATCTGCGGAAGAGAGGACGTGGTAGAACGTAAGGGCTGCGATTGGGGTGAATGGTGAAACTACAGCAATATAATTTGGACACTCATTTGATCAACTTGATTGAACATACAAGCCCCCCCACCCTCCCTGCTGGATAGTGGGACTCATGGGCTGTGTGGGTTTGGGCATAACTTCTGGCAAATTGGTTTTACATGAAGGATCCTTGTACTCATAAATTATCACTTACTGCTAAAAAATGAAAAAAAAATTGAGAGAAAGATGCAGGACAGTTATGGCAGAATGCATGATCTGGGATGGGGTGGGGTGGGGGGAAGGGAAAGGGAAATATGCCTGAACTGTATTGGAAAATGATGTATGAAATACACAAAGCATCAATAAAAAAAAAAGAAAGGTATATTAGTGACATACTTACAGATGGTGTATTCAGTGTGCAGAAATAACTTTTGACCATCCAAAATGTAACTAGATACATTGAATAAATTCAGTCTGGGGGCTGGAGAGATGGCTTATTGGTTAAGAGCGCCAACTGCTCTTGCAGAGGACCCAGGTTCGATCCCCAGCATCCATGGCTGCTGAGAGCCATCTTTAACTCCAGTTCCAGGGTACTCTGACACCCTCTTCTGACCTCCGCAGCATTGCATGACACAGGTGCACCAATCTACATGCTGACAGTACATTCATACACATAAAAAATAAATATATTTTTTAAAAAGACCAAAAAATAAAATTAAAATTAAACAGTAAAAAAAAAAATGTTAAAAAATAAATTCAATCTATAGGATTTCAAAACCACCATCCAAATCAGTACAGCCACCATGTATTCTTATAGTGAATTGTAAAATTACATTAGTAAACAACACTATTTCTATACAGTAAATTAACCTTGAGTAAATCTACAAAAGAATGAGGATAGTGACATTGTTTTAGAAAATATGGTGGTCCCCTGCTTATGTCACCCAGTAGTGCCAGGGCACTGCAAAAATAGATGAAATAATTTTAAGAATAAGAAAGACAATGCTTCTTTGGGTTTATTGCTTTAAGGAGTCTAGTATGGTGAGGGTGTCACATGATAATGGCAGGAAATGTTGGATGAAGCAAACTGCTTATCTGTTTTCTTAACCCGTTGATCAACTAAAGTAAAAAGAGAAAAAAAAAATCCAGTACGTTTCTGGTGTGATCCAGCAATTATCCCTTCCCCTTGGTCCTTACATTCTTACACACCAACAGCCTCTTCTGCCAGATTCCCTAGCCTTTGGACAGGATGGTGAAAGTAAGTGAGATATACAAGATGCATTTTTATTTCTGAGGTTACACTTCAAATTCTTGTGACTGTCCCAGGTATGTTGTACATTAACTAGTAATTAACAATTTCCTTTTAATTCTAGTAATAAAGCACAGATACTATCAAATATTAAACAAAATATCAAGTTACTCTATTGGCACAGTTCCATGTTTGGATAATATTTTGTTTGAGGTTTTATAACTCTTTGACAAAGGGATGCCAATAGATTTCTTATGTGATCAATAGAGCCTCCTTACATTAGGAGGTTCCAATGCTACAGTGTTAGCCATGTGTCATACCCTGCCAGAGTGTGGTCCACAGATTGAATCGGGACTCTTTTTTTTTTTTTTTTTTTTCTTTCTGGGTGTACATTTATCAGGCTGCCACTATTGCACTATATCTTCTTCGGCATGTAAAAGAGTAGCACAGGAAGTCTGTAGTAAAGCTATAGATACCATTTCCTGTAGTTTGTATAGTGCTCTTGGAGACCGTGTAGATCAGCTATCGATTAGCAGTTGCTGGATCTCAGCATAATTTTATTTTTCATGCTCTTATCATGCCGTATGTGGAAAAAGTTATAGGTTTTGCTTAAAATATGGAAAAATATGGATGTTTAAATTATCATAGAAGATACAAGAGAAACAATTTTAAACATATTTGAGAATGAGAAAGAAGAAATTGATGGAGTCAGGTCTGGAAAGAACAAAGAAAATGAAGTGGCTTAACTCACATAAGTATTAAAACTGGAAAGGAGGAAACAAGTGGGACAAAGGTGGAAGGATTCATCATAAAAATACCCACAGTTTTGAAGTCCTTTTAAAATAAATATGGACTGTTCCTACATCTATAATCTCTAAAATCTATTTATAGTTTGTATTAGTCACTTTTCTTTTGCTGTGATAAAACACCACGACCAAGGAACTTATAAAAGGAAGATTTTATTTGAGCTTATGATTGGCGGTTCCAGGGAATTAGAGTCAATTGTGGCAGGAGGCGTGGTGGCTGGATCTGGAGTGGCAGGCGAGGGTCACATCTTGTGAAGAGCACAGGAAACAGAGAGGGCAACTGTAGACCACAGAGACTTGTTAAAACTCACTAAGCCTGCCCCCAGTGACAAACTTCCCCCAGCATGGCCACACCTTCTAAGACCTCCAAAAACAGCACCACCAACTGGAGACAAATGTCTGAATACTTACAGCCTATGGGGGACACTCATGCAAACCACCGCAATCCACTCCTTGGCCCCCATAGGCTCCTGACCATATAAAATGCAAAATGCATTTAGTCCAACCTTAAAAGTCCCCACAGTCTGTACCAGTCTCAATGCCATTCAAAAGTCCACAGTCCAAAGTCTCCTCTGAGACTCAGGCCAATCTCCCAAACTGTAAGCTCTTGTAAAACCAAAAGACAAATTACAAACTCCCAACATACAGTGGAACCGAATACACATTCCCATTCCAAAAGGGAGGAATGGAGGCATAGTGAGGAAACACTGGACCAAAACTAGACAGAAAACCAGCAGGGCAAACGTCAAGTCCTGTAGCTCCACATGCAACTTCTGGGACTTGACTTCTAAAGGGCTTAGACGGCTCAGCTCTTCCTGCTTTGCTTGCAACATACATCTCTTTCTTAGGCTGGTACCACTCCCTGTACGCAGCTCTCCTTAGGAAATATCTCACGGGTCTGGCATCTTGAAAGTCTTCTTGGGGTCTCCGCTGCCAACCAGGCTTCACACTCACAGCTTCACACAATGGCCTATCAGGGCCTTCTTTATTCAGGGACACCCCTGCTGTACTCTGCCTGACCTCTTTGGCTGTCTGAAACCGTGGAGGAAGAACTGATGACCCCTTCACTCTTGCGTACTTCATGCCTCTAAAGCCAGCACCACGTGAATGAAACTGCTGAATTTGGCTGCAATTTCAGGATTTACTCTCTCCTACTTTGACCACATTTGTAATTTTTCTCTGCCCTGGACTTGCTGGAGAATTAGCTGGGTGTGGTCTTGCCCTGAAGGTACTGATTCTTTTGTTTACTTGTAAATCTCCAGGCCTCTCCTTAATGGCTTCAATCTCCTTATGAAAGGGAGCCTCGGGCTGGAGAGAGTGCCTAGCAGTTAAGAGCACCGACCGATCTTATGAAGGACTCAGGTTCGATCCCCAGCACCCACATGGCGGCTGAGAACCGTCTAAAACTCCAATTCCAGGAGAACTCCAGTTCCAGGGGAATCCGACACCCTCTTCTGACCTCCACGGCATTGCATGACATGGGTGCACAGACTTGCATGCAGACAGTACATTCATACACATACAGAAATAAATAAAATTTTAAAAAAATTTAAAAAATTAAAAAAAATAGAAAGGGAGCCTCTCCTTCACATGCCTTGGCCCCACCTTTAATCTTCCTAGTACAGTTTTCAGATCCAAACTGTACATTCTGCATTTCTTTCTGCCCCATCTGCTCTTCTTCACTGTATATCTGCACAATATTCACCATTAAAAGCCATGCCACCATTTCTACATTAGGCTGTCTTGAAATATCCTCTGCCAAAGACATCAGTCCATTGCTTTTCAACTTAGCATCAGGCAAGCATTTGGGCTGCAGGCAAACTGCTGCCAGACTTTTTATCAAAATATCCCGATTGCTGCCTAAGTCTTTATTTTCCCCTGGAACCATATCTTTTGCAGCCATGCTTTCTTCCAGGCCTCCACTAGAATGGCCCTTTAAGCTCTGCTTACAATAGTCAACAGCCTTTCCAGCCCAAAGTTCCAAAGTCTTCCACACTTCTCCAAACATCCACATGGTCAGGTTCTTCACAGCCAACAGCCCACTCTCTGGTACCAATAACTGTATTAGTCACCTTTCTGTTGCTGTGATAAAGCACCACGACCAAGGAACTTATAGAAGGAAGAGTTTATTTGGGCTTACGATTGGTGGGTCCAGGGAATTAGAGTCCATTGTGGCGGGAGGCATGGTGGCTGGATCTGGAGCGGCAGGCCGAGGGTCACATCTCGCGAAGAGCACAAGAAACAGAGAGGGCAACTGTGGACCACAGAGGCGTGTTAAAACTCACTAAGCCTGCCCCCAGTGACACACTTCCCCCAGCATGGCCATACCTTCTAAGACCTCCAAAAACAGCGCCACCAACTGGAGACAAATGTCTGAATACTTACAGCCTATGGGGAACACTCATGCAAACCACCACATAGTTGAATAATTAGAAAAATATGACTGTCATTAGAAAAAAATACTGTAACATATTTCATAACTGGTGTCCTCATTTCCAGGTCCCCTGGAAACTTCCCAAATCTTCTTAGTCTATGACTAGCTTCAGAAAAGGAAACTAGGTATATTGCATGGGTTATTTCTCTACATTGAAGACTTTCTTGATCCATTTCCTATTACTAAAATAAATAACTTGAGGTGGCTTTATAGAAGAAAATATTTGTTTATAAGTATGGAAGTGGAAATTGAAAAGCTTGTTTTCATTGTCTTTGGTGAGGACTTCACTCATGGAGATTGATCTATTGCCAAGAAGTGGTATAAATGATTCGGATATGGTGCATTTCTTATGGTCAATTTTTTATGGGCACCCAAAGTTATAGGCAAATTTCCTTTGTTTTGGGGCTTTTAAATCCTCCCTTTCCCACATAGGGCAGTCCAGAGCTGGCACTGAAACTTTTATCTACAATGCTGCTTATTTAACTGTAGAGCAAAATTGGATCCTAGAAAGAGGAGGCATATTCCTCCCCCTACTGTTTTTGTACTTGTCACTAAAATCCAAGAAGTCCCTCTTATTTCCCAGACCCTTAAATCCAGATTTATAGTTTTTCAAGAGGCAGGACCTGTATCACATACCTATAAACAGGAACCCAGCTGAAGAGGTTTACCATGCCCTTTCAGATCAGCTAGCTCTGGATTTCATACCACTTGGCTCAAGGAGGTAGAACAAAGCTTTTCCTGGGTCAAATTATCTTGTAATGTCGAAAAATAAATCAGAATTATCATTTGCATAATACAGGGAATGTGGAGAACATTTGTGATCATTTAATCTAATAGCTGTAACTGGAACTTCAGTAAAAGTCAAGAGTTGATTGAAAATTAACAACAGTGCTGTGTCCCTAATTAACTAACGTAAGCATGTTACTATTTTCTATTCTGTAGATAGCCATCCATTTTAATCTTATGCAGGAGGCTTTCAGTTAATGCTGTGAGACTTAGTAACATGTTCTGAGGGATTTGTTCCTAGTTCTATAATTTATGAAATATTCAATATTTTCAGATTTTGTAATTTTGACTTATGCATGGAGTGTATATATGCATATTTTTGGAATAATATAAAATAAAAAGGAAAAAATTCTAATGGACTTTTAACTCGGACATTGGATTCACCGTGTTCTTCTCCTGGTCTCCTGCTTAGATCATGTACCACACTACTCCTTTCACTTTCACAGGCATGGGTCAAGGTTTTTTTTTCCCCCTCTATAGTTATGCTTGGGGGGTCTTTTAGATTGACCCTATGAATGGGGCATACCCCAGTTGCCACACCCAAATTCCCCTTTCAGCATGGAAGAAGTCAGAATGGTCAGCATCCCGATTCCCTTCTGCCTATTGGGGTGACACTTTTCTGAGGGTAACATAAGTAATCAGGAGCTATAAATTCACTAGGCAGTTTAGGGCTGAGATCCACAAATTAACCAGACTATTTCTCACCTGAGAACTTAATGTTTCTTGGACTGGAGAGTAAACACATATCATTCTGGTAGCCCTGAACGAGCAGGAAAAGAAGAAAGAAAAGAGAGAAGGAAAAAAAGAGAAGTACATACAAAGCCCTGCAGATTGATTATAGAAATGGAAATGCCCCCCCACCCTTTTTTTCATTCTTACTGCTTTGTTTTGTTATTGCCATTTTGAATTTTTTTTTTTTTCCCCGTGAACAGAAAAAAAATAAAGAAAAAAAATACTCATATTCTCTCCCTGGAGCAAGGAGTTAAAAACTACATCATCTACAATTCTCCTGTTACTCAGGCAAAAGCGTCATTCAGATTTCTCTGCTCAACTAAACATCTTCATGTCTGTATAATCTACCCATATCTTCTAATTGCAAGCTCTAAAATATAATACTACTTATTAATTATCCAGAGAGTATTATCTGAGTTCCATTATAGAACAGAGTTTATAAGTTGTTTTATTTTCTTTGAAGGGCAAATACTCGTCCATTAATAAACAACATATTTGAAATATTTAGATATCTGCAAATGTGGGGCCTCTTCTCATTCCTGATTTTTCAGGATAGATGACAGCTGTAGACTGAAATATTTATTTAAAAAGAGGAAATTCAGGGCTGAAAAGATGGCCTAGCAGTTAGGAGCACTGACTGCTCTTGCAGAGGACCCAGATTCGATCCCCACCACCCACATGGCAGCTGAGAACCGTCTTTGACTCCAGTTCCAGGGGAATCTGACACCCTCTTCTTACCTCCGCAACATTGCAGCATACGGGTGCACAGACCTACATGCAGACAGTACATTCATACACATACAAGAATAAATAAAAATTTAAAAAATTTAAAAAATTTAAAAAAGAGGAAATTCATAATAACTCAGAAAGTTATTATTATGCCTAATAGGGGACATGCTTGAGACACTTTTCCTTTTCATGTAGTATTTAAAACATATCTAATACAAAGTTTAAAAGACATCTCTGAAATGCCATGTGTGGTGGCGCACACATTTAATCCAAGCACTCAGGAGGCAGAGGCAGGCAGATCTCAGTGAGTTTGGGGCCAGCTTGGTCTGCATAGTGAGTTCCAGGACAGCTGGGGCTGCAAGAGAGCCTGTCTCAAAAAGCAACCCCCCAACAAACAAAACAAAACAAATCTCTGAAAAAAACTAGGCTTGGTGGCCTGTAATCCCAGTGTGAGAGAAGTAGAAGCAAGAAGAGCAGAAGCTCAAGGTCATCCTCAGCTACATAGCAAGTTCAAGGCCAGTCTGGGATACATGAGACCTTGAATCAAAAGAAGAAAACAAGAGTCTCTGAAGCAGCATACTTCTTACAAAAATACCAAAACTTATTTTTTAAATGGGATTTATATTAGTCCAAATTCTTAATGCAGAGTGAATAATTTGAGAGGTAAAATGCTTTTCTTTAATTGTTTACTGACTGAAGAAGGCATATGTGGAACTGGGGAGATAACTCAGTTGGCAAAGTGCTTATCATGAAAGTTAGGTCCCCAGAGTCCATGTTTTAAGAAAAGCCAAATGTGGAGAGATAGCCTAGCGGTTAAGAGCACCGATTGCTCTTACAGAGGACCCAGGTTCGATCCCCAGCACACACATGGCGGCTAAGAACCGTCTGTAACTCCAATTCCAGGAGAACTCCAGTTCCAGGGGAATCCGAGACCCTCTTCTGACCTCCGCGGCATTGCACGACACGGGTGCACAGATCTACATGCAGACAGTACATTCATACACATACAAAAATAAATAAAAAAAAATAAAGAATAAAGAAAAGCCAAATGTGGTGGTGTGCGCTAGTAATTTCAGTACTGAGGAAGTGGAAACAGAAGATCCATGGGGATTCTGTCCAGCCAGCCTAGCCTATTTGGAAAATTCCAGGCTAAGGAAACAACAACAAAAATAAAATATTTTCAAACAACTTGGATGGTTCCTGAGAAATAACCACTAAGATTGCCCTCTGGCTGCCACACACATGGACATGTACACACTACACACACACACACACACACACACACCAAACACATAGAAACCATGTATGGAGTTATGAGACTATGATTGAAATCCATAGAAAACATTTTTATTGGGCCAAGGAGATGGTTCAGTGATTAAAATCACTAACCAGGCAATCCAGATGATCCAAGATCAATCCCTGGAAACCACATTAAAGGATGGCTGTGATGGCCTGTATTGTAAACCCAGCTACACTTGGGCCAGCTACACTAGGGCACAGCACAGTAGCAGAAACAAGAGAGACGCTGCCTCAAAAAAAAAAAAATTGAAAGAATTGACTATTGAAAATATTCCTCTAACTTCCACAAGTGGCCATGGCCTGGGAATACCTACATATGTAAACACACACACACACACACACACACACACGTGTGAACAGAAGAAAAAGAAAGAAGGAAGGAAAGAAGGAAGGAAGGAAGGAAGGAAGGAAAGAAAGAAAGAAAGAAAGAAAGAAAGAAAGAAAGAAAGAAAGAAAGAAAGAAAGAAAGAAAGAAAGAAAGGAGAAAGAAATATAAATCGTGGATCATTAAACTATAAATATGTGGCTTTTCACTAACACTTTAGTCATTTGGAATTTTTTAAGTGTTATAAATAAGCATGTCTTATGAAATGTTCCATAATAGGAAGACATTGTGATTCAGACTCTTAAACTAAAACTACATCTAAGAAGAAGAAAATTTGGTTTTCAAATCTAATTGCCTTTTGATAGTTTGAATATGAAATCAGACTCACATGTGTGAACACTTATTCCTCTACTGCTGCCCCTGTCTGAGGAGACTGAGGAACCTTTGGGATATGAGTCCTTGTGGGCTGATGCGTAGCCTTAGGGGCTATAGCCATGGGCTTCCTGGTTCTCTTGGACAGGGGCCAACTACCTCACATGCCTGCTGCCACAGTTATAGGGCACTTCCATTCCTTGTCCACCATGATATACTGAGCACTCTCAAATCAGAGGCCAAAATAATGCCTCCCTCACTTAATTTGTTTCTGGCACCTTCGAGATGGCTCAACAAGTGAAAGGCCTTGTTTCTTCTCAGTATGTTCCCCAATCCCCAAATGGTGGAAGGAAAGAACCAACTCCCAAAAGTTGACCTCTCACCTCCACATGCATGTGTGGTATGTATGTGCTCCCACACACAAGTAAACACACACACACACACACACGCGCGCGCGCGCGCGCGCGCACACACACACACACACAGAAAGGAAAGAAAGAGAGGGAGAAAGGAACATAGGAAGCAAGGAAGGAAGGAAGGAAGGAAGGAAGGAAGGAAGGAAGGAAGGAAGGAAGGAAAGAAGGAAAGAAAAGAAAAGAAAGAAATTTAAATATGTGGTTTTTAGCTAACTCTTTAGTCATTCGGGATTTTTTAAGTGTTACAAACATGCTTTATAAAATGTTCCATGATAGGAAGACATTGTGATTCACACTTTTAAACTAAAACTACAAATAAAAAGACAGAAATATTAAAATTAAATTTTAATTAATTTTTTATTTTACGATGAGTATTTTGCATGTATGTAAGGACATTCATTCAGTGCCCAAGAAGGCCAAAAGAGAGTGTCGGATTCCCTGCAACTGAAGTTACAGGTGGTTGTGAGCTGCCATGTGAGTGCTGGATATCAAACGCAGTCCTCTGAAAGTGGAGCTAGCTAACCACTTAGCCATGTCTCCAGCCCCTAATTAAGTTTGGCACTCCTCAAATACATGAGACACAACTTTTTAATTTTTAGTTATTTCTGTAAGGTGCTCTGTAACAGTGATGAGAAAAGTAACTAATGCCGCTTATTCTCAAAATATATGAAGATTGGCTTCCTGGGCTCTACAGATTTTTTTTTTTATTTATGGGCTCAAAAAATTATTGTAAATATTTTGATGGCCAGGCAAGATGGAATACTCCTTTACTGCCAGCACTTTGGGGGGATAAGTCATGTTAATCTCTGTGTGAGTTCTATGCCAGTCTGGTCTATCTAGCAAGTTTCAAGCCAACCACAGCTACATATTTAAAAATAGTAAATTTTTCTGATTTCTGTGGTGGTGCATGCTTTTAATCCCAGGATTTGGGAGTCAGAGGCAGGTAGATCTCAGTGAGGTCAAGGCAAATATTGTCTACATAGTGAGGTTAAGGCCATCTGGGATTAAAAGGAGATCCTGTCTCAAAAAAAAAAAAGTCAAAAAATTTTGGTTTGGGATCAGACCAATTTAAATTTTAAATTAATTTATTTATTGTTATGTAGGAAATATCATTTAAGTTATACCTTAAAAGGATTTGTCTTAAACAAAATAAGATGGCTAGATCATGTGTAAGACATTTTTATTTTCCATTATATAAATTAAGGTGATCAAATAAAAATGTAAATAAATGTAGACAGAAAATATTTAGTTACTGTTTTAATATAATTATGGGGTGATAACTGCCAGGTTTGGATTTATTTCAAAGACATATATATCCAGTACCATGGTTACTTGTCTATTTCTCTAAATCAATTTATGGAGTTGGTGTCAGGATTCACTATGAGAAGACAGGCTTCCTCCCAGGACAAAACAGTAACCTCTTTGAGGAGAATTGACACTCTTCATATCCAAATCAATTGTGTTGATGAAAGCACTTTAAATATCTCCTTTCATCTTATCACTTCCCTCAAAGTTACAAGCTCTAGGAGCTTAGAAAATGCTAAGAAATAACATTCCTTTGCTGAGGTTAGTTCTCATCAAGAAGGGTGAGCTGAACCTCTTATTCTATCCTTGGTCACTGAGGTCAGGCTTTTGTAGGCCTGTAAGGCAGGAGACTCACTTCACTTCTAGAGCTCTGATGAACTTCCCTCTCACCATTTTGAACACACTGCTGTCTTCTCCCAGATCTACCTCCTAGAACTTCATCGGTTCAGGAATTTTTCATCTTCTTCAATTTTCCTCAAAAGGCAATGGCTCTGAGTTGTAATTGGCTCCTGATTTTCACAGAATTTCACCTTTGTTGTCAAAAATTCAGAACTCCGAACAGTATTTGAAGTGTCTTTGCAAAGATTTTAAGTTTTCCTAGTATAAAATTTTGAAAAGGGCAGCTAAGAAGAATCAGAAATATCCATTCCAGTAATCTTTTAAAAATATTTTAGTATTATTTTTTTTCAGGAAATCATTATTTTTCTTTTATGAACAACACAGACGAGTTATAGAATAAAATAAAATGTATACAGATTTTTTTTATCAAATCTAGACCCGTGTCCCCCCATTCCCCCACCCCACCAGAACTCATGCATTCTGCCAAACATGCTTTTCATCTCTTTCTCAGTCTTTCTCAATATTCTCCATGAGGAAGTTGACTGTTTTGAGCAGAAGTTCACTTTTTCATTTAGTTCTTTGAAACAGTCCTTTCTGTTGTTGTTGGTGTTGTTGTTGTTGTTGTTGTTTCCAATATGCATCACTCCCAGCTGCTTTGGACAAAAGCTCAAGGGCCCATGCACAAGAAGTACTTACAACTAGGTAATTGGCACTAGCATCCACAGATGAGGGATACCATTCGTTGTTTGTTTTTCTGGGAATGTGTTACTTCACTCAGCATGATGTCTTCTAGCTCCAGCCATTTTCCTGCGAAGCTCATTATGTAGTCTTTCTTTACTGCTGCATAGAACTCCATTGTGTAGATGTACCATATTTTCTCTATCCACTCATCAGTTGAGGGGCATATAGGTTGGTTCCAGCTCTTTGCTATTGTGAAGATAGCTGAAATAAACATGGCCATGCATGTATCTCTGTGGTGGGGTGAGTCTTGAGGGTACATGCCTAGGAGTGGTATCGCTGGGTCGGGTGGCAAGTTCATTCCAAGTCTTCCAAGGGTTCTCCACACTGCTTTCCACAGTGGCTGTACGAGTTTACATTCCCACCAGCAGTGGATGAGTGTCCCCCTTTCCCCACAACCACTCCAGCACTTGGTATCAATTGTTTTCTTGATCCTAACCAGTCTTATTGGAGTAAGATGATATCTTAAAGGGGTTTTGATTTGCATTTCCTTAATGATTAGTGATGTTGAACACTTCTTAAGGCGTTTCTCAGACATCTCTAATTCCTCACTTGTGAAGTCTCTGTTCATCTCTTTGCTCCATCTATTGAGTGGGTTATTTGTTTTCTTTCTTCTTTGTTTTTTGAGTAGATTATATATTCTGGAAATCAATGCTTTGTCAGATGTTTCTGCAGTGAAGGTTTCCTCCCATTCTGTGTGATTTCGCTTCACTTCCTTGATGTTTCTTTTGATATACAGAAGCTTTTGAATTTAATGAGGTCCCATTTGTCAATTGTCGACCGTAATTCTTGAGCAGCTGCTGTCTGATTTAGGAAGTCTTTTCCTATGCCTATGTCTTGTAGTCTGCTGCCAACTTTTTCTTCTATTGCTTTCAGAGTTTGGGGTTTCACGTTGAGGTCTTTGATCCATCTGGAGTTATTATTTTTATTTTATGTGTATCAGTATATTGCCTTTATGTATTTAAGTGCACCCATCCCATGCAGTGTCTGTAGAAGTAAGAAAAGGGTGTCAGATCACCAGGAACTGAAGTTAGAGACACTTGTTAGTTGTCATGTGGTTGCTGGGAACTGAACCTGGGTCCTTGGCAAGAGTAGCCAGTGCTCTTAACCAATGAGCCATCTTTCCACTCCCCCAATCCAATATAACTTATAACTTCAGGATTTTTTGTGTGTTTATTTATTTTATTTATATATCTCTCTGTGTGTATTATGTACAACTAAGTGTAGGTATCCTCAAAAGCCACAATAGTGTGTTGGATTCCCTGGATCTGGAGTTACAAGTGGTTGTGAACAAGTGATGTGGAACACAAATTGGGACTTAGGTCTTCTGCAAGAGCATCAGGATGTCTCAACCACTGAGTCACCCTTTCTCTCTCTCTCTCTCTCTCTCTCTCTCTCTCTCTCTCTCTCTCTCTCTCTCTCTAATCTCCAGCTGGTCTGGAACTCACCAACCAGACCAGGCTCCTTTTTTTGGAAGTAGTATTTTATTTATTTATTTGACAACTTCATACACTACAATATATGATGTATTTTGATCATATTTCTCCTGTTCTCTCCTCCTTAACTTCTTCTAGAAACACTCTTTACTTCTCCCCCATTTCTATGTTTGTTTTGTGTTTTGTTTTGTTTTGTTTTGACAGGGTCTTCCTACTCCTAGCACACCTGGAAGTCACTAGGTTCACCAGGCTGCACTGTAGCTCACAGAGATCTGCCTGCCTCTATGTCCAGAATGCTAGGATTTGAGGCAGGTGCCACTATGTATGGCTCCTCCGCTTTTCTGAGAGGGTGTCTCCTTGTGGCCCCACCTGGCCTGGAACTTACTATGAAGACCAGTGAATCAATTTTTAATCTTTTTTATTTAGTTATTGGAATTATATGTGTATGAGTGTTTTGCCTGCATGTATGCAACTGTACCATATGCATGCAGAAGCCAGAACAGGGCATCAGATCATCTGGAACTTTAACTACTAATGATTTTTGTTAGCTGCCATGTGGGTGCTAGGAACTGAATCTGGGTCTGGTGGAAGAGCTGCCAATGCTCATAACCATTGAGCCATCCCTTTAACCCCCTAAGGCAAACATTATTCTTTAAATATCTTAATGCAATTGAAGATGAAGAGAAAACAAAAAAATGAGTACCAATTCAGTTATCTAAATACTTAGCTACCTGAAGATGAGATAGGAATAATACGATAATGTTATCATTGCCCTAACGTGCAGGAGCTTATTTAAATATAAAGATACAATTTTGTTGTATAAAATTAAAATTTTAAAAATATTTAAGTGTTGGGCATAGTAGCCCATGCCTTTAACCCATGACTCAGAAAGCAGAGGCTTGTGGAACTCTGTGAGTTCTAGGTCAGCCCTGAATAGTTCAAGGCCATCCAGGGCTGCACAGTGAGACTCCCTGCCCACTGCAAAAAAAAAAAAGTTTAAAAATTGTATTTTTCATGCAGGGTGTGGATGTGCATGCCTTTAATCGCAGAAGTTGTGAGGCAGAGGCAGGTGGATCTCTGTGAGATCCAGGCCAGCTGAATCTATTTGGAGACCCTGTCTCACAAAACAAAATCAAAAAGGTATTCTTTTGTAGCTTAGAATCATAAAGTTTCCATGAAAAAAAAAGAGTCTTTATAATAATACCGACTTATGAAAATATATCTTTTTTTGTCTTTGAGACAGGGTCTCCCTTTAGTCCCAGATGTCCTGGAACTAACTATGTAGACCAGTCTGACCTTGAACTCACAAAGATACTCATGCCTCTGCTTCTGGAGTGCTGAGGTTAAAAGCCTGCAACACCATGCCTAGCTTCTTTTCTTAGAATACTTTTCTGCAGTTATTTACTTGTGGGATGTCTGCACACATCTCAGCAGCATGTGGAGGTGAAAGGACAACTTAGGGGATTAAATTTTCTCCTTTTACCATGTGAATCGCAAGGATCAAAGTCATGACATCAGGCTTGGTGGCAAGTTCCATTGTCCCCTGAGCCATCTTGCCAACCCAACTCTGTTTCTTTTTTTGTCCATACCAAGTGGTAAAACCAAGTATTTAAGTAGTTTCTTCAGTTCCCATGTCTCTCTGCTTATTTTTGTCCAGTGATCTACCCAAAGAGCTCATTAGGGTATTAAAGTCCCCCAGTATTAGTGTACTAGGATTAATCTGTGTCTTGAGGACCTGAAGAATTGTGTTTATATAGTTCAGTGCATCTGAGATTGGTGCATAAAGATTTCGGATTGTGAAGTCTTCCTGGTTAATTTTTCCTTTGATAAGTATTTAATGCCCCTCTTACTGACTTTATGCTGAGGTGTATTTTGTCTGATATTAGAATGCCAACTCCTGCTTGATTTTTAGTACAAATTGCTTGAAATATTTTTTTCCATCCTTTCACTTTAAGTTGGTGTCTATCCTTGAGGATGTGTTGGGTTTCTTGTAGACAGCATATAGATGTACTTTGTTTCCTAATCCATTCTAACAGTTTATGTATTTTGATGAGGGAGTTTAGACCATTTTTTAAAAATTTTGTTTATTTATTTGTGTGTATGAATATACTGTCTGCATGCATGTCTGTGCACCCATGTCATGCAATGCCGTTGAGGTCAGAAGAGGGTGTAGGATTCCCCTGGAACTGGAGTTCTCCTGGATTTGGAGTTACAGACAGTTCTCAGTTGCCATGTGGGTGCTGGGGATGGAACCCCGGTCCTCTGAAAGAGAAGTTGGCACTCTTAACCACTAGACCTTCTCTCCAGCCCTAGACCATTAATATTTAAGGTTATTGGTACCTTGGTCATTTTCTTTTTTTCATTTTGGCCTAGGATCCATTCAACATTATCACTTCCTCCTGGAGTTTGTTACTTTTTCCCTTTATTTCTTTCCAACTTTTGTCATTATCACTCTCTAGATCCTTCATGAGTTTTTCAATCTCTCCCCTTATTTCTTTCCACCCTTTGTCATTATCTCCCTCTAGGTAGAAATCAATGAAATAGAAACAAAGAAAGCAATACATAGAATCAACAAATCCAAATCTGGTTCTTTGAAAAGATTACTGAAATAGACAGACCTCTAAACCAGTTAACAAAAAAAAAAAAAAAAAGCCACTTCAAGTCCAAAACATTAGTATTCATGATGAAAGGGAAAGATCACAACATACAAAGATCCAGACAATTATATGGAAATACATCAAAAAATGTTACTCCACTAAATTTGGAAAACCTTAGAGAAATGGATGAATCTTTGAAATCCTGGGAACCAACAAAGCTTAACCAAGAAGGGATTGGCAGTTTAAACAGACCCATAATATTTGAGGAAATTGAGGATGTAATAAAAAACCTCCCAACTAATAAAAGCCCAGGCCCAGATGGATTTACAGCAAAATTCCGTAAAACATTTAAAGAGGTCCTTCAAATATTACTACTCAGTGTCTTCAGAAGGAAACAGAGGGAATTCTCCCAAATTCATTTTATGAAGCCAGCATTATCCTATACCAAAACCAGGCAAAGATACAACCAAAAAAGTAAGCTATAAACACATCTCATTAATGAACATAGATGAAAAAATTCTCAACAAAATACTTGCAAATCACATACAGACTCACATCAAAAAGATCATCCATCTTGATCAAGTTGGATTCATACCAGAGTTTTCAGGGATGTTTCAACAAACATCAATCAATAAATATCATAAAACACATAAATGGACTGAAAGAGGAAAAACACACAATCATTTTAACTGATGCTGAATAAGCCTTTGACAAGATCCAGCATCCCTTCATGCTTAAAGTCCTAGAGGGAATCAGACTGAAGGGAACATTCCTCAACATGATCAAATCCATATATAGCAAACCCATTGCCAACATCATCCTAAATGGGGAAAAATTGGAACCATTTCTCTTAATAGTGGGAAGCCAGCAAGGCTGTCCCTTATCACCACTCCTCTTTAATATAGTGCTTAAAATGCTTGCTAGGGCAATAAAAGAAGAGAAGGAAATTAAAGAGTAGTAATTGGAAAAGAAGTTAAGCTATCCCATTTTGCAGATGATATGATACTTTACCTAGGGGATGCTAAAAACTCCACCACAAAAACCTATGGAAACAATTAAGCATTTCATTAAAGTGGTGGGATAAAAAAATTAACCTGGAAAAATAAGTAGCTTTTATGTACACCAACAATAAACATGTGGAGAAGGAATATAAGAAGACACTGCCACTCATGATAGCCTCAAAAATAATAAGATACCTGGGAACAAACCTAACCAAACATACCAATGATCTCTACAACAAAAAATTTAAACCCTTGAAGAAAGAGATTGAAAACGACATAAAAAATGGAAAGACCTTCTTTGCTCATGGATTGGCAAAATTCATAGAGTAAAAATGTCCATTTTACTCAAATTGATATATAGTTTCAATGCAATCCCAATCAAAATCCCTGTGAGCTTCTTCAAAAACTTGGAAAAAAAAAAACCCTTAAATTCATATGAAGAAAACAAATTATCCTGAATAGCTAAAGCAACCCTGACTGAAAAATGCAATAAATGGGGGATTGCTCTACCAGACCTCAAGCTATATTACAAGGCCATAGTTATAACAACAGCCTGATACTGGCACAAAAACATACCCTTTGACCAATGGAACAAAATTGAAGATCCAAACTTGAGTTCATATAATTTCAGCCACCTCATATTTGACAAAGGGGGAAAAAACACAGTGGAGGAAGGATAGCATCTTCAGCAAATGGTGCTGATGAAACTGGATCACCATTTATAAAATAACAAAATTAAACCCCTACCTTTTACCCTGTATGAAAATCAACTCCAAGTGTATCAAAGATCTCAAGGTAAACCTGAAACCCTGAATGTGTTAGAAGAAAAAAGTTGGTAACAACTTACAAGACATAGGTGAAGGAAAAGATTTTTTTTTTAATTTTTTAAAAATTTCTTTATGTGTATGAATGTACTGTCTGCATGCAGTTTTGTGCACCTGTGTCCTGCAATGCCGTGGATGTCAGAAGAGGGTGTCGGATTCCCCTGGAACTGGAGTTCTCCTGGAATTGGAGTTTCAGACGGTTCTTGGCTGCCATGTGGGTGCTGGGGATCGAACCCGTGTCAGTGCTCTTAACCACTAGGCCATCTCTCCAGCCCCCAGGAAAAGACTTTTTAAATCAGACAGCAGGTACACAGGAAATAAGGTCAACAGCCTACAAGTGGGCCCTCATCAAACTCAAAAGCTTCTGTATACCAAAAGAAACAATCAAGGAAGTGAAAAGAAAACCCACAGAGTGGGAGTCAATGTTAACCAGTGATTCATCTGACAGAGCATTAATGTCAAGAATATATAGACTACTCAAAAAAAAAAGGAAGAAAACAAATGACCTACTCAAAAGTTGGAGTAAAGAGGTGAACAGAAACTTCACCAGTGAGGAAGTAAAGATGGCTGTGAAAAATCTTAAAAAAGTGTTCAACATCGTTAATAACTAAGGCAATGCAAATTAAAACCACTCTCAGATATCATCTCACTTTGATACAACTGGCTAAGTTCAAGAACACAAAATACATTAAAAGCTCTTGAGGTTGCGGGGAAATGGGAAAACTCATTGTGGTGGTTTGAATTTGTGTCCTCCATAGGCTCTAGGTATTCAGACATTTGTCTCCAGTTGGTGGCGTTGTTTTTGGAGGTCTTAGAAGGTGTGGCCATGCTGGGGGAAGTGTGTCACTGGGGGCAGGCTTAGTGAATTTTAACAAGCCTCGTGGCCTACAGTTGTCCTCTCTCTGTTTCCTGTACTCTTTGCGAGATATGACCCTCCGTTTGCTGCTTCAGATCCAGCCGCCACGCCTCCCACCACAATGGACTCTAATTCCCTGGAACCACCAATCAAAAGCTCAAACTCTTCCTTTTATAAGTTCCTTGGTCATGGTGCTTTATCACAGCAACAGAAAAGTGACTAATACAGTTATTGGTACCAGAGAGTGGGCTGCTGGCTGTGAAGAAACTGACCATGTGGCTGTTTGGAGAAATGTGGAAGACTTTGGAACTTTGGGCTAGTAAGACTGTTGACTACTGTAAGCAGAGATTAAGGGGCCATTCTAGTGGAGGCCTGGAAGAAAGCATGGCTGCAAAAGATGTAGTTCCAGGGGAAAATAAAGACTGAGGCAGCAACTGTGATATTTTGATAAAGAGTCTGGCAGCAGTTTTCCTGCAGCCCAAATGCTTGCCTGATGCTAAGTTGAAAAGCAATGGACTGATGTCTTTGGCAGAGGATGTTTCAAGACAGCCTAATGTAGAAATGGTGGCATGGCTTTTAATGGTGAATATTATACAGATCTACAGTGAAAAAGAGCAGATGGGGCAGAAAGAAATGCAGAATGTACAGTTTGGATCTGAAAACTGCACTAGGAAGATTAAAGGTGGGGCCAAGGCATGTGAAGGAGAGGCTCCCTTTCATAAGGAGATTAAAGCCATTAAGGAGAGGCCTGGAGATTTACAAGTACACAAAAGAATCAGTATCATCAGGGCAAGACCACAGCCAGCTAATCCTCCAGCAAGTCCAGGGCAGAGAAAAATGGCAAATGTGGTTAAAATAGGAGAGATTCCATCCCAAACTTGCAGCCAAACTCGGCAATTTCATTCACGTGGTGCTGGCTTTAGAGAAATGAAGTTTGCAAGAGTGAAGGGGTCATCAGTTCTTCCTCCACAGTTTCAGAGAGCTGCCAAGGTCAGGCAGAGCGCAGCAGGGTTGTCCCTGCATAAAGTAGGCCCTGATAGGCCATTGTGTGAAGCCGTGAGTGTGAAGCCTGGTTGGAAGCGGAGACCCCAAGAAGACTTTCAAGATGCCAGACCTGTGAGATATTTCCTAAGGAGAGCTGCATACAGGGAGTGGTACCAGCCTAAGAAAGAGATGTGTGTTGCAAGCAAAGCTGGAAGAGCTGAGCCGTCTAAGCCCTTTGGAAGTCAAGTCCCAGAAGTTGCATGTGGAGCTACAGGACTTGGCGTTTGCCTTGCTGGTTTTCGGTCTTGTTTTGGTCCAGTATTTCCTCACTATGTCTCCATTCCTCCCTTTTGGAATAGGAATGTGTATTCGGTTCCACTGTATGTTGGGAGTATGTAATTTGCCTTTTTATTTTACAGGAGCTTAGAGTTAAGAGATTGGCCTGAGTCTCAGAAGAGACCTTGGACTGTGGACTTTTGAATGGCATTGAGACTGGTAAAGACCGTGGGGACTTTTAAGGTTGGACTAAATGCATTTTGCATTTTATATGGTCAGGAGCCTATGGGGGCCAGGGAGTGGAATGTGGTGGTTTGAAAGTGTGTCCTCCATAGGCTCTAGGTATTCAGACATTTGTCTCCAGTTGGTGGCGCTGTTTCTGGAGGTCTTAGAAGTTGTGGCCATGCTGGGGGAAGTGTGTCACTGGGGGCAGGCTTAGTGAGTTTTAACAAGCCTTGTGGCCTACAGTTGTCCTCTCTCTGTTTCCTGTACTCTTTGTGGTTTGCTGCTCCAGATCCAGCCACCACGCCTCCCACCACAATGGACTCTAATTTCCTGGAATCACCAATCGTAAGCTCAAATAAACTCTTCCTTTTATAAGTTCCTTGGTCATGGTGCTTTACCACAGCAACAGAAAAGTGACTAATACACTCATCCACTGCTGGTGGGAGTGTAAACTTGTAAAACCGTTATGGAAAGCAGTGTGGAGAACACTTAAAAGACTCAAAATGAGCTTACCACCTGAACCAGCCATACTACTCCTTGGTATAGACCCACAAGACTCATCCTAGTGTCATGCACATCCATGTTTATTGCAGCTCTCTTCACAATAGCAAAGAGCTGGAACCAACCCAAATGCCTCTTAACTGATGAGTGGATGACAAAAATGTGGCACATCTACAGAATGGAGTACTACTCAGTGGTAAAGAAAGATGACATCATGATCTTTGCAGGTAAATGAAAGGAACTCAAAGCCATTATGCTAAGTGAAGTAATACAGTCCCAGAAAAACAAGCAGTGAATTGTGTCCCTCATTTGTAGATGCTAACACCAATTCCCCAGATGAAAGGCAAACTTAACAGCATTATAGTTATATTTCTGTTTATCTGAAAGCAACTATGTTGTTATAATGTACATCTCTCAATGTGCTCTAGAATCAACCCACCACTTACTTTCAGACTCTGTAAATACCGTATATGAGTGGAAAGTATGTATGCATATTTTAGAGCAGTATAAAATTAAAGGAAGAAAATGTGAATTCCTAAACACAAAAAAAGACTGAGAGAAAATGCAGGATAATTATGGCAGAATGCATGATCTGGAGTGGGGTGGGGGGAAAGGAAAGGGGAATATGTCTAAAATCAACTGAGAAATGACGTCTGAAGTACACAAAACATCAATAAAAGCATTATAAAAAAGATACACATATTGTTATTAATTCTGTCCTTTAAAAATTGTAATAGCTGGCATTTTGGGTACTCTAAGCAAGGAACTTGTTAATGAATTTATACATTTGAGAAAATTGTCCTAATACCCTTCTTTTTGAGGTACTTTTTCTTACTTTCATTTAACAGGTAAAAAAAAATAGTTAATTTCTCTCAGTCTTTTTAAACTATTTCTCTGGAAAGGTTTATTGTTTGGGGCAGAATATAACTATATCAGTATGTTCTTTGTTTGTTTTTCATTCCTTTGTTGATATTTTGTGTATTTCAGACATGAATTTTTGGTTCAGTTTAGGAATATTCTCTTTTCTCTTCCCCCACCCCACCTCAAATCATGCATTCTGCCATAACTATCCTGCATTTTTCTCTCAGTCATTTTTTTTTCCGTTTAGGAATTCACATTTTTCGGCATTAATTTTATATTACCATAAAATAGGGATACATACTCTCCACCCATATATAGTAATTACAGAGTCTGAAAATAAGTGGTGGGTGGATTCTAGAGCCCGTTGAAAGATTTACATTATAACAACATAGTTGCTTTCGGATAAACAGAAATATAACAATAATGTTGTTCAGCTTGCCTTTCATATGGGCATTTGGTGTTAGCATCCACAAATGAGTGAGACCATTCACTGTTTGTTTTTCTGGGACTGTGTTACTTCACTTTGCATAATGGCTTTGAGAGAAAGATGTAGGACATGTATGGTAGAGTGTATGATCTTGGGTGGGCTGGGGTTGGGGGAAGAGTAAGGAGAATATGTCTAAATTGAACTGGAAAACTATGTCTGGAATACACAAAATGTCAATAAAGGTATTATATTTCAAATAAATAAATAAATAAATAAATAAATAAATAAATAAATAAGGCCTCACCACCACGCCTGACCTCTTGTGGTGTTTTTGAAGCACCCTGACTGAAAAAAAAAAATCTTAGTCTGACAGGGATGTTATAGTGGCAGGAACATGCAGCATCTGGTCACATTGCATGCACAGTTTGCAGGCAGAGGGTGATCATCTGGTTACTCAGTACTCTTTCTCCTCTTTTGATCCATGATAGGACCCCAGGCCATGAAATGGTACTGCTTATAGTTAGCATAGTTTTTCTCACCTTGATTACCCTAGTTTAGGTAATTCCTCTGTGACATGGTCAGAGACTTGTCTCCAAGCTTATCCCAGATCGTATCAATTTGACTATCGTTATTTAAGTTCACCTACCTAGAGATTAGTAACATGCCAAATTTAATGTATATAAGCTGAGAACCAGGGAGCTATTTCTGTCTGACACACACCCTGTGCAATGAAAGATCGTACTGCATATTGCCTTCCAAATATCAAGGGTGAATGGAGAGTCTGTGACTGCCCTTATGAGTCCCTGTGGTGTGTTGATACACTATTTGAAAAGTTAAACTATCTCCCATGTCAGGTCTGTTTTCTGATGATTCTGTGCACTGGCCAATAGTGGGGAACAATCAGGAAATAATGTGCCCTTGTGAAAATGTAGGTCCAAGGACAGAGAGTTAAATGCAGATATTCCTCCCTATCTGATTTAGCCTCTGTGGCAATAACTACCAAATCTTATAATTCACCTACACATTTTGGAAGAGGAGGCCACACACACACAGCTCGATGTTTAGTTTGAGAGTTACTCAGTACAGGGACATTGAAAATGCTTAGTTTTTTGAGAGCTTCCAACATGAATTGTAATTTATAGGGCAATTTATATTGCTTAAAATAAGAGAAGAGTTCCTTTTTATGAAATACTATACAGATCCTATCTTACAAACTCAGTAACATTGTAGGCAACTGTACTGGATAGCTTTAGTGTCAACTTGACACACCTGGATTGAGGGAGCCTCAATTGGGGAATCATCTCCATTGGACTGGTCTGTGGACACATATGTGGAGTAGTCTTGATTGTTGAGTAATATGGGAGGGCCCAGCCCACTATGGGTGGTGCCACCCTGAGAAGGTTGTTGTGTACCATATAAGAGGGCAGGCTGGGCATGGGCCAGGAGAGCAAGCCAGTTAGCAGCATTCCTCTGTGGCCTGTGCCTCAGCCCCTACCTCCAGGTTCCTGTCCTGAGTTCCTACCTTGGGCTTCCTGAGTGATGAACTATGACCCAGGAGATGTGAGCTGAATAAACCCTTTCCTCCCCAAGTTGGTGTTGGCCAGAGTGTTTTGTCACAGCAATTGAAGAGAAACTAGAAGAGCAACATATGTCAATGCTGCCTTTAAACTTGTTCTCTATACTAAAAGCTTAAAAACCATTTCATGAAACATAGTCATGTTATAAATAATTCTCCCCACTGCTCTCACCAATTATTTCTTCAACAGTAGAAATGTTTCTGTATCACATTTTTCTTCTCCCTTTAGTTAAGTCAAAACACTTAAGCAGGACAAGAATTTGGAGCATGTATCCATTCACCTATTTCTCGATCTGATTCTTCCATTCAATTGTGTAGTATCTGTGTTGGTAAAAATCTGTAAGCTTCCTAAATGTATGGGAAAAGTAAGAAACTATGGTAGTGACCAATGTCTTATGCAATATTTAAATATTTTGAGTTGAAATGTGTCTTTTCTACAGTGTAGGACAAGAGTCTCTGCACATTATCAAATTTAAATACGTAAAAATAACCTTTATCAACTAAAACTATGTCCATGTATTATAAATAAAATATTCACATATATGTATGAAGGAGGAAGACAATGTTTCAAAATTATATGACTTTTAAAGAAGACAACAGGTTGGTGAAAATATCTCAACAGTTAAGAGTAGTGAGGATCTGGGTTTGACAATCATCTATAACTCCAAGATATCTGATTCCCTCTCCTGACCTCTGCCAGCACTGCATAACAGAGGATCCCTTACATCCATACAGATGATATACCTATACACATAAAAATTAAAATTAAATTAAAATAGATAACACCAACTGGTAGACTGCTAGATATGGGATTCTTTCAATTGACATAACAATGTTATAAAATTCTTTCAATTGACATTAAAATTACTTAATACTTTTAAACAAGAACATTATAATTGTCAATTACTATATAAACTCAAACCTGAAATTCCCCAAGGCAGTAAAATTTATCTTAATATTGGTATTCACCTGGACATTGTTGTATTAACCTATAGAAATTGTAAAAATATTATCTGGATAGGTGTCATTAAGTCTCTAGTTGCATTTCACATCTCCTTTGTACTTTTTTTTTTTTTTTTTTTTTTTTTTTTTTGGGGGGTCTTTTTCGAGACAGGGTCTCCCTGTAGTCCCAGCTGTCCTGGAACTCACTCTGTAGACCAGGCTGGCCTTGAACTCACAAAGATCCGCCTGCCTCTGCCTCCCAAGTGCTAGGATTAAAGGCGTGCGCCACCACACCCGGCTTATTTTTGTGTTGTGTATGTATTTGTGTAAATGTGTGGACATGTGCATATTGTTGTATGTTCACATGAGTTTGCATGTATGTGGGGATGTGGGGGCTGCATGTTGAGGTCAGAGATCAATGTCAAGTATCTTCCTCAGTTGCTTACTAACTTTCCTTTTTGGAAGCAAAGTCTCATTGAATCTGGAGCCCACTGATTTCACTAGGCTGGCTTGTCAGCACATTTCACATCTCCAAGGATCTGCCTGTCTGTTACCAACCAGTAGTAATACAGGGGCACGCCACCATCATTTTACATGAGTGCAGGGCAGTTTGGGTTCTTATGCCTGCGTGGCAAGCCCTTTACCAAATAAACCATCTCATAAGCTTTCTGCCTTTCCTTTAAAATTATCCATTACTGTCTTCAATTCAACAAGAAAATAACAAAAATAAGAGAGGTAGGAAGGGGAAATATTGTAAAACAAATTAGTAATGCAGCAACACTTTTGCAATAGTAAGTTTTCATATAAAAGTACAAAAATTGAGGCTGTATGTCACCAAGGCAAGGCGACACAAATACAGTAATTAGACTGGATACATGGAGAGATAGTCCGTAGGTAAAAACACACAGAATAAACAAATGATTTTGACAAAGTCAGCACTATAGAGCAGTGGTGCTAGAATATTGGCTACCTATATGGTAAAAATAAATCTAGAGCAATAATAGCCATGCCCCAGCACAATACATGAATATCAATTCCTAAGAGATGTTATATATGGAAATACAAAATCCTAAGATAAATATAAAATCCTAAAGTTCACTATGATTTGGACATTGTGGTGTTAAAGTTTTCTAAACCAAAAATTTTCGAGGCTAAAGGAAAAGATAGATAAATTATGCTACAATAATATTGCATCAAGACATGCAAAAATAATGAAAAGCTCCAAAGGAGAGATTATAATGTATATTGTATCATAGTGCTTATTTTATATGCAGATTTTATAGTAGGCCATATATTGCATATGTGATAAATAACACATATGTCATATTAGGGGAAATAACAATTATATAAATTAAGAAAATTATAAGAAAATATTAAAGTTAAGGGGCTGGAGAGATAGCCTAGTGGTTAAGAGCACCAACTGCTCTTACAGAGGATCCGGGTTCAAGACCCAGCACCCACATGGCAGCTGAGAACCATCTGTAACTCCAATTCCAGACCTCCAGTTCCAGGGGAATCCGACACCCTCTTCTGACCTCTGCGGCACTGCACAATATGGGTGCACGAACCTACATGCAGACAGTACATTCATACACATAGAAAATAAATTTAAAAAATAAAAAATATATTAAAGTTAAATCAAACAAAAATTTAAATTTAAAAAGAAAGGAATATTTCACAATCTTTTATAAATGACTGCATTAAATATGAAGTGCTTACATTTTTCTAGTGCCTCTTGTCCCTTCCATATGCATCCCTCAGCTTGGAACCATGGAGCAGTATGGTGTGTTTCTTTTGGAAGTCCATTTACCATGAATTCAGTCTAAGTAGAAATATAAAATTCAAGAAGAGGCAAAAGGTTGTTTGTTCATCCAAAGTTAAATAGTTTACTTGAGGATCTCCTGAGTCTCTCTGGGCCAAGATGTTCCTGAAGAGAGTTTCAGCTGTCCCAGCAAATCAACCAATACTAATTTTTGTTTTTCAATTCCTGTCTCATGAGTCACTTTCTTTTCATCATTTTTCCATAGAGACACTTGTCTTTATTTTTTACTCTTTTTATATTGATATATTATATACTTATATATTATATATTATATATTTATCATTATTAAGCACACTTACAAGACAGAAAACAAGCATTTACAGGTGACTCATCTGCCAGGGCCCTGAGCATTGCCAGGTTGGCTATGGCAGAACAGACTTCTGCACTGAGGGCCATGGGCTTCAGCAGTCATGGGTGCTACTTGACACCTTTGAAACTGCCTTCAACAACAGTAACAAAATTCTCCATAGCAGGGTTATGTTTAACATTTTTATTCTTCTATAATATGTGTAGGGTAAGAGCCAAACATATTTCTACTAGAGGCTATTTCACATCAGTTATACATCTGGACAAATTTACACCCCAGTGCCCAACATGGTGTTTGTCACTTCTTATTTCAATGGAATTGATTGTCTAATTTGATAAATAAGTATTTCCAACATTAACATTAGCTTGGACTTTGTTGGGGCTAAATATTTTATTGATAGACTCATCTATAGTTGAAGAAAGGAAAGAGTCAAGAAAAATATAAACCAAAGGATGAATTTCTTTGTTACATTAAAGTTCAAAATATATGGTCATATGGTAATGGCATTGTTATTCTGGAACTAGAGAAATAGAGAAATAATGCTGTGTAATAAGTTAAAAATAAATATTAAACAATTTATATCTATAAATAACTGACATGCTTAAATGGGAACTGCCTTTTAAAAATAAATAAACAAATTTAGCACCCTATCCCCAAAGCACTGTTAAGTTCAGGCATATCAAGTTACAGGTACAATTCACTCAAAGCAACACAAAAGTTTAATTCTCAAAGGCAAATTGTTTCTTTTTTTACTGTCTTCATTACTGGAACCATTTTGAGTACACAATTTTCAGAAGCTGCTCATCTTTAAATAAAGGTAGTTTCCCTCAAAAGCAAACTCTTCATATTTTTAGCATAATATCATGCATACAACCACATCACAGATGCAATAATATTGGATGATGACTTAACAGACCAAATTAATGAAAACACTTTATTCACATTTGCTGAGTAATGTTATACATTTTTGTTGGTTTTATTGACAATGGCAATTAATTTTGATGTAGTTACTAATAACATAAGTACCAATACTTCAAAAACATCAGTCACAATGTTTTATAATTAAATTTATTTCTTCAGCCAAAACTTATTTTATAAAGAAACACTGGATATACCTTTTCTTCCTTAGCTCTGAGAGTTAAACTCAAAAGCAAAGTTTCATTGAGCTTAAGTTGTGTGTATCTGTTTGGCTCTTCATTCTTCTCCAACTGTTTAGTTTGCTATGGTGACTTTTTGGAATTTTCGCTCATTTTTCTTCCCCTAGATATGTGTTTTGTGTCCCAGATCTTCCTGATTCTGTTCTTTGCCCTCTTCAGAAAGTGTCATAATATGTAAGCTGTCTGAGCAGCCGCACAAGAATTAAGGTCTACAATTGACAAATGGGACCTCATTAAATTCAAAAACTTCTGTACAGCAAAAGAAACAATCAAGGAAGTGAAGAGAAATCCCACAGAGTGGGAGGAAACCATCACTGAAGAAATATCTGACAAAGCATTGATTTCCAGAATATATAATCTACTCAAAAACAAAGAAGAAAGAAAGAAAATAAATGACCCACTCAATAGATGGAGCAAAGACCTGAACAGAGACTTAACAAGTAAGGAATTAGAGATGGCTGAGAAACATCTTAAGAAGTGTTTAACATAACTAATCATTAAGGAAATGCAAATCAAAACCATTTTAAGATATCATCTTACTCCAATAAGACTGGCTAGGATCAAGAAAACAAATGATACCAAGTGGTGGAGTGGTTGTGGGGAAAGAGGAACACTCATCCACTGATGGTGGGAATGTAAACTCATACAGCCACTATGGAAAGCAGTGTGGAGAACCCTTGGAAGACTTGGAATAAACTTGCCACCTGACCCAGCCATACCACTCTTAGGCATGTACCCTCAAGACTCACCCCACCACAGAGATACATGCATGGCCATGTTTATTTTAACTCTCTTCACAATAGCAAGGAGTTGGAACCAACCCAAATGCCCCTCAACTGATGAGTGGATAGAGAAAATGTGGAACATCTACACAATGGAGTTCTATGCAGTAGTAAAGAAAGATGACATCGGGACTGGAGAGATAGTCTAGTGGTTAAGAGCACTGACGCTCTTGAAGAGGACCCGGGTTCAATCCCCAGCACCCACATGGCGGCTAAGAACCGTCTGAAACTCCAATTCCAGGAGAACTCCAGTTCCAGGGGAAACCGAGACCCTCTTCTGACCTCTGCGGCATTGCACGACACGGGTGCACAGACCTGCATGCAGACAGTACATTCATACACATACAAAGATAAATAATAATAATAAAAAAAAATTTTTTAAAAAAGATACCATCTTACTCCAATAAGACTGGCTAGGATCAAGAAAACAAATGATACCAAGTGCTGGAGAGGTTGTGGGGAAAGGGGAACACTCATCCATTGCTGGTGGGAATGTAAACTTGTACAGCCACTATGGAAAGCAGTGTGGAGAACCCTTAGAAGACTCAAAATGAGCCTGCCACTTGACCCAGTCATACCACTCCTGGACAAGACTCATCTTACTG
>VZQC01004719.1:1991670-2005137 GCA_009823505.1 Rhizomys pruinosus
GTAGTTTATATATTCTGGATGTTAATCTTCTGTAAGATGTATCAGCAGTGAAGGTTTCTTCCCACTCTGTGGGTTTTCTCTTCACTTCTTTGATTGTTTCTTTCATTGTATAGAAGCTTTTGAGTTTAATAAGTTCCCACTTGTCCATTGTTGATCTTATTTCCTGTGCAGCTGCTGTCTGATTTAGAAAATCTTCTAGGTCACTGTCAATGTTTTCTTCTATCATTTTCAGAGTTTCAGGTTTCAAATAGAGGCCTTTGATCAATTTTAAGTTGATTTTTGTGCAGGGTGAGAAGTAGGGGTTTAATTTTATCCTTTTACAAGTGGTGATCCACTTTTGCCAACACCATTTGCTGAAGATGCTGTCTTTCCTCCAATAAGTCTTCTTGGCCCCTTTGTCAAATATGAGGAGGCTGAAATTGCATGTGCTCAAATTTGGATTTTCAATTTTGTTCCATTGATCTATGAGTCTGATTTGTGCCAATACCAGGCTGTTTTATGACTATAGCCTTGTAGTGTAGTTTGAAGTCTGGTATAGTAATCCCCTCCTGCATTGCTCTTTTGGCTCAGGGTTGCTTTGGCTATCTGGGGTCTTTGTTTTTTCCATATGAACTTTAGGATATTTTTCTTTTTTTCCCAATGTTTATTGATAGATACAAGTACCTAAAATCAGGGAATGAACATGATTTGATAGATTAAGTAGACTTAATTTCTTTTTTTTAATTATTTTTATTTATTTCTGTATGTGTATGAATGTACTGTCTGCATGCAAGTTTGTGCACCCGTGTCGTGCAATGCCGCGGAGGTCAGAAGAGGGTGTCGGATTCCCCTGGAACTGGAGTTCTCCTGGAATTGGAGTTTCAGACGGCTCTCGACCGCCATGTGGGTGCTGGGGATCGAACCCGGGTCCTCTGCAAGAGCGTCGGCGCATACCTCCATCTTTTTACATGAGTGAAGGACATGCACACTCAAGTTTTCATGCCTGCATGACAAGCCCTTTACCAAATAATCCATCTTGTAAGCCTTCTACCTTTCCTTTTAAAATAATTTATTACTGTCTTCAATTCAACAAGAAGATAATAAAAGTAAGAGATGTAGAAAGGGGAAAAATGTAAACCTAATAATGCAGCAGCACTTTTTTTTTTATCCTAGAGACAGAAAGCCTCAATTTTAGTAGTTTTATATCAAAATTTACTATAGCAAAAAGTGTTGCTGCATTACTAGTTTCTTTTACAATATTTCCCCTTCCTACATCTCTTAATTTTATAGTCTTCTATAGTCACAGAGTTTGGCTTCTCCTTTCGGCTTACTAAAATGTTTTTGCCTTTTATATCACGGTAAATGATATTGTGTTCATGTAGGAACTATACGGCTAACGCCACCTGACGGACAATGGAGCATGCCTTGTTCTCCTTCATGAAGCCGAATGCCTCTACGAGGTCCACGATATCCCAGCCAGGATTAAATTCCATTACCATGTACTTCTTTGTGGTTGTATCAAAATCATGGAAGAGCTCATGATGTTTTGGTGTTGTATAGATGCATGAGTTCCACCTCAATTTTAATATCATTTGGCCTGCTAAGCCTGTTCTCTATGACTTTGAAAGCCATGAGAGTGTCAGTTAAGAGATGATGGGCCAACTTGACTTCTGAGAATGAGCCACAACCCACATTCATGATGATCTTGTACTTCTCCCTGGGGATTTCCTCATCTTAGGTGGTAGCCATGAGGTCTAACTACATTTCCCCCACCTTGAAAGCTGGGGGATTAATACACCACATGATACCTAGATAGAAAAAAATAAGTAAAGGTCTAGGATGGAAGTTCAGAGCTATCAATTCCTATATCACAAAATAGTAAAATAATGTAGCAATGCCTTTGAAAGTCACAGAAAAACAAAAGCCACACACTCCAAAGCAGATGTCCAAACAATGAAGATCAAAACTGGAATCAATAAAGTAGATATGAAAAAAAGCAACTCAAAGGTCAAAGAAAAGAAGAGCTGGTTATGTGAAGGATAAACAAAATTGTGAAATGCTTACACAAACTGATAGAGAATATACAATTTAAGATTAGAGACAAGAAAGTAATGCTACCACAGATGGCTCTAAAATCTAGTGGATCACTAGGGGATATTTTGAAGATGTAGCCTTCAGGGAGCTGACAAACCTGAAAGAAATAGATACATTTCTAGATTAAATGACCAACACATAAATTGAAATAAATGGTAAAAATCTCGCACAACCAAACAGATCAATAATAAGAAAGGTCCTTGAAATAGTAATAAAACAATCTCTACAAAAGTAGTCCAGGAGTAACAGATTCATTGATAAATCAAGAATAATGGATATCAATGTGCCTCAAAGCATTTCTTTTTAAAAAATACATATTTTATTGATATTTTAAATATTTCATGCATCATTTTTCAGTTCAGTTTAGACACCTTCCCCTTTCCATGCCCCCCATGCTACCCATGTTCCTGCATTCTGCCATACATGTCTTGCATCTTTCTCTTAGTCATTTTTTTCACATTTTCCCCTTTAATTTTATATTACTTTAAAATATATGTATGTATCCTCCACCCATATACCAATATTACAAAATCTGAACATACGTGGTAGGTTAATTCTAAATCCCATTAAGGGATTCAATTTTTAACCATACTGCTGCTTTCATCCAAAAAAGAAATATAACATAGACGATGCTCAGTTTGCTTTGCAACTAGGGATTTGGTGTTAGTCAAAACATTTCATAAAAGAAGGAAAGAACACTTAAAAATTCATCCTAAAACCTTGTAATTATCCTGACATCAAAGAAAATAAATATCCAATAAATTATTAAATTATAACTCAATTTTCTTCATGAATACATGTGTGAAAATCCTTAATGAAAGTACTTGATAATGGACACTGAAGTCTTTAACAAGATGGGTTCACCAAGTGTACAAAGGGTTTTCTTTTTTTGTTGTTGTTGGTCTTTTTGAGACAGGGTCTCCCGGTAGACTCAGCTGCCCTGGAACTCACTCTATAGACTAGGCCGGACTTGAACTCACAAAAATCAGCCTGCCTCTACCTTCCAAGTGCTAGGATTAAAGGCATGTGACACCACACCCAGCCAGAGGGTTTTCTAAATATAAAAGTGAATAGCATTATACTAGTAGAATCAAGGGAAGAGTCTATTTCACAGACATAAAGAACAATGAAATTTTGTCATTTTCTGAGACACAAATCTAGGGAATTTTTTCTGATAAGCCAGTTCCACACAGATATATGTTGTCTACCTTGTGACTTAGATAGGTGGATAGGCAATTACTAGAGGAAGTGGGACTTTTAGGCACAGAGAGGTCAGGGGAACATAGAATGGTACCAACAAGAATGATCAAAGTTCATGGATGCAGACTTTATAATGAAATTCTCGTTATTTGGTGAAGTTAATGCATACTATCAAAAGTGTTATAATAAGAAACCAAAGTAAAAATGGGAACTAAAACCATCATAATAAATAAAATGGCAGAATGAATAATGAGGACTAGTGAATGGCTAAGTACAAGTCAAACTCAAAAGCAAAAGCTATCTTCATATAAATGGATTGAACTCAAAGCCTTCAGGCTAAGTGAAGTAACACAGTCCCAAAGAAACAAAGAGAGAATGGTTTCCCTCATTTGTGGATGCTGGTACCAAATCCCCCAAATGAAAGACAAGCTGAGCAATGTTATTATTATATATCTTTCTATCTGAAAGCAACTGTGATATTATAATGTGAATCTCTTAAGGAGCCCTAGAATTACCAGTTACTTTCAGACATGATAATTAATGTATATGGGCAGAAGGTATACATTCATATTTTAGAGTAATATAAAATTAAAGGGAAAACATGAACTCCTAATTATATTGGAGTTAACATACACTTTATTCCTGAAGGAAATAATTCTGGTACATATATGACGTTTATATAGCCATATTTTGGAGCAATACAATTGGGAGGGAACCACAGCAACATAAGGACTGGGTCAAAGAACAAAATGATATGGTTAAATTCTGCCCCAAATAATAAACCTTTGCAGAGAAAAACTTTAAAAGGAATGAGAGAAAATGCAGGACATATATGGCAGAATGAATAATGTGGGGTGGGTTGGGGAAAGGGAAAGCGGGATATGCCTAAGTTGAACAAAAAAGAATGATGTCTGAAATACACAAAACATCGATAAAATTATAAAAATAATACATACATTTTAGTGTGACATATTTGAATATTTACAGTCTTATAAAATAGGATGTGAGTCCAAGCTTGAAATAACCTTGCATTCTTCCCTCCACTGCAAACAGTGTTATGCAAATATTTCCCTCACATATTAACTTAAAAGGACACAAAGCTACCTGAAAAATACATTTGTTGATTTAGATATCAAAATAATTCAGTTCAGAAATTATTTTCTTAAATGAGGAATTTGAAAATTGTTTTGATTTCCTAAATATGGTTTTCTGGTAGTCAATCATATCAGTAAGAACCATGCAGCACTATTAAAATACATTTATTGAAAGCTTACAGTGCCAGAATGATATACACTACAGAGGAAAAAGAAAAGCTGACATCAAAGAGTGAACATACGTAAATACTGAGAGGGAAGTGTTATGAAGTGAGGAGTGAGAAGGTTTAATTTAGACATTCACGGTCAGAAAAATCAAAGCAGAAGGACAGGCAGATGGGCATCATGAAAACCTGTTTAGAAGTGTGAAAACACCTGTACATAAAGGAAAGAAAAAATAAAAGAAAGATGATAGTGTATCTTTATTGTCAAGAAAATGAAAAGCTGCATATAACTGAAAGTTTGACTTTTATCATTTCTGTTTTGATCTTTCATCTGCATATCTATTTTGGTTGATTCTCATTATATTATATATTAATACTATATATATATAATATATATAGTATTTCCAATCTTACATAAAATATAAATTTGTATATATCACTGAGGTATATCCTGTGATGTTTTCTTAGTCATGCAATGTTTAATGTAAAACTCCATTTAAACACATCTATTTATTTGAATATTTATCCTGGTTTACACCAGTCACATTCAGAATCCTTTCTTCAAGCATTTTGAATTCCATACCTTCCCGCTTCTAATTTTAACGTAGAACTCAAGGTTTAATGTCTCCCTACTCAGTTTCCTCTCTACACTCCTCACTCTCCAGTAGCTACAATTCTATTGAAAACGTCTATGAGCTAAATGTGATCTGATTGCATGTATGTACCATTATGCCATTCTTGTACTTTCTGGTTTATTTCACTCCAGTTTCTAGTTCCAACTAACATTGTAACAAATGACAGAATTTCATTAATTTTTGAAGCTAAAGAGTATTCTATCATAAGCATTTTAAAGTATCCTAGTTTTATTTATTTTGCTGTCATAAAACATCCAAACCAAAAGCAACTAAAAGGGAGACTGTTAATCTTAGCTTACAAATCTAGGTGACCATCCATTATTGCAGGAAAGTCACTGTAGCAAGTACTGAAGCAGCTAGTCACACCTCATCAATAGTAAAGAGCAGAAAGAATTGAACGCATATGTACTCACTTGCTTCCTGGCTTTTGATCAGCTTGCTTACTCCACTCTTGCACACTTCAGGAACCCCTTCCTCAGTAATAGTGCCAACTCCACTGGATTGAGTTTACCCACATCTATTAACTAAGACAAGTCCCTCGACAGGCATGTTCCCAGGGCCACTCATTTTAGAAAGTCCTTCATTACAACTCTCCCCAAGTGATTGCCTGTTGTGTCAAGTTGACCATCAAAGCTATCCATCATACCAATACTTATGAACTTCCTCAACACATGATGGAAAAATTTTATTTTATTTTATGGGTATTGTTAATAATGTTGTGTCAACACATTAGTTTTTGCAAACTGTAATAATAATATCCACACTGATGTTCAAAAAAATTTACATCTTTAAAGTTAGCCTTTTTGTAATCAGTCCATCAGAAAACATTACCTATCAGTATCAAATCATGGCACAAGGTAGAGGCCAAATAACACTGCCTTCTTTCCCAACTGTGCAAATATAAATCTCTAGCATTCCATTAGTCTAATTAAAAGCCGCAGTGTATTTTATAGCAGCTCTTTTTTTTTTTAGTATTTATGAATAGAATGCTTCCTTCCCATAACTAATTAATTTATGCATGTGTATAATTTGCATTTCTAACATCCCACACTAAACATATTTACATATTTCTTTCTCTAGATCACTGTCCAGTTTTTATGTTTTAAGCCACATATCCATTGTTTCATAAATAGATATTGACTTTGTACATCTGTATATATACTTGTCAGTACTTCTTTCAGCTGGAGATACCTGAGCTACCAGGTGCCGGAGTCATTATTTATGAGAAAAAGACAAGGTGAAGGTTTTACAATTAAAAATTCTCTTTGATTTAACTTGACAGTAAAGTTAAAATTGGGGAAGAGGTGGGACAGAAGTCAATCTTTCCATATCAATTTATAGATTCTAGTGTATGCAAACTGGTCTAGATGAGCACATATATGTGGCTGTCCTTGCATTGTTGAGCAATTCCCAAACAATGACCTTCTGTATTTTTATGGACTCTTAGGCCAGAGGTGAGCTAGAGGTCTGTCTATCTTGTTTACCCTTTCAAAGAACCAACTTTTGGATTCATTGATTCTGTGTTTCTATTTCATTGTTTTCTGCTCTGATTTTTGTTATTTCTTCCTATCTGTCGGTTTTAGGGTTCATTTGTATTGTCTCTGGAGTGTTTCTAGCTGCAGTAATAGATTGTTTCACTCTTTCATTTTTTTTTTTTTTAATCTCTTTTAAAATATTTTATTTTTTTTCATGTGTATGGGTATATTGCCTGCATTATATGTAAGTGCACCCGTGTTATGCAATGCCTGTAAAAGTTAGAAGAGGGTGCTGGATCCCCTGAAACTAGAGCTACAGATGTTTGTTAGCTGCCATGTGGGTGCTGGGAATTGAACCCGGGTCCTCTGAAAGAGCAGACAGTGCTCTTAACCACTGAGCCATCTCTCCAGCCCCCTGTTTTTTGTTTTTGTTTTTTTTTTTTTAATGTAGGCACCTAGGACTATAAATTTCCCTCTTAGAACTGCTTTTAAAGTATCCCAAAGATTTTGTTGTGTTATATTGTCATTTAGTTCCATGAATATTTTTTTCTGAATTTCTTCCTTGACCTATTCATTATTCGGGAGTGTGTTGTTTAGTCTACATATGTTCTTGTAGGTGGCAGGGCTTAAGCTGATGCTGATTTATTGCACTGTGGTCTGATAGAATGCATGAAATTATTTCAATCATTTTGCATTTGTTGAGGTTTTTCTCTGTGTCCCAGTAGGTGGTCGATTTTGAAGAATAATCCTTGTGTGCTGAGTAGAAAGTATATTCTTTGGGTGCAATATTTGGTAGATGTCTGTGAGGTCCATTTGTTGTATTGCATTTTTCAGTTCAGATGTCTCTGTGTTTATTCTTTGTCCTTCCTCACTTGGTTGTTGTTGGTGTATAGAAAGGCTACTGATTTTCATAAATTAATTTTGTTTCCTGCCACTCAGAGCTCTCACTGTCTCCACTGGGAACCTTTGATGGCAGTTTACTGTTTGAAGTTCACATTAAGTTTACATATGATAAGAGCTCAAGTAGTGCTGGGTGTGATACTTCCAACTTAGGCTCTTAGCCTGGACCCACGAGAGAGGTGTTCCACTCTTGGCCGTGACTTCCCACCTGCCCAGAGCCAGGACAGGAATTTCACTCAGAACATCAGCTACACAGGTTTGTAGTCCGCAAAGGGAAACTTTTTCCAACCCACTGGACACCTGAACGAAATTCAGGCCTACTTTAGCCTGTATGCACAAATTAATTAATAAAAACTTATCAGCCAGGAACTCTGCGATGATGTTACTATGGAATTCAGATTAATTCCTAGCAAAACTTGCGTTTATAAACCAAATGACGTCAGTTCCCTGGACCAATCATGAGTCCCCCAACTGCGTGCCACTGCACACCTTGCTCCACCCAGCCTCATGTGCCTAGGCCATGCTGCTTGCTGCTCCTTGGGGCGGAGCCAGACTCTTGGCCTGTGGTGCCCTGGGGCATGCAAGCTGGAAAGCTAGCCTGCAATTCATGCTGGATATTCTAGTTTGTCTTCCATTGCTGTGACAAAACACTGTGACCGACACCAACTTGGGGAGGAAAGGGTTTATTCAGCTTACATCTCCTGGGTCACAGTTCATCACTTAGGGAGCCCAAGGCAGGAACTCAGGGCAGGAACCTAGAGGCAGGAGCTGAAGCACAAGCCATGGAGGAATGCTGTTCACTGGCTTGCTCGCTCCTCTGGCTCATGCCCAGCCTGCCTTCTTATACCGTACACAACAACCAGCACAGGGTGGCACCACTCTTGTGGGCTGGGCCCTCTCACACTGCTCGACCATCAAGACACTCCACAGATGTGGCCACAGGCCAATCCAATGGAGCCAATTCCCCAACTGCGGCTCCCTCAACCCAGGTGTGTCAAGTTGACACTAAAACTATCCAGCACAGTAGAGCCCTTGTCAACTTGATACACAAAACACATCACTATTAAACCACCACCTTTCCAGTTCTTATCCCCAAAGTATGATGTTAACATTAATCACAACCTAAGACAGTACAACCTCAAAAGCCCCAGTCCTTAAAATGTCCAAACACTTAAAAGTCAGTCTATTAAAAGTCTCTTAACTGTGGGCTGCTGTAAAATCCAAAACAAGTACTGTCTTACTTCAAAGGGAAGAATCAGGCACTCTCAAACAAAACCCAAGTCCAGCAAAGTAGCTCAAGGCTGGACACCTGGGACTCACTCATGATCTTCTGGGCTACAAAGGGTTTCAGCAGCTTCCCTTCTCTGACTCTGCCATCCGTGACACACACAGCTCATCTTGCAGGCCCAGGCCTACTCCATTCCACACCTGCCGCTGCTCTTGGTGGTCACCCCATGGTCCCGGCATCTCCAAACAGCTGGGGTCGCCACTGAAACCGAGGCAGCACCTTCACCAATGGTCTCTTCTGACCTCTTCTGGTGCAAAACCTCAGCTTCTCTCCATGACCCCTGCAATCCTGGGGTCTTCACTGCAACCGAGGTGCACTTCCACCATTGGTCTTTCCTGACCTCTCACAGTCCCAAGCCTCAGCTGCTCTTGTGACCCCCTCAAAATTTCAACACCAGAACCATATAGGAGACTCTTACATGATACCAAGTCCTGCTTCTGGCTTGAGATGGAGGCTCAGGCCCCTTCTGGAACACAGCTTCTGTGTGCTGACCCTGGAGAAATTCTTCCCAGAAGATTTCACCACAGTGATGCTTGTCTCTTGTTACAGCTGATTTTTCAGCCCCAGCTAACCAACATCAATTGTCCTAGTACAACAAAGATTTCCCTTCAGGTTCTGGTGTCTTGTTACTTACAGCTGATTTTTCAGCCCCAGCTGACCAGAACCCACAGATTACACAGTCCTGATGATCTCTGTTCCCCTTTGAAACTAGAAACTTCACAAGCCAGGCCTCCATCTTCTACAAATCCTCCAGCAAAACTGCTCCAAGCTCCATAGCAACAATCTTTAGGCATTCAATGCTCTTCCCAGCCCAAAGTTCCAAACACCTCCACAATCCTTCCCCAAAACACCAAGATCAGGTCTGTCACAGCAATACCCCACTCTTCTGGTACCAATTTCTGTTCTAGTTTGTCTTCCATTGCTATGACAAAACAGGTCAGGTTTGTCACAGCAATGGAAGACAAACTAGAACAGCTGACAGACACCAACTTGGGGAGGAAAGAGTTTATTCAGCTTACATCTCCTGGGTCACAGTTCATCACTTACGGAGCCCAAGGCAGGAACTCAGTGCAGGAACCTGGAGGCAGGAGCTGAAGCACAAGCCATGGAGGAATGCTTTTCACTGGCTTGCTCGCTCCTCTGGTTCATGCCCAGCCTGCCTTCTTATACCGTACACAACAACCTGCCCAGGGTGGCACCACACTTGTGGGCTGGGCCCTCCCACACTGCTGGACCATCAAGACAATACTCCACAGATGTGGCCACAGGCCAATCCAATGGAGCCAGTTCCCCAACTGCGGCTCCCTCAACCCAGGTGTGTCAAGTTGACACTAAAGCTAGCCAGCACACTGGATTTCCCTTCAAAGTGTCAACCTGTTCCAGCCTCCCAGAAGCAGCCTGGTCTTCTCTCTAGCATTCTGGGAGCAGCTTCTACAGATTAAGACTCTACATCAACAAAATCCTAAAGAAGTCTGTTAACTCTTCCTGAGTCAACTACCAGAAGTGTACCAACACTTAATAAGCAGAGCACTATTGTCATTAAGGGACAAAGGCAGTGGCTACAAGTAGGGAAGCAGAGGAAGACTGACATAGGTAAGATCTAGACCAGTCTATTCTATATAATGAGTTCCAGGGTAGCTGGGGCTACAGGGAGACCTTTTCTCAGAAAAACAAAAAGCTGCATTTTCCACAGAGATCAAAATTGAAAAATCATTGAAACTACTGCATTAACGATTATTTGTTATGGATTTACCAGTTCTCACACAGTGTAACCAATTTATCATAGTCAAATGGGAATTTTACAACAAAGTATCATTGAATTGATACAGAATTTCATTATATTGGTTCTTACATTTGGAATTTTAAGATCGAACTACAACATGGTCACTTACTGAGGAAGTTTCTGTTGTGGGATTCAGATGGTAACTTTTCATGGTATCCATACTCTTAGGTTCTGGGAAACGATCAATACCACAAGAGAACAATATGAGGCCAGGAAATGAGAAATTTTATTGGATAAAGAAGCTTCCAGGTTTGCTGAGAGAGAGAGAGTGAGAGAGAGAGAGAGAGAGAGAGAGAGAAAAGAAGAAGAAGAAGAAGAAGAAGAAGAAGAAGAAGAAGAAGAAGAAGAAGCTTCTTGTCACAACATGCTGAGATTTATACCATCTTTATTGGTAGGGAGATGCCAGTCAATAGCGAGTGCCATGGTAGAGAAGGGAGTTTCTGTCACGTGGGTGAGTATCCATTAGATGCTTTTGAGATTTTTGGCTGGCTAATATGCAAAATTGGCTGCAATGGACAATTGCTGCTGCATTGTCAAAAACAGGCATCAGGATGTTACTGAAAAAATAGGGTGGTTTTGATTCAGTTTCCTAGAAAACTGTTCACTGGGTTGTGATCATCATGCTACTGGTCAGCAGTGAATCCATCTTGGATGTCTAGTTGGACCTAACACATTCATAGTAGTAAAATACCTAACTAAATCTATGGTCTTTGTCTAAAGGGGCAATAACTGCATTCTTGAAGATTCCATTGTCATTGTCTAACTTCTTCCCAAAGGTTTTATTCAAAACATCATCACATTGGATTTGGGGTTGAGGGCCTTAATTTTCAAACTGAAAGATGAACCATGGAGTCAGTTCAATACATCTTTAAATATTATAGCTTCTTTTATTATTTCTCTGCATTCCTAACAGGCACATTGAATTTGTTACTTTTATGTTGGGGTGGTAAAAACACTGAGCTAAGCAACTTATAGGAAGAAGAGTATATTTGGCTTTCAGTTTCATGGGGGAAGAGTCCACTATTCTTCAGAGAAGTAGAGGTGGTGGAGAAGAAAGCAGATCACTCACATTTTCCAGAGGGCACAGGCATAGCAAGGGACTAGAAGTCCAGCAAGGCTTGACAGTTGTTTGACCTGTCTTCAATTCTTACAGGCAGGTGCATCTGCTTTGTAGATGCCACTACTTTTAGAACTCCTCAAGGACATGAGATACAGCTTTTTAACCTTCCAATGTGGACTGAGGACTGCTGAAATACCCAGCTTGTGAAATAAGCAGCTAATGGGAATTCAGCATCATCAGAATATGGACTGCCATTGTTGGACTACCTCAGCTGTAACATGGAGGCCAGTGCAGGGGGATCAAGACAGGACACATGCTTACTGGACTTCGTTTGGCAGACTATGGGAGGGAAAGACCCAATATGAAGCACAATTTCAGGATTAATGGTTGTTTGGGCTTGTCAAGGAGGAGCCTTCGAGCACTTCCTTAAGGAAAATATGACATCTTTTAGGAAAAAAAGTCTTCCAATTCAAGTGATATGTGTATGTATGTAAGTACATGTATATATGTATAAAACTATAAAATATAATATAGATAGATAGATGATAGATAGATAGATAGATAGATAGATAGGTAGATAGATATACTGAAGCAATACAAGTAGGAGAGAACAATAACAACAAAAGGAAAAAAAATTCTCTGGAAAGACTCAGAAAACGAGGCAGGGCATGTATGGCAGAGTAAAGGGACTTGGGTGGGATGGGAGGCATGGAAAGAGAAGTAACTCTAGATTCGATTGAGAAATGGTGTCAGATTTAGGGAAAAAAGTTTAATACCAATAAGAACATAATTTTGTGCAAAAAAAAAACAAAACTCTCAAATCCCACCTCAGTAACATGCTTTCTTCAGCATGGCCATACTTCCTAAAGCCTCCTCACAGAGAGCACCACCAATGGTAGACAAATGTCCAAATACTTAGAACCTATGGGGGAAATTCTCATTCAAACCACCACTCAAATGATTGTCTTGTTTCCTTCATTAAATAACTTTAAACACTGTTCTACCTACTTCTTGTAACATAAAAAAGAAACCAAATTCAAGAATATATTGTTTAAAACTTTACAAATATTCAATAGATTTAGGAAATGAATCAGACTCATAGTGTAGAATTTCAAAGCTTATAAATCTTTAAGCCAGTTTTTAATCTAGTTGTTTGACAAAGTGATTTAGATGGCTACAGGTGAGTCACAGCCATATGTCCTTGTGCAGCCTGGTACCTTTTATAAGAGGTTTCCTCTTCTCTCTGGACTAATGCAGTGCCTTGAAATGAATGACTGGACTTGAATTAATATATGACCCTTCTGCTAATGAACATTGAGATCCCTCAAGGCTTGAAACCAATTTGACAGTTGTCAGAGTGTTATACACTCTAAAATCCTATTGACTAACATCATAACTTCCCCTGAACTTAAAGGACATTATTGGCATTTTTTCTGCCAAATAATCATTCTTTGGCAATCTGAACTGAGGAGATTACTTCCCTAAGGAAAATATCTCATTGGATAGTTGGCTGTCTGATATGAAAATAATGACTCAAGGGCATTTTAAAATCCCAGCACCTTATTGCTCAGGCTGATGTAAGCTTTTCTGGTGACAAGAGAACATTTAAATGTCTTCTATTGCATAGAACGATTTTCTATTAATTGTCATATCTTATTTTATTTTATTTTATTTTTTTTTTGCAATGCTTTTTATTTTTATTTATTTATTTATTTTTTTTTAAATTAGTTTTTATTGATGCTTTGTGCATTTCATACATTTTTTCCAATTCAGGTCAGGCTTATTTCCCTTTCCC
>VZQC01004719.1:2007223-2024958 GCA_009823505.1 Rhizomys pruinosus
TATCCCAAATTTAATTTGCTATTGGCTCTCTCTTTGGGGGAATAACCCATGGCTGTTGGCACAAGCTTACATCCTCGACAGGTTGGAAAGGTTATAAGCCACAGTAAGAACCCTGTCATATTTAACAGGAGGGAAATTGGAATTCATGGATTAACATAATCAAACATGTGTCTATGCTAAAGTACCTACCTAACTTAATTAGTGCTGCTTAAATACCTATATATCTCTTTGCTTGTCTTCATTAGTAGGATCGAGAAGGTTATTCCTGACAAACTGTCAGCCCATGAAAGGAAACAGTCCAGAATCTTGACCAGAGTCCAAGTCAACAGCGCAGCTGAGAGCGAGTTCGGCGACGTGTTTTTTTTAAACCCGCATCCACCACGGTGCCGCTTTTCTAAGCCTAGGGAACAACCTGCGGGGAAAGAGGGGGCGTGTTGAGAATGTAAGGCCTACGATGGGGGTGAATGGTGAAACGTACAGCCACTAGTTTATCTGGGACACTCATTTGATTCAAACTTGAGATTGAATCAAACAACCCTGTCACCCACCCCCACGTGGATGGGGGGCTGTAGGTTTGTTTTGGGTCACAACTAGCCTGCAATTAGGTTTTTTTTCATGAAGGATGCTTGTACTCATGGATTATCATTATAAGCTAAAAATGAAAAAAAAAAAAAAAAAAAAAACTGAGAGAAAGATGCAGGACAGTTATGCAGTGAATGCAATGACCCTGTGAGGGGCGGTGGGGGGGGGGGGATTTTATTTTATTTTATTTTATTTTATTTTATTTTATTTTATTTTATTTTATTTTATTTTCATTTCAGCCCAAGTTTCCTTTTGTATTTCCATTTCCTTCTTGAGGTGTTTTTTTTTTTTTTCTCTTCCTTTAGTTCTTTGTTTTCTTATTTATATTCCTTAATTTCTTTTTTATTAATTTTATTTATTTCTGTATGTGTATAAATGTACTGTCTGCATGCAAGTTTGTGCACCCGTGTCGTGCAATGGCGCGGAGGTCAGAAGAGGGCGTCGGATTCCCCTGGAACTGGAGTTCTCCTGGAATTGGAGTTTCAGATGGTTCTCTGCCGCCTTATGGGTGCTGGGGATCAAACTCGGGTCATCTGTAAGAGCGGTCAATGCTCTTAACTGCTAGGCCATCTCTCCAGCCCCATATTCCTTAATTTCTTTGAGGATGTCTATGATTATTCATTAAGATCTCAGTTGCCTCCCAGGAGATCCCATTGTTGGAGTCTTCTATAGGACCGATAGAGTTTAGTGGGAAAGTATTATTTACTTTTCCCATGTTGTTGATTTTTCCTTGTGCTTTTGGTATGTGGATTTGGTTTGTTGATTTGTTCTTTGTAATCTGATGAGAGACTCAGGTATTTCTTCTTGTCTTGAAGGCTGTTCCTCTAGTTTGTCTGTGGGGTGGCTGGCTCCCTGTCTCTTAGTCTCTTCTCTTCCCTTGTACTCTGGAGACATTACTTCTGTTTCCAGTGGGATAACCACAAATCAGTGGGAGTTCGGGGGCTGATATGGACTATGTGCTGGCAATGGATGGCAGTCTCTGATGGTCTGGGAACCTGTCTGATGACCCAAAATACAGCCAAAAATGGCTGTATTACCCAAATTCTTTATTGTATCATAAACGTTTATACATTCTCTAATTATTTGATATTTTTGTCATCTTTTCTTCAATTAACAAACACTGCATTGTGCATGTATAAAACCTAAGAATTAAATTTGTTAAGATTACACAGAAGTATAAACATCATAAATTATCTAAATTCTTTATTTTCCTTATAGTAATCAGTTAAAACTCTGGTAGGTTTATTAAAGTATTGGGGTTGTTTATGTTATTTACTAATATATAGTAGCTAAATTTTAGCATATTTAAAAATGATTATTCTCTGTTTAGGCAAATACTAGTATTACTGCATCATATTCTCTTATTGGAATTTATTGATTGATCTTTAGTAACAAAGTGTTTGTGGGTTAACTATATAGAAACAAACCATAAGAAGGTTTATAAACTGGTTTCTTTGGGTGAACAGAACTGTGTGCCAGTAAAAGTATATATACATTTTAATTCTGGCCAAATTTAGCCCATATACACAGTCTAAGAACACCTGCTTTAAGATCTTATTAGATCATTGTTTATTATTTCCACGTTAAAAATTTTCCGTTTTGAAGAGATGGCATCTGTATAGTTTCCCATTAACATTATTTTATTTTCTAAACCTGACAATATTGTTTAGCATCAGAGTGAACATTGGCAAATGTCATATTATCTAAAGAAAACAATTTTGACATGCCATACACATAAGAAAATCTAGGTATTCATCTTGCATTACAAGTGTTGTTCAATGAACTTAGAACTATGATTCAAGACTGAGCTATTCTATACCTTCCACATAAAGTGTAATTGTTTCTTATATTGTCAGGTATTTTCATTTTAATACAACTATTATGAAACATGTTAAAATGTGGTGTTTTTTTCTCACCAGGGTTTTTATTCAATAAAGGCTAAAACAAAATACTATATCTTTTTTGATTTGTAATTAACATAGCTGTTAGTTCACTGTTAAACAGAAATATAAGATGAATATATTTTATTATAAATATATTTATTTGTAAACTATATTTTCTTACAAAAAGTATAAACCTGCCCATGGTTTTACTTATGATTACTCAAGTGCATTAGCAAATTTGAAAGTTCCAGATTTCCTGGCTTTTCACTATTAAAGTTTATTTATCTTGTGCCATTCCATGAAAAAAAAATCTAAGGAAAACTCTTTCAGAGTCCAGTCCTCATTCAGGATCCTTTGATCCTTTACCCATTGATACCTCAGATTCCTGGCCATGAGTGTTCTGTGAATTCGGTCAAAACCGAATAAATAGTTTTGAGCCATGAATCTCAAAAGGGCAATTGTAGTACACATACCTATAGGCAGGAATCAAGGTGTAAATTTCATTAAATTTACCCAAGCTGTTTTGGGTGACTGTATGTTGTTAATTTGGGAAGCAAACTTAATTCCTTAAATTAAATTATCTTACAGGTAAAAGAAAATGTTACAAGATGATACAGTACAACACAAAAATTATAGAGAACATTTGAATACATTAATCCCAAAGTTGTTGTTATACGAATTTTAAGTAAAACAAATGTGGACAACAATTTATATTTCCAATTAGCTTAAATGTATTACCATTTTTATTAAAACCTTTTAAGCAATGTTTTTTAATATAGACATTTTTACTTTTACTAAGTCCTCAAATACCATACAATTTGTAGTTAAAGTTTGGGCAAAGTTGGATACTTGTTAAACTCGCATCAATTAAATATACATTAATCAAATATAGACCTATGTCCCCCTCCCAACCCTCCCACCCCTCTAGTTGCATTTCAGTTAGTTCTTTGATGAAGTCTTTTCTGTTGTTGTTGGTGGTAGTGTTCTTTCCAATATGCATCACTCCCCACAAGAAATATTTACAACTGAATTATTGGCACTAGCATCCACAGATGAGGGATAACATTTATCATTTGTTTTTCTGGGACTGTGTTACTTCACTTAACATAGTATCTTCTAGTTCTATCCATTTACCTGCAAAGTTCATGATGTTGTCTTTTTTTTACTGCTGCATAGAACTCCATTATGTACATGTACCACATTTTTTTCTATCCACTTGTCAGCTGAAGGGCATTTGGGTTGGTTCCAGCTTTTTGCCATTGTGAACAAAGCTGCAATAAATATAGCTGTGCATGTATCTCTGCGGTAAGATGAGTCTTGTGGGTACATACCAAGGAGTGGTACGACTGGGCCAAATGGCAAGCTCATTTTGAGTCTTCCAAAAGGTCTCCACACTGCTTTCCATAGTGATTGGTCAAGTTTACATTCCCACCAGCAATGGATGAGTGTTCCCCTTTCCCAAAACCTCTCAAACACTTGATATCCTGTGTTTTCTTATTCTAGCCAGTCTTATGAGAGTGAGATGATTATATCTTAAAGTGGTTTAAATTTACATTCCCCTAATTGTTAGTGACACTGAACATTTTTAAGATGTTTCTCAGCCATCTCTACTTCCTCCCCTGTGAAGTCTCTGTTCAGCTCTTTGCCTAAATGAGTGATCCATTTTTCTTTCTTTTTTGTTTTTTAAGTAGTTTATATACTCTGGAAATCAATACTTTGTCAGTTGTATCTGTGGTGAAGGTTTCCTCCCACTCTGTGGGTTTTCTCTTTACTTCCTTTATTGTTTCTTTTGATTTATAGAAGGTTTTAAGTTTAATGAGGTCCCATTTGTCAATTGTTGACCTTAATTCTTGCGCAGCTGCTGTCTGATTTAGGAAGTATTTTCCTATGCTTATGTCTTGTAGTCTGCTGCCAAGTTTTTCTTCTATTGCCTCCAGAGTTTTAGGTTTCACATTGAGGTCTTTGATCCATCTGGAATTGACTTTTGTACAGGGTGGGAGGTAGGGGTTTAATTTCTTTCTTCTACAGGTGGTGATCCAGTTTTGCCAACACCACTTGCTGAAGATGCTGTCTTTCCTTCATTATGTCTTCTTGGTCCCCTTGTCAAATATAAAGTGGGTGAAGTTTTAAGTGCTCAGGTTTGGATCTTCAGTTTTGTTCCATTGGTCAAAAAAATAAAAATAAAAACTTAAAATAAAAAAGGGGGGATACAGTTATATATTAAACTTTTTTGTCAAATTTTTCAATTTAAATCTTAAAACTAATTATGGGAAAAGATGTGCATGTTCCTACAGGTCACAACATCACCAACTTAGTGGCTGAGAAGGAAAAGATACAGCTTTGCACTGTGCAGGATGTACCAAGAAATACCAGCAGAGAACTTGGCCCATCTAAACATTAAAGGGAAAATAATTACTCAGACTGCTACGGGCATCAAACATCTCTGTGGATCCTATTTATAACAACTGTTTATAATGAGTCCTAATGAACTTTACCTTCCAGTTGCCACAAAGTTTTAATATGAGAGACTTACCTCCTTTTCATAGAACAAAGAAAAACATGATGGTAATGAAGTCATTCCCTAACTGTAAATTAGAGCCAACTGTTACACAGGTAATCCACTTTAAAACCAGTATAACTGCTTCATTTAATTAAATAATAGACATAGGAAGTGTGAAAAGGATTATTCTCTATTCAGAGCCAAATATAATACTAAAGTCTTTTTAAGCTGTGCAATTAAGCAAAATATATTAATACAGGAGAGCTCTGATATCAGTAATGGATTATTCTACCAAGGAGATGTTGGTCAGGGGGATCCAAGCCCCCCCAAATGGTAAAGGTTTCTTGCCTATAAATTGGGATACCTGCAAGAAGAGAGGTGGTAAGGCCCTGCTGTCGAAGACCTGATTTAAACATGGGAAAGATGTATTGAGACCACACATGCAAGTGTACAGTTGGTCTCTGGAATGCCAGAGAGTGTTACCAAAGGCCACTAAACCAATAAAGCAAATATTGGTCTTCTTGAGTTAAGCAAGACTCCTCCATCAGCATCAGCTATGCCTCACCTGCCTGGAAATACTGTGCAGCAGTGGCAGCATATGTCTTTATTTCCCAAAAATAATTGGCCAGTAGCTCTCTCCTTGGAGGAATAATTCATAGCCGATGCCAAAAGCTTACATCCTCTAGTGGTTAGGAGATATTGTAAGCCACAGTAAGACCTTGTCATCTTTTATCTAAAAAAACAAAAACAAAAACAAAAACAAAGCAAAAAACTATATTTCATGGATTAGCATACCACCCATACATCTGTGTCTATGCCAACGTAACTGACCATAATAATTAGTGCTGTTTAAATGCATGCATATCTAATTGCTTGTGCTTCATTAGTAGGATTGAAAGGTTATTCCTGGACAAACTGTCAACCCATGAAAGGAAATAGCCTGAAGTGTTCAGAGTCCAAAATGGCATCTCCAGAGAAAGTAGACTGTTTTGCTTCTCGCCCTCTTGTGCCCCTTTTCTAAGTCCAGGGAACAATCTGAGGAAGAGAGGGCATGATAGAATATAAGGGCTGTGATTGGGGTGAATAGTGAAACTACAGCAATATAGATTGGACTGTTATTTGATCAGCATGATTGTACATACAAGCCCCTCCAGCTGGATGGTGGGAGCCTTGGGCTGTGTGGGTTTGGGCATAACTGCTTACAAATTGGTTTTACATGAAGGATGCTTGTATTCACTACTTATTACTTACTGGTAAAAAGATCAAATAAAAATATTGAGAAAAAAATGAATAAATATATTATTACTATAATTTGAATGTGTAATGTATCCCACAGATTCATGTATGATGAGTTGGTCCCCATCATCTCAATATATGCAGAGGATTGTTTCCAGATAAAATGATATTAATATGTAAATTCTGAATTATTCAGTTAAAATATCTGTGATATTTTAAGTGAATCAATTTTTAGGAAATTCAACACAGGAAGATGACCTCACCTTTCTGATGCCTGAGTATCAATGATAATATTTGGTACTAAAAGAATTTCTTTCATTTCATTTATTTATTTTTATTTTTTATTTTTAAGGGATTCTACAATATAATGACACAGTTGTTTGCAGATAACATTGATGTTACTCAGTATGTCATACAATTAGGTAATTGGTGCATTTTGCAAGTATCTATGTCCAAATTTTGAACAACCCAAGGTTCCCATAGTCCAGTTGGAGAAGCTTGTATGCACAGGCATGTTGATCAATCAGGTGTCCAGACTATATTCCTATAGTCTCATGATTCACCCCTATCTCTCCACAGCCCTTACAATCTACCACGCCTCCTCTTCCGCAGTTTGTTCCCTAGGCTTTGGGAAAGGGGCACAAGTGGGTGAGAAGAAAACAGTCTAATTTCTTTGGAGTTGTCATTTTGGACTCCGGTCTGTTCAGTTTGTTTCCCTTCACGGATTGACAGCTTTCACAGTGATACCCTTTTCAGTCATACTAACAAAGCTCAAGCTATTGGATGTACAGGCATTTAAGCAGTACCACTTATTGTGTCAAGCTAAGCTGTGAGCATAGACACAGATGCTTGGATGGTATGCTAATCCGCAAACTGTGGTTTCTCTATAAAGGGTGACAAGTTCTTATTGTGGCTTATAACATCGCCTAACCACTAGAGGACATAAGCTTGTGGCATCCGCTGTGAGTTATTCCTCCAAGGAGAGAGCTAATAGCCAAATAGTTTTGGGATATAATATAGACACTTGGCTGCCACTGTTGCACTGTATCTCCAGGCTGTTGAGGTGTAGCTGATATTTTCGGAGGAGTCTTGTTTGTCTCAGGGAGACCAATATTTTGCTGTATTGCTGTAGTGGCCTTTGGTAACGCTCTCTAGCATTTCAGAGGCCAGTTGTACGCTAGCAGGTGACGTCTCATAACATTTTTCATGCTCACACCAGGTCTTCGACAACAGGGACTTACTGCCTTTCTCCTTGCATATATCCCATTTATAGGCAAAAGGCCTTTATATTTGGGGGGGGCGGGTTTGAATCCCCTAGCCAACATCTCCTAGGCAGAATAATTCATTGCTGATGTCAGAGCTTTCCTGTAGTAATATATTTTGCTTAATTACACAACTTATAAACACTTTACTATTGAATTTGGCTCTAGATAGAGAAATATCCTTTCACAGTTCCTATGCCTATCAATCAATTAATACGTTATGCCTGTTTTATAGGAAATTACCACTGTAACAATTGGCTCTAGTTTACAGTTAGGGAGTGGTTTCATTACCATCATGTTTTTCTTTTTCCTATAAAGGGGAGAGGTAGGAAGGTTTCTCAGTATCTGGAAGGTAAACTTCATTAGGGCCCATTATAAACAGTTAACCCCAATATTATTCAGAGAGATGCTCAGTGTCTGTGACTCAGGCAGTCTGAGGTTCCTCTTTCTTTAATGTTCAGATGGGTCAACCTCTCTGCTGGCATTTCCCAGTCCATCCTGCACAGCCATAGTTGTATGTTTTCAGGCATTTAGATTGGTGATTTTTACCTGTGGGAACATAAAATTCTCCTCCCATTGTTAGTTTCAAGATCAGAAAAATTGAAAATTTATCAATAGGATTGGAACAAAGAGTTTTCCATTTGTATCCCAGAAAGGATAGTACCCCACCTCCCACCTCTCTTTTTTTTTTTAGGTTTTTATGTTTTGACCTATAGATGCCTAAGTTGTATTACACATACCCATAAACAGGAGCCAAGGCATAAGCTTTCATTAAATTTACCCAAACTGTTTCTCATTGACTGTATGCTACTTATTTGGGAAGGAAATTTAAGCTTAGTTCCTTTAAATTGTCCTACAAGTAAAAGAAAGTGTTATAATGTGATGTTGTATAATTCAGAAAAATATAGAGGCCATTTGTGTACCTTAACCCAATACAAATTATAAATAAAACAATTAACATTTTATATTCCCAATTAGTTCAATTGTATTACCATTTTCACCAAAACCTACACCTAAATTTAACTAATCTAAACAATTCACTAAGCCTTAAAATATCCTATACTTTGTGGATAAAGCTTGGGCAGAGTTGAGTACCTGCTAAATAAATTTTACCCAATAAACACTTTGCTCTTTAACGCTATATGACTGGACTATGACTTCTACTTATTTGGGAAGTAAAATTTAAGCTTAATTCCTTTAAATTGTCCTACAAGTAAAAGAAAGTGTTACACTGTGATGTTGTATAATTCAGAAAAATATAGAGACCAACCCAATACAAACTATAAATAAAACAACTAGCATTTTATATTCCCAGTTAGTTCAAATGTCAGTATCTAGCTCCTTTTTTTTTTTTTTTGCACAAGCATCCTTCATATAAAACCATTTTGCAAACAGTTGTGCCCCAGCCCACACAGCCCAAGGCTCCCACCATCCAGCTGGAGGGGCTTGAATGTTCAATCAAGTTGATCAAATAAGTGTCCAGACTATATTGTCGTAGTTTTACCGTTCACCCCAATCGCAGCCCCTACAATATACTGCTCCCCCTCATCTACAGATTGTTCCTTAGGCTTAGAGATGGGGCACAGGTGGACAAGAAGCACAACAGTCTACTTTGTCTGGAGATGTCGTTTTGGACTCTGATCAGTTCTGGACGTTTCCTTTTGTGGGCTGACCGATTGCCCAGGGAGAAGCGTTCAATCCTACTAATGAAGCACAAGCGATTAGATATATACGTATTTAAACATTGCTAGTTACTATGGTAGGTTCATTTATTTTAATTTTAATGCATTCCACACATGAATGCTGTAACTGAAATATTTTCACCAAACCATGTCCCCACTAGCTCCTCACCATCTTCTTACTCCCTCTCAGTTTCCTGTCCTTTGATTATTGTTGTCACATATACATAGATACACTACACATATAAGAATGCCCACCTATTTCACATTAGGTAACCTCTTGGTGTGAGGGAGAATGGACTGTTCCATCCTCAGCAGCCATTGATTGCCTACAGCTTAAAAAATTCATTTTACCAGAGCTGGGCATGGTGGTGCACGCCTTTAATCCTCGCACTTGGGAGACAGAGGCAGGCGGATCTTTGTGAGTTCAAGGCCAGCCTGGTCTACAGAGTGAGTTCCAGGACAGCTGGGGCTACAGGGAGACCCTGTCTCGAAAAGACCAAAAAGAAAATCATGTTACCAGACCAATATATAGCACCAGAAAAATCACATGCAATACTTAACCTCAAAGAAGATCAGATGTAATAGTTACTTCTCTTGCACTGTGAGGAAATATTCAGAGAAAAGTCTTTTTCAGCACACACTTGAAGGATATAGTACATCATGGGTAGGAAAGACATGCCAGTAGGAGTTTGAGACAGCTGTAGAGTGATGGTTAAATCTTGAGCTCAGTTCACATTCTTATCATTTATTAATTAACCTTATGCATTTCTGTTAAAATTTCTATATTATGTGGAGTTTGATGCATTTGGTTATGTATTAGAAACCATTTTTTTTGAAAATCTCATACATAATTACAATGAAATATAATCATGTTTGCTCCTAGTTTCCCTGCTCCAATTCCTCCCTATGCTCTCAGCGCATTCTTCTCCTAATTTCCTGTCTTCTCCATCCAGGAAATGGTGTCACACTTTATCTCCACTTTTTAGGTAACCTGCTAAATATAGTCCCCTAAAGGTATGTGCAGAGGCTTATCTCTACATTACCTGGTGGTAATGTAGATCTCATAAACTGTGAAGATGAATTATCACACCAGGGAATTTAGTGAAAACAAAGTAGTTGGTTAGTAGCTAAATATTAATAGACATAAATAGAGTTTTCTATCAACCTAAAACAGAGATAATAATAAATGATGTTTAATCTGTTCTTGTAGTAAAAAATCATAATTTTACCCATGAATTAATTTTAAATGTCAGTTTGTTTCTATTTTTAGAACTTTTTCATATAATTGATTAGATATTAGGTTTTAATCTTAAATAAAATTCTTCTGATATCCAAAGGGTTTAGAACTATTTCTATAGACAAATTCTACTTTGTTAGTTAAAAACTGCCTATTACCTAAGAAACATCATGGTAAAAAAAAAACTGCTTGTAATAAGTGTGTTACCATATTGAATCAAGGGGAAAGTGTAGTTAGTACTTTCTCCTTCATCTTCTTATATTAAACATATGAGTAATTCTTATATACTCAATAAACTTATCATTTTCTTCTATAATTAAAATAAATTTTTAAATGTATACTATCATAATTACACCTGTAATCACATATGGATCTCTATTCTTACATATATTTATGCTAGTTTTATTTAAATATATATTCTTTTTAAATTTTTTTTTTATTCCAGTATGTGTATGAATATACTGTCTACATGCAGGTGTATGCACCCGTGTTGTGCCGCGGAGGTCAGAAGAGGGTGTCGGATTCCCCTGGAACTGGAATTCTCCTGGAATTGGAGTTTCAGACAGTTCTTGGCTGCCACGTGAGTGTTGGGGATCGAACCCGGGTCCTCTGTAAGAGCGCTCGGCGCTCTTAACTGCTAGGCCATCTCTCCAGCACACAAATGTATATTCTTTTGAAATAATATTTATATCTAGTCTCTTAAAATTTCATTATTTTAAACATTGTACTTTGATCAAATCCTGCCACAATACTTCCTTCTTACTTCCCAAAGAGGTCACACCACATCTCTTTCTCAGTTTCATTTACTCATTTATACTCTTTATAATAATTTACTTTGCCAATTACTGCTGCCATATGGCCATTTAAGTGGAGCTAACCACTAGGGCATGGGAATCCCCATCTCCAAAGTAAAGTTACTATTCCTGCCTCACCAGCCATCCCACTATGTTCACATTTGCTTCCTATTGCTGTGACAAAACATTCTAACCAATACCAAGGTGGGTAGAAAAGGGTCTATTTGGCTTACATCTCCCAGGTTACAGTTCATCTCTTAGAGAGCCTAAGGAAGGAACTCAGGGCAGGAACCTGGATTCAGGAACTGAAGCACAAAACATGGAGGGATGCTGCTCACAGGCTCATGCTCAGCCTGCCTTGTCATACCATACAGAACAACCTGTTTAAGGGTAACATTGTCCCCAGTGGGCTAGGCCCTGCCACCTTCAATAATCAAGGAAATACACCACAGAAATGCCTACAGTCCAGTACATTTGTGGCAATTCCCCAACTGAGTCTCTCTCAACCCAGGTGTGTCATGTTGACACTAAAGCTATGTAGCACAGACTACAAATAGCTCCTCAACATAGGGTGAGTCATTGTGTCAATTCCATTATCCATGCTGGAATTTTGAGTGAGTTGATCCTGTGCAAATATTTTGCAGAAAACTTCAGCTATTGTGAGTAGCTAAGTGTAGTGGTCATATCATGTCCAGAAGTCAGCCTTTCACATTCTTACATTATTTACTAACTTGTTCCATGATTTTCCCTGATCCTAGGAGAATAGAATGATAGAGATGTACCTTGAAAAGCAGAACACTCACAGATATCTACACCCACCACTTCAAATAATTTTGTCTTTGTATGAAACACTAACCACTGCTAAAAGAAGCTTATCTGAACAAGGGTGAGAAAAGACCAGGTCAATGGCTAAACACATACACATTTGGAAGCAGTTGCGCAGCATGACTATTTAACAACTTAGTAGTAGTTTCTATCATAGTGCATATGATTTTCTCATTAGTGGGCTTTACATCAGGCTTATAGTTCTAGGCCTGACTTTGCTCTTGTGGAACATGTTAAATCTGAATCCTACTGATTATCCCCATAATTATCATTCCACTCTTTTACCAAAGGGTACATGTTGCCAGAAAAGTCAGTATTCTAGAATACATGGTCATAAGAACATTGACAACTTTTCTCCCTGGGCATCCTGAACTGCATTATTTTACACTGTGACATGATCTACCAAAAAGATAATGCCTAGTCAGTTTAAGGGTATTTGTCCATATCCTGCTTTTAAATTGGATTTTATTTTCACAATAGGGTATTTCCATCTAGTTAAGGTGGATAACCAAAGAAATTGAAGAATACAAGTAGAAGATAGAAAGAACTTACTTGCTCAGGGACTGAAAAAATTAACCTTGTGAAAATGGTCATCTTACCTAAATTAATATACAGATTCAATCACTACTCCAGGGCCATTCTTCACTGGTGGAGAGGAAAAAACAGTATGACATTGTAGGTAGATAGATAGATAGATAGATAGATAGATAGATTATAGGTAGATGATAGATAGAATGGAAAATAGACAAGTAGGTAGGTTCCAGAAAACGAAGGAGAATAAAAGCAACCTTGACAAAAAGAAATAGTGCACTATATCTGATTTTATGTAATATTACAGACCCAGAATAATAACAATAGCATGGTATTAGTCAAAACAACAATAATTACAACAACAACAACAGCAAGAACAACAAAAACAACAACAACAAAACAGACACATAGATCAAAATATCAGAAGAGCCAGACATAAGTCTGGGAAAATACACCTACATAATATTTGATAAAGATGTTAAATATAAACATTGTACAAAATACAATATCTTCAGAAAATGGTGCTGGGAAATCTAGACCTCAACCTGCAGCAGAAATAAAAAAAAAGATCATCACATATGAACCTGCACAAAACTCAATTGCAAATGGATCTAGATGAAACATGATAGTGTGAAACTGCAAGAAGAAACACCTTGGAGTATGCTTCAACTTATACCCACGGGTACTGATTTCCTGATTAAGACTCCAGTAGATTATTATAAAACCTACATTTGATGAATGAAATCTCATGAAAATTAAAGGAATGTGTTAAGCAAAGGAAACTGTCAGTTGAATGAAGTGGCAGCCCATAAAATGGAGGAAAATATTTGCCAGCTATATGTCTAACAAAAGAAAAAAATATTTTTTAAATGGAAAGGATTAGTGTTTATAATATATAAAGCCCTCAAGAAAGAAAAAGACAACACAAGCCAAGTTGAAAATCATCTATGGAATTGAATATGAAGTTATTAAAAAGTAAAAATGTAATGTAAACACTTTTTGGACTAGAGAGATGTTTATGTGTTTAAGATCATTGGTTCCTCTTTCAGAGGACTCGAGTTCAGTTCCTAGCTCTCGCATAGTTGCTAACAGTGTTCCTTAGATCCAGTTCCAGGGGATCTGATTCCCTTTTCTGAACTCAGTGAGCACTGCACAGCATGGGTGCACTCACATATCTCTGGACAATGAATCATACACATAAAATAAAACTAAAATATTTTAAATATATTAAACACTTATTATAAGCATTCAACATATTCAGTCATCAGGAAAATGCAGACTAGAGCTACTTTATAATTCCGTTCCATGTAAAGTCAGGATGGTCATGGTTAGGAAAAGAAGTGACAACAAATGTTCCTGTGGCTATGAAGGAAGAACTGGTGCACTGTTGCTGATAATACGAACTAGTAGAGCCCCTTTGGAAAGCACTCTGCAATTTTCTCAATATCCTAAAAATAGAACTGTTGTGATAGCCATTCTTTGACATATGCCCAAAATGCTTTATATCCTACTGTGGAGATCCTTGTAGATGCTTGTCCATTTTCTTTTTTCATAATACCTAGGGAATGGAACCAACTGTGATATCCATCAACTGAAGAATGGTAAAGGAAATATATTTCAACTCCCCATTTGATTATTACTCAACTATGGAGAAAACAAAATCATGAAATGTTTGCATAAACAATGGAACTGGACATATGTTGAGTGAGAACACGTAAGTTATTAAAGACAGATGTTGTTTTTCATATGTGGATCATGACATGGAATCTTGATTTGTGTACTTTACCTGATGTACATGAATCAAGGGAGCTATGAAGGCAAGCTAATTAATAGAAGAGAGAGAGACTAAAACCTAGGGGAAGTGAAAGTACAGAGGAGTACTAGTAGGAGTAGAAATGTTCAAACCAAGCCTGGAGGGGCTGAAGATGGGGGAAGAAAGTGGGTGGCTCTAATAATAACCAAAATGAAATGAAGCCTTCTTATGCCCATCCTCTTCAATCATGGTGCACCAATAATTAGGAGAGATAATATAATTCAAGTGCGTTAGTCATTTTTGATACTGTGGTAAAACATTGGGACCAAAAATAATTCCATTGAGATAGGAGTCCATCATTTCAGGGAGGCATGGCAAAAAGCAGCAGGTGTGTGTGGTAGGAGCAGGAGTGGGACTTTGAGAGTTCACACCATCAGGGGCAAGCATGAAGCACAGAGTGAACTTAAAGTAGTACAATGACATGGACATGCAAATGCTAACACCAGTGACACACTACCTCCATCAAGGCTACAGCTTCTAAAGACTCCATCACCTCCTACCAGTGCCAATAACTGGAGATCAAATATTCAATTACTAGTCTTTGGAATCATGTCTCATTCAAAACAACAACCAGGAAACCAGAAAAGACAGGCAATATACTAAAGGTTAAGCCCTACATAAAGATAACAAGATAGAGAAGGTAGGGGAAGGTAGGGGATGGGTCAACCCAAACAAAGGATGTATGAAAAAGCATTAAGGAAACCACTAGTTATAAACTTAATAAAATTTATAATATATAAAAATGGACTTTTGGCAGTTTTACTCTGTATGGATGGACAATGCTGTTCACAGAAAATGTAAATTATTAAATGAAAATATCAGTGTTTGGCACAGGATAATTGCAAGTGAGTGATCAGTTACTGGCAGTGAGGACACAGAGGCCCTGAAAACATCACAAGCCATTGTCACTGTTCTTCAATTAGTTATTTTTATACTGAAAATTGAAAACTCATAACTTTTATTTAGAAGAATCTGAGTATAATGGAGATTCATAAAAAATTGAATAAGTTAAAAATCCTGTATGTATAATACATATAATATTCATATATTAATATGGTGCATAGAGTTGTATATTGCATTGTATACAATAAAATAACATTTTCTTTTGAAATAATAAAATATGAATAAACACCATTATCTGATTTTGAGGCCATTAAATTCACTGTGTCAATTCTGGATGCTGAAATTTACACACCATCATCCCATATCCACAAAACCCGGCACTTAGGTTGTCTTGGTGTTTCCTCTGTGTGCTTTGTTTTAACTGTCACATCATTTTGTGATCTCTCCATATTTTACAGGAACGCTCAAAAACTTCTAATACATTCTTCAATCAATCTCATTTATAAGAGTCTTCATTGTACATTGTGAAGGAAAATAATTTTTAAATGTGTTACTAGGTGGTTAATTTGCCTATCTACCAATCACATTGCTGTGGCCATCTTCTCTCACAAATGTTTTGTGATTGTTATGAGGATCACATTTTTGTAAGTTTTCAAAGTACTTCTCTACTTAACTCAGCAGGTATTTAGCTCAATGCTTTAAAGTTATAATAGCACTAATGTATAAAGTGTAGAATAATGACTTCTCTGGTCTTTCAGAAAACAAAAGACCCTTTCATAGTATATTAAATATGTACTTAAGGCACTGCATATAATTCTGTCCATTTACATTTGCATATTTAAGAAATAATAGATTCATTTACCACTGAATTACCCTGAATCTATTAATTCTATTGTGAAACATAAATTTTAAATATGGTAACAAAGACAATGCACCACACTGCTTGAGTCACATAGAACTCTAAAGTGCTAAAAGCACACCACATCAGAGGAAAGAAACCTTTTACAGCCTATTTAAAAGTCTCTAAACTGAGATTTGCTTGAGTCATTCAACCTTCTTCAATATTTTTCTGTGCTTATTCTGAACACTTTCTCAGGAGGCCCTTAGGATTTTTCATTGACCAGCCTCATCTTTACTGCCATTTCTTGTCTCCTTCCTGAAGTGATTTATTTCAAATGGGTTTTTAAATAATCCAGTTAAATTCTCTCAAATGATTTCTTCTGTGGAAATTTCTTCAATTTTACCTTGTTTATAGTCTTTCTGGGTAGAGTAATTCCACATCCATCTTAGTCTCCTTAGTAACAATAGCCAATTCAGTTCTGTGCTGCTTCAGTTGTGACATCTTTTCTCTACCTTTCTGTATTTATTTTCACTCCTTTCAGAAAAAAATTATTTAAGTGATTTAATAATACACTACTTTTCTATTTCCTGTATCTCTGAGTCTTCTGTAACATATCAATGCAAATTTTCCTTACACTTTTAAAAACCTGTGTAAAATTTGTCTTGGCATTTCTATATTGATGGATGTCCTTTGGTTCTGGTAATTTTGCAGATTTTTGGACCATTTGTACCCATATAACACTTTAAATGGAATGATTTCTTAATAACATAAAGTGTTTGTACAGCACAAGAAAGACTGTCTTCTCTGAAAAGCTGCATGCAGGTTATATTTCTTAATAGAGAGGAATATTTCACCTATTATGTTTTTACCTCCTATTAAATGTACATAATAAAAGAATGAGAGAGTAGATAAAAATCATCACTATGATTGAGAAACAAGTAGTTCTAAAATGTAAAAAAAAGTATAATTTTAAATGTAATAATGTGAAATTAGTGTCATTGAGTAAATATGAACAAGAAGACTGGACTAAGCATTAAAAATACATAAGCAAGTAGAGCCAACATATTTACAATGGAATTCAAATAAGAGTTTAATTCTATTGCATGGAATCCTTTCTACTAGGTTTATATAATATGGAAGATTTAGCCAGAATCTCTTCAGAACATGGGGAATAGATTAAATAAAACAGGATTAGCCAAAAGAGTAACTTATTTCTTTCTTGAAAAGGGTCTTATAATTTTTGCCAAGACTATTGTGGAACTATCCTCAAATAGTGGGCAATCAAGCAGGAGTGGTTTATATAGGTATACTTTATTTCTTTTTTTAAAATTTTTCTTTCTTTATTTATGTGTATGAATGTACTGTCTGCATGCAAGTGTGTGCACCCGTGTCATGCAATGCCGCGGAGGTCAGAAGAAGGTGTCCGATTCCCCTGGAACTGGAGTTCTCCTGGAATTGGACTTACAGATGGTTCTTAACCACCATGTGGGTGCTGGGGATCGAACCCGGGTCCTCTGCAAGAGCAGTCGGTGCTCTTAACCGCTAGGCCATCTCCCCAGCCCTAGGTATACTTTCTTATAAAATGGCTTCTTCCTTGGCTTTATTCTTTGACTTTTTCTTAAATGTTTCTTCACTTAACTTCATCTCCACCACAGTTTAGGTAAAGACTGACTATTTTGAGCAAAAAAAAAAAAAAAAAATAACAA
>VZQC01004719.1:2025274-2055931 GCA_009823505.1 Rhizomys pruinosus
ATATATAACATAGTAATTTAAAATTGGATTTAGCCAGGTATGGTGAAGCAGGCCTTTAATCCTAGCACTCAGGAGGCAGAGGCAGTGGATCTTTGAGAGTTCAAGGTCAGCCTGGTCTACATGCTGAGCTCCAGGACAGCTGGGGCTACAGGTAGACCCTGTCTCAGAAGGACCAAAAAAAAAAATGGATTTAGAGACAATAACTCTAGTTAGAAATGAAATTTGTTTCAAACATTTCAGAACTAATACTGCCTTATATAATTGTAGTTTGTTGAAACCAAGAAATTGATCTTACAGATCTTAATGAGAATTGTTTAACATAAAGCTTAAAAATTTGAGAAATTCCATTCAAATCTATCTGAAAGCTATAAAATAACACACAAAAGTGCTATTGCATTAACATGGCAATCACACAGCAAAAGAACCAATCAAAGGTTTAAAGAGAAAACACACAGAATGGGTGGAAATCTTCACCAGTGACACATACAACAGAGGTTTGACAACCAGAGTATATAAATTACTCAAAATACTTGCAAAGGACCAAGAAAATAAATGACCCAATTAAAAGATGGGTTAAAGATCTGAACCAAGAATTCTCAAGAGTAGAATCAAAAATGGCTAAGAAACATCTTAAAAAGCATTCAAATTAAAACCAATTTAAAATTTAGTCTTAGCCTGGTAAGACTGACTATGATCAAGCAAACAAATGGTACCAAATGCTGGAGAGATGGTGGGGAAAGTAGGACATTCATTCACTGCTGGTGGGCTTCCAAACTCATGCAAACCATATGGAAACAGTGCAGAGAACACTTAAAAGACTATAAATTAACCTACCATTTGACCCAGTCATATCACTCATGTATCTCTACAAACCAGGTTTATCGCTGCTCTTTTCCCAATAGCAAAGAGCTGGAAGCAACCCAAGTGTCCCTCAAGTGACAAGTGGAAAATGAACATGTGGTTCATTTACAGAATTGAGTCCTAGGCAGCAGTAAAGAAAGATGACACCATGAAATTTTCATGTAAATGGATGGAACCAGAAGCCATTATGAGAAGGGAAATGTTACAGACTCAGAAAAAGAAACGATGTATGTTTTCCTTCATTTGTAGATCCCAGCACCAAATCCCTATTAGCAACTTTATTTATTTATTTTTTTTATTTTGTCTTTTCCAGACAGGGTCTCCTTGTAGCCCCAGCTGTCCTGGAACTCACTCTGTATACCAGGGTGGCCTTGAACCCACAAGATCTGCCTGCCTCTGCCTCCCAAGTGCTAGGATTAAAGGTGTGCACCACCATGCCCCGCCAGCAACTTTATTTTTGATATAACTGGAGGAACCAGGCAAATGAAAACAAACTAGGAAGGTAAAGGGAAAGAGGGAACCCAAGACAGGCTAGTAGGTGACAGGTGTTACCAAGGGAGGAATGGATAAAATCAAGGTATCTAAATGGGAGAGGAATGGAAGGGTTAGAGAAGTAAAGGGGAGATAAAAGGAAAAAAAGATGTCCAGGAGGAGTGTGGCTATAGAAGACTGACAGCATCAAAGGAGAAATGGGGATACTTTAAATGGAAAAGGAATGGAGAAAACATTAATGGCTCGTGCCCAGGTAACACATCTACAATGAAACCACTACACTCAAGACCCAAGCGTCATAGAACAAGGATCCAAGAAGGTATTAAGTACCTCTTAACTCTCCTTAAGGATGCTCCTCCATGAAACAGGAGGCCATGAACCCAAAAGCGCTTGAATGGTCAAACCTTGAAGATTAGGAATCTACAGATTGTGAGTCTATGGACAAGCGGCCTTTACTCAACTTCGCCCACCCAGAGCTCAGGAAACAATGTGGTAGAGGAAGTGGGAAGATTGTAAGAACCAGGGAGGTGTTGCAAGACCAAATGAAATGAACCTACAAGTTCCTAATGCTCTGTTCATATGAACCTACAGCACTGATGCATGTACAAGATCCATGGAAGCTCAGCTTGACAAAAGCCCAGCATAGAATTGCAGAAATGGGTAGCAGATCCCAAAATTGGCTCATGAAATATTGGCAGCAGGTGGTTGTTGGGTGCAGAAGACCTAGCCTTTTTTAGAAGAGAGACTACAGATGCAGGGACATACTCCATTGCTGCCAGGAGTAGCAAAGAGTGGTGCAAAAAGTGCCGATAGATGAACTCCTGGGAGATTTTTCTTTTGCAAACTTAATCTATTATTCATTAGTTACAAGTTTATATACTGAAAACAAGGGTCTCCGAAAGCCAGAATTCCAATGAAACTAAAATTAATCAGATATCCTCATACAGAGAGGGTGGGGGAAATGTTTTCATAGATAAATGTTGGGTGATAAACAACTTTGAGGGAAGGCAGTTAACCACTGAAAGCACACAACTATCTTGGTAAAAGCAAGACAGATAACAATCAGGGATGCACTTAGGTCCTGAGTAAACCAGGCAATAACTAAACGAGAGCAGATAACAATAAATGAATAATATCCAGGATGATTTTCCCTTAGACTAACAAGGGATTTGAGAGTTCGGCAGCTGTGTCCCATTGGTTGTTTCAATCCACGGGGCGTGATAATCCCACTGTTTTCAGAGGCCTATCCCTGTCTAGGATAGAAGCTGCTTCAGGACTCCTGAGCTCAATTTTATTCTAAATTGATTCATCTCAGTCTCCCACATCCAGATTGGCTGACTAGAGTTCAAGGGATGAGGTGGTGTTGAGGAGTGAGCCAGGAGAGTAATTGGGGGAATAACTAACACAAAAGACAGAAGTTGTGAAATCTAGGGGGAGAGGGAGGCTGAGGGAGGGTGCCAAGGGAGAAACACATATAATAGCAATTAAAACTAACTGAAAAGGCTGGGCATGGTGGCGCCCTCCTTTAATCCTAGCACTCAGGAGGCAGAGGCAGGTGGATCTCTGTGAGTTCAAGGCCAGCCTGGTCTACAGAGGGAGTTCCAGGACAGTTGACGCTACAGGGAGACCCTGTCTCAAAAAGATTAAAAAAAAAACAAAAAACAAACAAACAAACAAAAAAAACTAACTGAAAAATCATGTATGAAACAAAAAAAATCATTAAAAAAAGGAAAGGGAACATATTAAGTGTAAAAATAAAATATATAGCAATCATTATTTTTATCTTAAAGATGCTTTTGATTCCAAATAATTAAAGTAGAAACAATTCCAGAAAAGCTAAACTAAGACAAAAAAAGATAAATCCTAAGTAATTTTGAAATAATGAAGAATATAGTAAACTATTTTTAGTTTGCCAAGGTTTTTACTTGGGGGCTGGAGAGGTGGCTCAGTGGATAACAATACTGGCTGTTCACACAGAAGACCTGACTTTTATTCTCAGCACCCAGATGCCTGCTAACAACCATTTGTTACTTTGTTTCTAGGGGATACAATGCCTTCTTCTGACCTCTCTGGGCATTGGATGACATGAGTGCACTTATAAAATTGCATACAATTCACTCATTCAAATAAAATACAAATAAATAAAATATAAAAATAGGTATTTAGTTTAACTCATGCTAATCTAGACAAGGTGCCCATACTCAGTAGATGCTAGTTATGCTTTCCTAATAGAGGGTTAAAATTGACCCTATTGTGTCATTACTTTCTAAAGACATTTACACCAATTATTTCACTTGGAAAGGTGAAATAAATATGTCTTCTCTTGGCTCAGATTTTATTTCTTCCCTTGGCATATTCTATTAGAGCACATAACTTCCAACATAAATGAAGCTGAGTTTTCTATCCTAATGATTTATGCACAACTTTGAACTACAGGATTTATTTATAAGCAAATTACAATGTAATGTCATTGTAAACAAATGACAGGCTTTAATGCAGATAAACTACAAAAAAGAAAATGATAATTTGTTTCAGACAAGATTGTGACGTATTTGGATATTTCACTATTTTATAATGTAACCTATCCAAATGTGTACTGCATGTGTACATCATATCATTTCATTACACACACACACACACACACACACACACACACAATAATGTCTATATATAATGCTTTAAAATATAAAGCTCAATGTATTCAAGTATGCTTATGCTTGAATATATTGGAATTGTGTGATAAAATAGAAATGTATACATATATAAAATGATATTGGTGCTTAGGAAAATGTTCACATCATATATAACAGAACACTTCAAAAGAGTGTTATGAATTTAAAATTATTTTGTAATCTTTAATTAAATAAAGGTATCAGTAACATTTGATGTACTTAATAAACATGGAAGAAATATAGTTCAAAGAAAAATTATTGCTTTACAATAGATAATTTGTCCTGAAAAGAAGTATTATATAACCTGGGTGTGGCGACATACGCTGTTAATCCCAGTACGCCAGAGGCAGAGGCAAGCAGAACTCTGTGACATGGAAGCCAATCTGTACCTATAGGAAAACCCTGTCAAGCAAACAAACAAACAAAAATACCAACAAAACAAACAAGGTTGTACATAATGGTTCAGTTTTTCCATCAAGAACAAAAATATATTTGGCCTTCTTGATGGCTCAGGAAGCAACAGTACTTGACAACAAGTCTGGAACTTAAGTTTGATCCCTGGGTCCAGCTGCAAGTTCAAAAACTCCTGAATTCCATACTCCCACAGTGTGAAAGGAAAGAACTAACTCCATCAAGTTGTCGCCTGACTGCTACATGTATTTAATGGCTTATGTGTGTACAACCCCCACACACAACACAAAAGTAGTAAACAAGAAAATTTAAAGCTTTGAAAAGTTGTGGTTTCGGTGCTTCAGAGGTCAGCTGCTTTCCAAAGACTTAAATTGTTGACTACATATCAGAATTCTACTAGGCATAAAAGATAATCATAAAAGAATGAAACTTATGTTTAACATATATGACTAACATGCTTCTTTGCTGTATAGTCTTTATTGAGGGTGTAATCACTTCTGAAAAAGTATATGTTTAAAGACATAAAGTCATGGGAATAGTTTATGATGCATTTTTAATCAGTAATTTATTGATTTTTATTCATAATTTATGTCAGTGATTTCCTAATGTTGAGAAAAAATTTCATAAGACATAAGTATTTAATGAAATGATATTATTTTCTTATTCTAAATTTACATGTAAATGATAATAAGACATCAAAGAATAGAAATGGGTAGCAATAAAATTTAATAGCTTTTTTATTAATTTTCTTCTTTAGAAAACCCACCATGTCATTACAATAAGAAAAACTGAATAACTTATCTTTATTAAGAAGTTAAGTCCTGGTATGGAGGATCTAGTGCTCTAGACACTGTAGCCTGAATATAGAAGCGAAAATTCTCCTTTTTGAAGTTGATGAAGTGAAGAAAGTTAAAAACATATTCTTGTCCCAATCAAAGTAGAGATTGACACTTCCTTGGAGGCTTATAAAAGAATATTCTACAGTAAGGCCTTGTCATCTCTCTCAGGAAAAAAAAAAGTAATCCAGGGATTAACACACCATCCAAACATCTGTGTCTATAACAAAGTAACCTACCATAGTAACTAGCAATGTTTAAATGCATATATATCTAATCGCTTATGCTTCATTAGCAGGATTGAGAGCCTGTCCCCGGGCAATCGGTCAGCTCATGAAAGGAAACAGAAAGGACTGATTAGAGTCCAAAACGACATCTCCAGACAAAGTAGACTGTTGTGCTTCTTGTCCACCTGTGCCCCATCTCAAAGCCTAAGGAACAATCTGTGGAAGAGGGGGAGTGGTATATTGTAGGGGCTGCGATAGGGGTGAATGGTAAAACTATGACAATATAGTCTGGACACTTATTTGATCAACTTGATTGAACATTCAAGCTCCTCCAGCTGGATNGTCTCTAACTCCAATTCCAGGAGAACTCCAGTTCCAGGGGAATCTGAGACCCTCTTCTGACCTCCGCGGCATTGCAAGACATGGGTGCACAGACCTGCATGCAAACAATACATTCATACACATACAAAAATAAATAAAAAAAAAAGAAAAAAAAAAGAAAAAAAAAAAAGAAAATGTTCCTAGGAGTATGGGGCATAATTATCAGCATTTCTTTAAGAATAAGAAATTAGAAAATGCAAGAAATTAATTTGTATATGTTACTTATACTATTTGAAAAAATTGAATGACACTTTAGCAGAGGACATGGTGTTATTTAATTTATCCTATCTTATTTGAGTAGAAACTCTATTGACTAATAGGTATATAGTATAGTATCTAAATAGATCACATGAGGCAGTTTAAAATTTAACTTCTTTTTTGAGACAGGGAGCACTAGATGGCCTGGAACTTTCTTTGTAAACCATGCTGGCTTCCAACACACATAGAACTGGCTCTGCTTCTTGAGTGCTGTGGCTAAGGCATTTACCTCCATGCCCAGCTGATTTTAATTTTTGAATGAAATTTCTAGTTCTAACTTACTCCTCATTCTTCTTCCCACTTGCAGGAAATGCATTTTTATCTAAACAAGACATTATTTAGATGGATGTTGTTCTAAGAACAAGGTCAATATTTTTATTTTTAATTTGTACATTTTTATGTGTCTATTTTCCTTCTGGGTATGTGCACCCTGTGTATCAAATGAACTGGGAGGGCAGAAAAGGACATCAAATCCATTAAAACTATAGTTATTGTTGGTTGTTAGCTGCCATTTACATGCTGGGAACTGTATCTCAATCCCCTTAAAGAGCAGAAAATGCTCCTAACTGCTGAGCCATTTTCAAAGACCAGAAGCAAGGGTTTATAGAGATTAAATGAGTTATGTGTGATAGTTCTTTGTATATGCCCAAATTATAGCAATATAAAATTAAGAAAAAAATAATTTTCAATTTCTCAGGATCTTTTTTTTTTTACTTTTATAGAAAGAATATACTTAAAAAGAAAAAAAGAGAAAAATAGAACCCTACAGCTTCACATAATGCTGGCGCCTTTAATCACAAATCTCAGGATGTAGAAACCAGCATGGTCTAAATAATGAGTCCCAGACCTGCTGCGGCTACAGTGAGACCATGTCTGAAAAATAAACAAAAACGACATAAACTGGCGTTTGTAAGATTGTAATCCCAGCACTATGCAGCCAGAGGCAGGTGTATACCTGTGAGTTCAAGGATGAATGAAATAGAATGACAGAAAGAAAAATCATATCTTGTATTTTTGAAATTTTAAAAGATAAAGTGAGATTTTAAATATTACAGAATAGGTATGGGCAAAATGGCGGCTCCTGGGGAGGCAGCTACATTCTGAGCAGAAAAAAGTAAGGCTGGGTGATGGGGATGTAGGCACCCCTAAGAGAATTGAAAAGCATCAGAGTTGGTACAAGGGAACCTGGATGCTTAGCAACTGCAATTCAGAGCTACAGATGTCATCTGAGGGGATTGGTTGGGAGACAGCAGGGATAACACCAAGATAACTCTGGTGTGGAATGAGACTCCCACTGGACTGAAGTACAGACCATGACCAATGGACCTGGGGGAATGGTGAGTAGACCACGGGGTGGTGTGAGGTGATTCTGTGAGAACATCTCACTAGGCCGAATAGCTTTAGTGTCAACTTGATACACCTGGGTTGAGGGACCCTCAATTAAGGAATTGGCTCCATTCGACTGGCCTGTGGCCACGTCTGTGGAGTACTGTCTTGACTGTAGAGCAATGTGGGAGGGCCCAGCCCACTATGGGTGGTGCCACCCTGGGCAGGTTGTTGTATACTGTATAAGAGGTCAGGCTGGGCATGGGCCAGGGAAGCAAGCCAGTGAACAGCATTCCTCCATGGCCTGTGCTTCAGCTCCTGCCTCCAGGTTCCTGCCCTGAGTTCCTGCCTTGGGCTCCCTAACTGATGAACTGTGACCCAGGAGATGTAAGCTGAATAAACCCTTTTCTCCACAAGTTGGTGTTGGTCAGAGTGTTTTGTCACAGCAATGAAAGACAAACTAGAACAGAAATTGGTACCAGAAGAGTGGGGTATTGCTGTGACAGACCTGACCTTGGTGTTTTGGGGAAGGATTGTGGAAGCATTTGGAACTTTGGGCTAGAAAGATCGTTGAATGCCTAACAATCATTGCTGTGGAGCTTGGAGCAGTTTTGCTGAAGGAGTTGAAGATGCAGGCCTGGCTTGTGAAGTTTCTAGTCTCAAAGGGGAGTAGCGATCATCAGGACTGTGGAATCTGTGGGTTCTGGTCAGCTGGGGCTGAAGAATCAGCTGTAAGTAACAAGAGACCAGAACCTGAAGTAAAATCTTTGTTGTACTGGGACAATTAATGCTGGTTAGCTGAAGCTGAAAAATCAGCTATAAGTAACAAGAGACCAACATCACTGTGGTGAAATCTTCTGGGAAGAATTTCTTCAGGGCCTCCATCTCGAGCCAGGAGCAGGACTTGGTAACATGTAAGAGTCTCCTATATGGTTCCGGTGTCGAAATTTGAGGGGGTAACAGAGAGCAGCCGAGGCTTGGCACTGTGAGAGGTCAGGAAAGACCATTGGTGGAAGTGCACCTCGATTGCAGTGAAGACCCCAGGATTGCAGGGGTCATGGAGAGAAACTTAGGCTTTGCACCAGGAGAGGTCAGAAGAGACCATTGGTGAAAGTGCTGCTTCAGTTTCAGCGGCGGCCCCAGCATTTTGGAGATGCGGGACCGTGGGAAGACCACCAAGTGCAGTTGCAGGTGTGGAATGGAGTCGGCCTCGGCCTGCGAGATGAGCTGTGTGTGCCACGGATGGCAGAGTCAGAGAAGGGGAGCTACTGAAACCCTTTGGAGCCCAGAAGATTGTGAGTGAGTCCCAGGTGTCCAGCCTTGAGCTACTTTGCTGGACTTAAGTTTTGTTTGAGTGTGCCTGATTCTTCCCTTTGAAATAAGACAGTACTTGTTTTGGATTTTACAGCAGCCCACAGTTAAGAGACTTTTAGCAGACTGTGAACTTTTAAGTATTTGGATATTTTAAGGACTGTGGGGCTTTTAAGTTTGTACTATCTTAGGTTTTGATTAATGTTAACATCATACTTTGGGGATAAGAACTGGAAAGGTGGTGGTTTAATAGTGATGTGTTTTGTGTGTCATGTTGACAAGGGGTCAATTGTGCTGGATAGTTTTAGTGTCGACTTGACACACCTGGGTTGAGGGAGCCTCAATTGGGGAAATGGCTCCATTGGACTGGCCTGTGGCCATGTCTGTGAAGTATTGTCTTGATTGTTGAGCAATGTGGGAGGGTCCAGCCTACTATGGGTGGTGCCACCCTGGGCAGGTTGTTGTGTACTGTATAAGAGGTCAGGCTGGGCATGGGCACAGGGAGCAAGCCAGTGAACAGCATTCTTCCATGGCCTGTGCTTCAGCTCTTGCCTCAGTTTCCTGCCCTGAGTTCCTGCCTTGGGCTCCCTAAGTGATGTAAGGAGATGTAAGCTGAATAAACTCTTTCCTCCCCAAGTTGGTGTCAGAGTGTTTTGTCACAGCAATGGAAGACAAAACACAACAGTGGGAGATTGGGGATTGACCCTTTGGTGCAGGGGATTCCAATTGTACAGCAGCTGAGGTGTTGAGACTTTCTGGGGCCCTCTGGGTGCAGTTCCACAGGCTTGGGGATTTGAAGCCACCTTGGGCAAGCTATTTACTAGTTGGATGAGGGGTGCTGCTCTGTATAGTGTTAAGATAGAGGCCAGATTTTGGAACTTACACTATCCACACCTGTACAACAGGTGAGAAGTTAAAAACACCTGAAGAATGTAACTAAGATCAGTCTTAGCTCAACAGCTAAGCTTCACATTAGAACCTAACCCCCAAAAAGCTACCCAAATGCCTAAAGCTTAAAGAAAATATGACATAAAACCCTAATGAACCCCTAACAAATATTTAATAACCCCATTAAAGAATCCTATAGTGAAGACTCCTTAGATATAACTCAGGATAAAGATCTTAAAAGAACAAAATAAACATGATTAAAGAAATTAAGAAGTTGAAGAAATTTAAAGAGCACATAAATAAGGAAGTCAGTAACTTAAATGTCACAAGCTTACATCCTCTAATGGTTAGGAGATGTTATAAACCACACGAAGACCCTGCCATACTTGACAGAAGAAAATGTAGACCATGAATTGACATACCATCCAAACATCTGTGTCTATACCAAAGTAACCTACCATAACAATTAGTACTGTTTAAATACCCATATATCTAATTGTGTGTGCTTCATTAGTAGGATCGAAAGGCTATATATTATACTGTTTAAATACCTAAATATCTAATTGCATGTGCTTCATTAGGAGGATCGAAAGGTTAAGCCTGGACAAGCTGGCAGCCCATGAAAGAAAACAGTCAGAACTGACTAGAGACCAAGACATCAGCTCCAGAGAAAGTAGACTGTTTTGCTTCTCATCCACCTGTGCCCCTTTTCTAAGCCTAGGGAACAATCTGCGGAAGAGGGGGCATGGTAGAATGTAAGGGCTTTGATTGGGGTTAATGGTGAAACTACAACAATATAGACTGGACACCCATTTGATCAACTTGATTGAACATACAAGCCCCCCCTTTCAGGATGGTGGGACCCATGAGCTGTGTGGGTTTGGGCACAACTGCTTGCAAATTGGTTTTACATGAAGGATGCTTGTACTCACAAATTATCACCTATTGTTAAAAAAATGAAAACAAAACAAAACAAAAAAGCAGAGAAAGATGCAGAAAACTTATGGCAGAATGCACAATCTGCGATGCGTAGGGGTGGGGTGGGGGGAAGGGAAGGGGATATATGCCTGAACTGAATTGGAAAATGATGTATGAAATACACAAAGCATCAATAAAAATAAATTAAAAAAAAGAGAGGGACAAATTAAAAGAGGACAACAGGAGGCTAGAGAGATGGCTCAGCACTGACTGCTCTTGAAAAGGACCCGGGTTCAATTCTCAGCAAGCAATTCGCAGCTGAAATCTGTCCTTAATGCTGGGAGTGATGGTGCATGCCTTTATTCCAAGCACTTGGGAGGCAGACGGATCTCAGTTCAGGCCAGTCTGGTCTACAGAGCAAGCTCCAGGCCATCTGGTACTAAAAGGAAACCCTATCTAAATAAATAAATAAATAAATAAATAAATAAATAAATAAATGTAAATAAATAAAGAGGACAAAAATAAACTTCAGAACAAAATTACAAAAGATATAAAAACATTGAAGAAAACTAAAGTTGAAATGAAAAAGAAATGCAACAATCCACAAACCACCTAATAAAGATCAGAGAAACTCCCAATAACAGAATGGATGAAGTAGAAAATTCAATATCAAGATTAGAAGACAATATGGAAGACCTGGATATATCAAGAAAAAATTATGAAATGTTTAAAGAAAAAAAAAAACACAGAATAGAATAACTAGGACCTCTGGGATACTATGAAAGGACCAAATGTGTGAATCATAGGAATAAAAAAGTAAGAAAATTCGGAGGATAGTGGTTGGACTCAGCTTTTCAACATAATTTTTGAGGAAAACCTCCCAAATTAAACAAAGAGCTGAGGCTGGAGAGATGGATCAGTAGTTAAGAGAATTGACAACTGTTTCAGAGGACTCAGGTAGGATTCCAAGCACCCACATGATGGCTAAAAACTGTCTTTAGTACCAGGCAGGGGTAGGTTCTTATCTGTGACTTCAAGGCCAGCCTGGTCTACAGAGTGAGCTCCAGGCCAGCTGGGACTAAAAGGAGATCTTGTCTCAAAAATACAATAAAAGAGCTAATTTTTCTAATACAAGAAGCATATAGAACATCATGTAGACAACAGAGACAGAAAAGAGATTCCCCAATCCACATCATAATGAAGACACTATATATTCAAAGCAAAGAGATGATACTGAGGGAGGCAAAAGAAAAACAAGTTACTTATAAGGGGAAATCTATTAGAATCACAACTGATTTTTCATTGCAAACAAAGAAAGCCAGAGAGTTTGATCTAAAGTATTCCTAGTTCTAAAGAATTATAGGTGTCAATCCAGAATACTATGTCCAGCAAGATTGTCTATTTAATTGAAGGAAAGAGAAAAATATTTCATGACATGTAAGTTGAAAGAATGTTGGTCCAGAAAATCACTACAGAGTATATTCAAATCAACACAAAGTTTCATGTGTAAAGATCATTGTAGTCAACCAGCATTAGAAAATAAATAATACTAATACTATGGAAATATAAACATAGCTCAAAAATGCACCAGAAATAAAAATGACTTGAACTAATATAATTCTCTTATCAATAACTCTAAATATTAATGTACTGAATTCTCCAATCAAGAGACATAGACTGGTAAAATGGATGAAGAAACAAAACCCACTATTTTTGTTGTCTGCAAGAAACCCACCATGATGAAGAAGGTCATTGCAGTATTATCAAAGGAAAAATTACCCAAGAAGATAACATAATCCTTAATTTTATACCACTAAATTCAGGTGCACCAAAGTTTATAAACACAATTCTACATGGCTTTAAGGCACAGATTGGCTCTAGCACACTAGTAGCAGGGGACTTTAATACCACACTCTGTGCATTAGATAGGTCAACTGGACAAAAAAATAAAGAAAAATATCCACTCAAAGATATGATATATCAAATAATGGAACTAAAAAGATAATATTTCAATGCACTACAAACCACATATGCCCTCTCCTTACTTATTGGTTACACCCCTTTGAAACTTGGGGTAAAGTTTTCATAACCTGCTCTTGCTGATAAAGAAATGGCCATGAATACTAAAATTGATAAAACTCATTAGGACTCTTGATCCTCAAGGATAATAGTTAGCTAAAAGTGATGATTATTTCTGCTCCAGGGAGCTACATGCTCCAGAATTTACCTATGTTTTGCATTAGAAAGCACTTTGCAAACTGCTAGAAAGAAAAGGTCTCTGAAGCATCAAATTGTACTTTTTGTGCTACACTTTTACCTGCCAAAGAAGATGTAGTGCAATCGTGTCCTCATGAGTGGACTTTCCTCTTTATAGACTGGACACTGGCCGAAGTACCATTAGTGGCTCTCCAAGACATCCCTGAACAGGAATATGGGTGACCCACATTTGCAGGACATTTCAAGAGATGCCCCCATTCATAATCCCCTAAGACTTAGTTGACCTCTGAGGGCAAGGAACAAAGTTATCCCTTAGGTCCCTGGGCCAAGTTGGTATGGGTGTCAAGTATGGTCGTTAAGCATCCAGAAAGGCAAAGTTGCACCAGCCTATTATGTTGCACCTATATTAAAATTGTGTCATTTGGAAACAAACTGTATGTTATTTCCATATCATATTTCTTGATTGACATTTTCCATTTTAATCCCATATTACTCTAAAAGATGTACACATAGCCTCCATCATATACCAAAACCCAGCTCTAGAACCTGTTTAGGGATTCACAATGCAAGAGCACAGTTATCTTTAGATCATACGGAATATAACATCAACGTTGTTCAGTTTGTCTTACAAATAGTTACTTGGTACTACCATCCATAGATGTGTCTTTTGCTTTTCTGGGATTGCGTTATTTCACTTGGCATAAAATCTTCAAGTTCCATCCATTTACCTGCAAATTTCATGATGTCATCTTTCTTTACCACTGCATAGAACTCCATTGTGTAGATGTACCACATTTTCTCTATCTACTCATTTGTTGAGGGGCACCTGGGTTGGTTGCAGTTCTTTGCTATTGTGAAGAGAGCTGCAATAAACATGGTTTTACATGTATCTCTGCTATAGGAAGAGTCTGGTAGATATTTTCCCAGAGGTGGTATGGCTGGTTCAGGTGAAAGGCTCATTTTGAGTCCTTTAAGGGTTCTCCATACTGCTTTCCATACTGGTTGTACAAGTTTGCATTCCCACCAGCAGTAATTGACTGTTCCCCTTTCTCCACACCCTCTCCAGCATTTGGTATCATTTGTAAAAATACACTTACAGAAGAAGAAGAAGAAGAAGAAGAAGAAGAAGAAGAAGAAGAAGAAGAAGAAGAAGAAGAAGAAAAAGAAGGAGGAGGAGGAGGAGAAAGGCATGGTGGAACGTGCCTTTAATCACGGCACGTAGGTGGCAGAGATTCTGTCAGATCAAGGCCTCCCTAGTCTACAGAGGCTCTGTGCGTTCAAGGCCAGCCTGTTCTACAGAGTGAGGAGACTCTGTCTCAAAAAGAGTAAAGAATTATGATGAAGAGTAAAGAATTGATGAAAAGGGAAGCAAATAATAGAAGAACCTGAAAAGAATAATGAGGAATGCTGACTGGGTCTGTGAACATTTTGTGGGAAGAAGCGTGGCTTTTATAGCATTGATCTGCAGACATCACTAAGTATTTTAAAGGAGGGAAGTAACATATCTGTATGAAACTTAGACTAACGATCACATCAGAGTTCTGGTCTGAGGAAGAAAAGTACAAGACATAAATTTTGGTAATTTTAAACGATAGAAGTAGCAGTAAGGCTTTTTTTAAACGAGTAACAGGAAATAATCAGCTCATATCCTTTTCCACTTCCCCTACACTTTCAAGTCAGTGAATACGCCAGCTGTGGTGGGAACAATCCAGTAATCTCAACATTGGAAGAAAGGGTTTGAGTTTGATACCACCCTGGGATATATAGTGGCACCATGTCTTAACCCACATCAAAAATAATTCACTTTTTCTTCTGAAAGGCACAGCCTCAGGCATGAGTGCACTTATATCCCTTTCTTGTGGGGTTTCAACCTAGTAACAATCTCAGATAATTCACAATCCTTCAGTGGTTTCCTGTACCTATACTGTATTTCCAGCCTCCTTCTTTCTATTACCTTTCATTTATGTTTTAGCATCTCTTATATTAAAAGCAAATCCATAAAAATAGAACCTTCTGAAAACCAAACAAGCAAATTTCTTCTCTAGATAACCTGACCCACCTTTGAAACTTCTCTTTATTTTTCCTAAGAATCCCTTTATTTGTTTATGTTCTCCATTTCCATTCAGTTTCCTCCTACCTGGCACAGAATGCTTCGGAATTTCCTGTGTTAGGAGGTAGCACCAGAAAATTCCATCAATGTATGTTTACAGGATGTATATTTCTATTTATGTCTAGATGTTGGAGGGTAGCCACTCCTTATAAGGAATTCTAGATGGCTTAAAAATGATTAACCATCTCTGCAGTCTCTATTTACAAAAATTATGGTAGCTCAAATGAAGGCACATATCCTAATAGTCTCAGCTCACTTTTCACTGTCTTAGATTTCTATAATTGTTTTCTAGTTCTTGTCATAACAGACCCACCTTGACCAACTATGGATTAATATAGATGTCTGAACAATTGAAATCTGCTGGGGGTATTTGGGGGGATAAGGAGGTCTAAGTTTGATTAAAATATATTATATGTATTGTGCAAAAATAAAACAGAGAAAAAATATATATATTTAATTGAATTATTTCTTTTTTATTGAAGTTTTGTGAATAATGAGTGGGTCAAGGAAGAAATAAAGAAAGAAATAAAAAACATTCCTGGAACTGAATGACAATGATAAAACAACACAGCAAAAATCTATGGGACACTTTAAAAGCAATCCTAAGAGGGAAGTTTATAGCTCTAAGTGCCTACATTAAAAAAACAGAAAGAACACAAGTGAATGATCTAACAGTGCAGCTAAAAATACTTGAGAGACAACAACGAATGAACCCTAAATGGAGCAGACAAGAAGAAATAACAAAAATCAGAGCAGAGATCAATGAAATAGAAAGAAAGAAAACCATACAAAAAATCAATGAATCCAAAAGTTGGTTCTTTGAGAGAATAAACAAGATAGACAGACCTCTAGCCCAATTAGCATTTCTTACATTTCTTAATTGAATTTAGACCCATTCCCCTTCAATGAGAAAATATATTTTGAACTCTGTAACACTTACTAGGAACTTATTTTAAAGATTCTACATCTGAGCAGACTTCAGAATGATGGAATTGAATGTTGAATTGATTTATTTTATTTTATTTTTTATTGACGATTTGTGTATTTCATACATCATTTTCCAATTCAGTTCAGGCATATATCCCCTTCCCTTCCCCCCACCCCACCCCACCCCTACCCATCCCAGGTCATGCATTCTGCTGTAAGTTTTCTGCATCTTTCTCTACTTTTTTGTTTTGTTTTCTTTTCATTTTTTTTTAACAGTAAGTGATAATTTGTGAATACAAGCATCCTTCATGTAAAATCAATTTGCCAGCCGTATGCCCAAACCCACACAGCTCATGGGTCTCACCATCCAGCAAAGGGGGCTTGTATGTTCAATCAATTTGATCAAATGGGTGTCCAGTCTATATTGTTGTAGTTTCACCATTAACCCCAATCGCAGCCCTTACATTCTACCACGCCCCCTCTTCTGCAGATTGTTCCCTAGGCTTAGAAAAGGGGCACAGGTGGATGAGAAGCAAAACAGTCTACTTTCTCTGGAGCTGATGTCTTGGTCTCTAGTCAATTCTGGCTGTTTTCTTTCATGGGCTGCCAGCTTGTCCAGGCATAACCTTTCGATCCTACTAATGAAGCACATGCAATTAGATATTTAGGTATTTAAACAGTATAAATATAGCCTTTCGTTCCTACTAATGAAGCACACACAATTAGATATATAGGTATTTAAACAGTATAAATTGTCATGGTAGGTTACTTGGTATAGACACAGATGTTTTAGATGGTATGTTAATTCATGAATTACATTTTCTTCTGTTAAGTATGGCAGGGCCTTCGTGTGGTTTATAAACATCTCCTAACCATTAGAGGATGTAAGCTTGTGGCATCAGCCATGGGTTATTCCTCCAAGGAGAGACTAATAGCCAATTAGATTTGGATATAAGACATATGGCTGCCACTGCTTCACAGTATTTCCGGCAGATGAGGTGTACCTGGTGCTGACGGTGGAGTCTTGCTTGACTCAAGGAGACCTAATATTTGCTTTATTGGTTTAGTGGCTTTTGTAAAACTCTCTGGCATTCCAGAGACCATCTGTGTACTTGCAAGTGTGGTCTCCATCAATTTTTTCCCATGTTTATATCAGGTCTTCAGACAGGGGCCTTATTGCCTCTCTTCCTGCAGATATCCCAGTTTTGGAGCAAGGAGCCTTTAACCATTTGTGTTGTTGCTTGGATCCCCTGGCCAACATCTCCTTGGTAGAATAATCCATTGTTGCATGTCCGAGCTTCCTGTATTAATTATATTTGGTTTTAGTGCATATCCTTAAGGAGACTTTAACATTATATTTGTTCTGAATAGAAGAATAAGCCTTTTCAGAGTTCTATGTCCATTAGTCATTAAGAAGGCAGTTTACTGATTTTTACAAGAGAATAACCTCTAAACACTGGCTACCAATATACACTGGAGACGACCTATCCGTATCATCATATTTCTCCTTATTCAGGTAGGATTTAAGAAACGTCTCTTGTATTAAAACCTTTGTGGCACCTAGTAAGGTAAGCTTTGTTAGGAATCATTAAAAATATGTTACTAGTAGGATCCACAGAGGGGCCTGATGTCTGCAGCAATCTGAGGCATTTCTTCCCTTCAATGCCCAGAGGAGTCAATCCTTCTGCTGGCACTTTCGTACAACCTACTCACTGCAAACCTGCATTTTCTTTCTCACGCCTTAAGTTGGTGATACTCTGGCCTGTTGGAACATACATCTCTTTCCCGTAGTTATTTAGTTTTAAGATTTGGCTTGCAAGGTTTTTTGGCAAAAAGTTTTCATATCTATCTATGTCCCCCTTTTTTATTTAAGTTTTTTTATTATTTGCCCATGAGTCTCAAAATGATCCTGCCATTTGACCCAGTCATACCACTCCTGGGTATATACCACAAGATTCATCTTACGCAGAGATACATTCACAGCTGATTTATTGCCACTCTGTTCACAATAGCAAAAAACTGGGATCAACCCAAATCCCCTCAACTGACGAGTGAATAGAGAAAATGTGGTACATGACACAATGAATTCTATGCAGCAGTAAAGAAAGAAAACATCATTAACTTTGCAGGTAAATGGATGGAGCTTGAAGACATCATGTTAAGTGAAGTAACACAGTCCCAAGAAAAAAAAACGACAAATGGTATCTCTCATATGTGGATGCTAGTAACTATGACCCGGTTTATAAATATTTCTTGTGGAGAGGGATGCATATTAAAAGAACAACAACAGAAAGATTGCATCAGAAGGCTGACTGAAATGGTGACTCGGGAGGGGTGGGAGGGGTGGGAGAGGGACACGGGTGTATATTCGATTGGTGCATGTTTAATTGACGTGAGTTCAACAAGTATCCAGTTTTGCCCAGACTCTGTCTACAGGATACATGGTGTTTTAAGACTTAGTAAAAGTAAATATGTGCATATTGGACAGCATTTGGTTTGAAGGCTGACAAAAACGGTAATGCATCTGAGTTAATTGGTGATATAAATTGCTATTGTCCACATTAGCTTTAACTAAAATCTGTATAACAATTACTCTGGGATTGGTATAAACAAATGTTCTCTATAATTTTGCTGTCATATAGTATCATCTGGTAGCAATCTCTTTCACCTATAGGATGAATGTTGAATTCTTTAATCAAAGGTGACCATCTTCCCTCTTCAATGTATCACTGATGTGTATCCCAGACACTCATCTGTGAAAAGATAATTCCAAAGACCATCAAACCATAGTTATTTCCGTTATGTGTCTCAAATATCAAAATATTGACTTGAGTAATGTGTTTCTTCTCACTTCCACTTCCTTGTAGGTCAAAAAGAAGCCCATCCTCTCCATGCTGGAATACCTTAACACTATTGCCTTATCATGAAAAAGGCATCTTCATAAATTTGTAGAAGAGTCTCCCCTCATCAGACTTCTCTGTATTTTTCTATACCTATCTGGCTCACAGATTCCTTCCAGGAGGTACCTACACATATTTTGCCCATTCTCCACCATCTGTGATTCCTAAGGCAAAACTAGGAATAGACTTTCCAATTTTAGTTTCCAGGAGGAAAGTGAAATTACTCAGGCTTGCTTAGAAAGTGAATGTGTGACTTTCACTCTCTTATCCATCACGGGCCACATCACCTGGCTTAGCTCAAGATGGAAGGGGGTGGGGGTTGAGCATTGCCCCTTCTCATGAGTACATCTCTGCAGCTCCATGGGTGCCTGATGTCCAGATAATTCCATTTCAAAATAAGATGTAACTTATGCCACAGTATCCTTACAAGAATGTTGTTAATTTCACCTAATTTGATTGAAGTTTCCTTAGCTGATTTGTACTATGTAATGAGGATAATTTCCCGAAGGGCATTCAGGAACTCAACTTCTAAGATGGCAACTGTTCCTGTCATCACTAGTCTGTGGTGGATGTCTACTACTGAACTCTTGTTCGACATTAGTTCTTTCCTCAGTAGGTTGCCATTATAATCACTGTAAAGAAAAAAAAAATGTCATGTCAGTATTTCCTAGGACCAAAGATTATCAACACTTTTTTATAACTTCCATTTGTATATTCACCTGTGCTTCCTCTAATATTAAACTACACTCTTCAGAAAGCTCATTCAACCAAATGGATAACAAATATTGTAACAACTCAAGTATTACTGAGCAAAGTGCATTTTGACAGTATTCAATGTTGGTATTCAGTTTTCTAACCTAAAACAGGCTATGATAACTGGCAGCAAAGAAGGTCCTTGCAATAGACTGCCTCTGCTTGAGAACTTATGATGAATTAGTGCATGCTGCTAATATACTACCTAAACATTAAAGATACTCCTCAAATATTTGGTGGTAGACTATGATTAAGACATTACACTACAAAAATCAAAACAAAACAAAACAGAAAAAAACAACTTATGCAGAAGGAAACCCTTACAGACTGGCTTCTGCTTTAAATATTGTGCCCCCAAATGAAGTCCAGTAAGCATGCACCTTGTCTTGATTCTTCTGCATTGTCTTCCATGATACTGCCCAGGTAATCCAACAATGGCAGTCCATATTCTGATGAAGCTGAATTCCCATTAGCTGCTTAGTTCACAAGCTGAGTATTTCAGCAGTCCTCAGTCCACATTGGAAGGCTAAAAAAAAAAAAAATGCTGCATCTCATGTCCTTGAGGAGTGCCAAAAGCAGTGGCATCCACAGAGTATATGTGCCTGCCTGTAAGAATTGAAGACAGGCCAAACAACGGTGCTCTCTTTGTTCCTTTTTGTCTTTTTACTAAGATCTCAAGTTTTGTGTCTGCACTACAGTTTCTCTGGTCTTATTGATTATTTATTTCTGGTTGTACTTTCCTTCTGGAGGCTTAAGGCCACACAGTCCAGATTAACCAAGGTTTTGTTTTGTTGAGGTCAGTTGAGGATCTGGTCCTCAGGGGTCTCTCAGTATTTTTTTGGGGGGTGGGAGGCTGGGAGCCCCTTGCTTCTTTCACCAGTTCCATCCACATGAGGACAAAATCAGGTCTTGCCAGACCAGGCTTCCATTTTTGAAGCATGAGCAGATTTTCCTCTTTATAAACTGGACACCCACTGAAGTCCCCTCAGTGGCTCTCCAAGACCTCCCTGAACAGGAAGAATGGCAACCCACCTCTGCAGGACTTTTCAAGAGATGCCCCTGTGTATAATCCCCTAAGACTTGGTTCAACTCTGAGGTCAAGGAACAAAGTTGTCCCCCGGTCCCTCGGCCAAATTAGTAGGGACTTCAGGTATGTCAGTTAAGCACCCAGAAAGGTTAAGTTTCACCACCCTGTTACATTGCACCTATATTAACATTGTATCCTTTGGAAAAATCCTATATGTTATTTCCATAGCATATTTCTTGATTCACATCTTTCCATTTTAATCCCATATTACTCTAGCTGGGCGTGGTGGCGCACGCCTTTAATCCCAGCACTCTTGAGTCAGAGGCAGGCGGATCTCTATGAGTTCAAGGCCAGCCTGGTCTACAGAGCAAGCTCCAGGCCAGCTGGGACTAAAGGGATACCCTGTCTCAAAAATAACAACAACAAAAATGAAAGTATCTTCCTACACCTATGTCTTGTAAGTTGCTGCCAAATTTTTCATCTAACACCTTCAGGGTTTGGGGTTTTAAATTGAGGTCTTTGATCCATTTGGAGTTGATTTTTGTGCAGGGTGAGAGGTAGGAGTTTAATTTTATTTTTCTACAAGTTGTGATCCAGTTTTGCCAGCACCATTTGCTGAAGATGCTGTCTTTCTTCCATTGAGTCTTTTTGGCCCCCTTGTCAAATATAAGGTGGCTGAAATTGCATGTGCTCAAGTTTGGATCTTCAGTTTTGTTCCATTGGTCTATGGGTCTGTTTTTCTGCTAGTTCCAGGCTGTTTTTATGACTATAGCCCTGTAGTATAGTTTGATGTCTGGTATAGAATTTCCCCCTGTATTGCTGTTTTCACTCAGGGTTGCTTTGGCTATTCGGGGTTTTTTGTTTTTCCATATGAATTTGAGAATTTTTTTCCAAGCCTGTGAAAAATGTCTTGGGGATTTTTATTGGAATTGCATTGAATTGATATATTAACTTGGGTAGAATGGACATTTTTACTACATTAATTTTTCCAATCCATGGGCATGGGAGGGCTTTCCATCTTTTGATCTTTTCTTCAATCTGCTTCTTTAGGAGTTTATAATTTTTGTTGTAAGGATCTTTGGTGTCTTTGGTTAAGTTTATTCCTGGGTATTTTATTGTTTTTGAGGCTATTCTGATTGAGAAGGTCTCTTTTTCAGTTGCTTCTTGTTGGTGTAAAGAAAGGCTACTGATTTTTCTAGGTTAATTTTATAACTTGCCACTTTACTGAAACTCCTAATCGTTTTTAGGAGTTATCTGGTAGAGTTTTTAGCATCCCTTAGGTAAACTATCATATCATCTTCAAAAAGGGATAGTACTACTTCCTCTTTTTCAATTAGTATTCCTTTGATTTCCTAGCCAGTGTTTCAAGCACTACATTGAAAGGGAGTGGTGACAAGGGTCAACCTTGCTGGATTCCTACCTTTACTGGGAATCCTTCTAACTTTTCTCCATGTAGGAGGATGCTTGCTGTGGGTTTTTTGTATATGGCTTTGATTATGTTGAGGAATGAGCCTTCCATTCCAATTCCCTCTAATACTTTAAGCATGAAGGGATGCTGTATTTTTTTCAAAGTCTTTTTCTGCATCAATTGAGATGATTGTGTGCTTTTTGTCCTTCAGTCCATTTATGTGTTTTATGATACTTACTGATTTTTGTATGTTGAGCCATCCTTGCATCTCTGGAATGAATCTAACTTGATCATGGTGGATGATTTTTTTGATGTGGGTCTGTATATGGTTTGTAAGTATTTTGTTGAGGATTTTTGCATATGAATTCATTAATGAGATGGGTCTGTAGTTCTGTTTTTGGGTTGCACCCTTGCCTGGTTATGGTATTAGAGTGATGATGGCTTCATAGATGGAATTTGAGAGATTTCACTCTGCTTGTATCTTCCTAAACACTTTGAGTAATAATGGTTGTAATTCCTCTTTAAATATTTTATAGATTTCTGCTTTAAAACCATCTGGGCCTGGGCTTTTATTAGTTGGGAAGTCACTTATTACATTTTCAATTTCTTCATATATTATGGGTATGTTTAAGCTGTCAGTCTCTTCTTTGTTTAGCTTTGGCATTTCCCTGGATTGCAGATATTCATCCGTTTCTCTTATGTTTTCAAATGTGGTAGAGTATAAGTTTTTGAAGTACTCCCGTATGATTGTCTGGGTCTTTTCATTGTCTGTGGTGATATTTCCCCTTTTTTCATGAATTCTATAAATTTGGAGTTACTCTTTCTTTCTTTTGGTTAACTGGGCTAGAGGGCTGTCTATCTTGTTTATTCTCTCAAAGAACCAACTTGTGGATTCATTGATTTTTCATATTGTTTTCTTTGTTTCTGTTTCACTGATTTCTGCTCTGATTTTGTTATTTCTTCCTGTCTGTTGCGTTTAGGGTTCACTGGCTCTTGTCTTTCAAGTTTTTAAACTGAAGTGTTAGCTCATTTATTTGTGCTCTTTTTTTTTTTTTTTTTTTAAAGTGTGCACCCAGGTGTATGAATGTACTGTCTGCATGTAGGTTTAAAGTGTCCCGTATGTTTTGTTGTATTGTACTGTCATTGTCATTTAGTTCCAGGAATGCCTTTATCTCTTTATTTCCTCCTTGACCCATTCATAATTCGGGAGTCCTTTTGGAACATACAAATCCTTTTGCGTAGTTAGTTTTAAGATTTGGCTTGCTCTTTCTTGCTGCAAGCTTGCCATTTGCCAACGTTGCACTTGTTTTTTTTGCAAGTTTTCTTGCAAGGTTTTTTGTTTTGTTTTTTGATTTTTTTTTTTTTTTTTTTTTTTTTTTGTTTTTTCTTTCTTTTTCCTATTTTTTAATTTTGGTTTTCTTTTTTTTCTCATTTCCTTCTTGTGACCCCCCCCCCCCATATGATTTCGTCTCCAATTATCCTTATGTCCCCTGCCACTGTCTTTTGCATTCCCTCCATTGTCATTACTCCCACTCTCCCTGGGTGTTTTTCTAATATAACCCACCAATGATTCATTTTTATTACTGACAGAGCCGAGATACATTGCACAGGGCTGTTTGTATTTATTGCCACTCTGTTCACAATAGCAAAAAACTTGGGGATCAACCCCAAAGCCCCTCAACTGAGAGTGGATGGAGACTGAAGAGAAAATGTCGGTACATTTACACCAATTGAATATTATGTCAGCCAAACCGCAGTTTATAGTAAAAGAAAACAACATCATTAACTTTGCAGGTAATAATGGATGGAGCTTTGAAGCATCTAGTTGAAGATAGAAGAGTAACACACGTCCCCAGATAAAAAAACGACGAAAGGTATCTCTCATATGTGGATCTAGACTATATAACCCAGTTATAAATATCTCTTGTGAAGAGGGATCCTATGTAAAAAGAACAACAACAGGAAAGATTGCATCAGAAGGCTTGGACTGCTAATGGTGACTCGGGACGGGGTGGAGCGGGGTGGAGAGGGTCACGGGTGTAATTCGATTGGTGCATTTTAATTGACGTGAGTTCACAAGTATCCAGTCTTGCCCAGACTCTGTCTACAGGATACATGGTGTTTTAATGACTCAGTAAAAGTAAAATCTGTGCTATTGGACTAAGCATTTGGTTTGAACGGCTGAACACAAACGGTAAAGAATTGACGTTTTAATTGGTGATATAAATGCTATTGTCCACATTTGCTTTACTAAACTCTGTATAACAGATTACTCTGGGATTGGTATAAACAAATTTCTCTATAATTTTGCTGTCATATAGTTCATCTAGTAGCAATCCTCTTTCCCTATAGGAGAAGTTGAATTCTTTAATCAAGGTGACCATCTCCCTCTTCATGTATCACTGATGTGTATCCCAGACACTCATCTGTGAAAAGATAATTCCAAAGACCATCAAACCATAGTTATTTCCGTTATGTGTCTCAAATATCAAAATATTGACTTGAGTAATGTGTTTCTTCTCACTTCCACTTCCTTGTAGGTCAAAAAGAAGCCCATCCTCTCCATGCTGGAATACCTTAACACTATTGCCTTATCATGAAAAAGGCATCTTCATAAATTTGTAGAAGAGTCTCCCCTCATCAGACTTCTCTGTATTTTTCATACCTATCTGGCTTCACGAGATTCCTTCCAGGAGGTACCTACACATATTTTGCCCATTCTCCACCATCTGTGATTCCTAAGGCAAAACTAGGAATAGACTTTCCAATTTTAGTTTCCAGGAGGAAAGTGAAATTACTCAGGCTTGCTTAGAAAGTGAATGTGTGACTTTCACTCTCTTATCCATCACGGGCCACATCACCTGGCTTAGCTCAAGATGGAAGGGGGTGGGGGTTGAGCATTGCCCCTTCTCATGAGTACATCTCTGCAGCTCCATGGGTGCCTGATGTCCAGATATTTTTTTTCCATTTCAAAAAAGATGTAATTATGCCACAGTATCCTTACAAGAATGTGTTGTTAATTTCACCTAATTTGATTGAAGTTTCCTTAGCTGATTTGTACTATGTAATGAGGATAATTTCCCGAAGGGCATTCAGGAACTCAACTTCTAAGATGGCAACTGTTCCTGTCATCACTAGTCTGTGGTGGATGTCTACTACTGAACTCTTGTTCGACATTAGTTCTTTCCTCAGTAGGTTGCCATTATAATCACTGTAAAGAAAAAAAACACAAAAATGTTCATGTCAGTATTTCCTAGGACCAAAGATTATCAACACTTTTTTATAACTTCCATTTGTATATTCACCTGTGCTTCCTCTAATATTAAACTACACTCTTCAGAAAGCTCATTCAACCAAATTGGATAACAACATATGTACACAAACTCAAGTATTACTGAGCAAAGTGCATTTGACCGATTCAATGTTGGATCCAGTTTTCTAACCTTTAAACAGTTATGATAACTGGCAGCAAAAGAGGTCCTTGCAATAGACTGCCTCTGCTGCGAAAACTTATGATGAATTAGTGCATGCTGCTAAAATACTATCCTAAACATTAAATATACTCCTCAATATTGGTGGTAGATATGATTAAGACATTACACTACAAAAAATCAAAAACAAAACAAAACAGAAAAAAAACCAACGTTATGCAGAAGGAAACCTTATGACTTGCTTCTGCTTTAAATATTTGCCCCCAAAGAAGTCCAGTAAGCAGCGCATCTGTCTTGATCTTTTGCATTGTCTTCCATGATACTGCCCAGGTATCCAACAATGGCAGTCCATATTCTGATGAAAGCTGAAATTCCCATTACTGTTAGTTCACAAGCTGAGTAGTTTCAGCAGTCTAGTCCACATTGTGGAAGGCTAAATAAAAAAAAAAAAAATGCTGCATCTCATGTCCTTTGGGACGGGGTGCCAAAACCGTGGCATCCAAGAGTATATGTAGCCTGCCTGTAAGAATGTGAAGACCAGGCAAACAACGCGTGCTCTCTTTTTCCTTTTTGTCTTTTTACTAAGATCTCAATTTGGTACTGCCACTACAGTTCTTTGGTCTTATTGATTATTTATTTCTGGTTACTTTCCTTCTGGAGCTGGCCACAGTTACCAGATTAACCAAGGTTTTGTTTTGTATGAGGCAGTGAGGATCTGGTCCTCAGGGGGTCTCTCAGGGTATTTTTGTGGGGGTGGGAGGCTGGGAAGCCCCTTGCTCCTTAAGCTCTCATCCACCAGCCCATCCACGATTGAGGACAAAAATCAGGTTTGCCAGACCAGGCTTCCCTTTTTGAAGGCAATGAGCAATTTTCCTCTTTATAAATGGGACCACCCAGCTGAAGTTCCCACAGTGGTCCCCAAGACCCTGAAACAAGGAAGAATGGCAACCACTCTGCAGACTGTTTCAAAAGAGATGCCCCGTGTTTAATCCCTCTAAGACTTGGTTCAGACTCTCGAGGTCAAGGAACAAAGTTGTACCCCGGTCCTCTCGGCTCAAATTAGTAGGGACTTCGGTATGTCACGTTTAAGCACCCAGAAAGGTTAAGTTTCACCACCCTGTTACATTGCACCTATATAACATTGTATCCTTTGGAAAAACCTATATGTTATTTCCATAGCATATTTCTGACTCACATCTTCCATTTTAATCCCATATTACTCTACGCTAGGGCGTGGTGCGCGCAACGGCCTTTAATTCCAGCACTCTTGAGTCAGAGGCAGGCGGATATCTATGAGTTCAAGCCCAGGCCTGGTTACAAGCGCAAGCTCCGGCCAGCTGGGACTAAAGGATACCCTGTCTCAACAATAACAACAACAAAAATGTAAAGTTCTTCCTACTCCTATGTCTTATAAGTTGCTGCCCAATTTTCATCTAAACACCTTCAGGGTTTGGGTTTGTTAAATGGTGAGGTCTTTGATCCATTTGACGTTGATTTTGTGCAGGGTGAACAGGTAGGAGTTCTAATTTATTTTTCTACAAGTTGTGTGATCCAGTTGCCAGCACATTTGCTGAATATGCTGTCTTTTCTTCCATTGAGGTCTTTTGGCCCCCTTTTTAATATGAGGCTGGCTGAAATTGCATTGCTTCAAGTTTGGATCTTCACGTTTGTTTCCATTGTGTCTATGGGTCTGTTTTCTGCATTTTCCAAGCTGATTTTTGGGACTATAGCCCGTATATAGTTGATGCTGGTATAGAATTTCCCCTGTATGCTGTTTCACTCGAGGGTGCTTTGGGCTATTCGGGGTTTTTTTGTTTTTCCATATGAATTTGAGAATTTTTTCCAAGCCTTGAATGTATCTTGGGATTTATTGGAATTGCATGAATCTATATATCAAAACGTTGGGAGTAGAATGGACACATTTTTACTACCAATTAATTTTTCCCAATCCATGAGCACTGGGGGGCTTTCCATCTTTTGATCTTTTCTTTCCAATCTGCTTCTGTTTGGAGTTTATAATTTGTTAAAGATCTGGGTGGTCTTGGTTAAGTTTATTCTGGTATATTTATTGTTTTTGACGCATTTCGATTGAGAAGTCTCTTTTCAGTGCTTCTTGTGTTGTAAAGAAAGGCTACTGATTCTAGAGTTTTTTAATCTGCCACTTTACTCGAAACCTAATTCGTTTCTAGGAGTTTACTGGTGGAGTTTTAGCTCCCTTAGGTCAACTATCATATCATCTTTCAAAAATGGTACAGTACTTCTCACTTTTTCACTTAGTATCCTTGATTCAGCAGTGTTCTCTAGCACTATACTGAAAGGGAGTGGTGACAAGGGGTCAGAATTGTCGGATTCCTACCTTTGTAGGGAATCCTTTAACTTTTTCCATGTAGGAGTGATGCTTCTGTGGGTTTTTGTATATGGCTTTGATATGTTGAGGAATTGGATTCCTTCATCCAATTCCCTCTAAACTTTAAGCATAAGGGATGCTGTATTTTTTTCAAAGTCTTTTTCTGCATCAATTGAGATGATTGTGTGCTTTTTCTTCGTCCTTATGTGTCTTTATAGGATACTACTGATTTTTGATGTTGAGCCATCCTTGCATCTCGTGTGTGAATCTACTTGATCATGTGTGGGATGATTTTTTTATGTGGGTCTTACTATGGTTTGTAAGTATTTTGTTTGAGGATTTTTGCATAGAATTCATTAATGAGATGGGTCTGTAGTTCGTTTTTGGGTTCACCCTTGCCTGGTTATGGATTAGAGTGTATGTGCTTCAAGATGTGGAATTTGGCGAGTTTTTACTCTGCTTGTATCCTTCCTAACACTTTGAGTAATAATGGCTTGTAATCCCTTTAAATACTTTTAAGATTCTGCTTGAAAAAACCATCTGGGCCTGGTCTTTTATTAGTTGGGAAGTCATCTTATTACGATTCAATTTCTTCATATATTATGGGATGTTTAAGCTCTCAATCTTCTTTGTTTTAGCTTGGGCATTTTCCCTGGAGATGGCAGATATTCATCCGTTTTCTCTTATGTTTTCAAATGTGGTAGACGTATAAAGTTGAATAGTATTCCCCGTATGATTGTCTGGGTCTTATTCATTGTCCTTGTGATTATTTCCCCTTTTTTCATGAATTCTATATAAATTTGGAGTTTACTCTTTCTTTCTTTTGGTTAAATAACTGGGCTAGAGGTCAATCTATCTTGTTTATTCTCTCAAAGAACCAACTTGTGGATCATTGATTTTTCATATTGTTTTCTTTGTTTCTGTTTCACTGATTTCTGCTCTGATTTTGTTATTTCTTCCTGTTCTTTGCGTTTAGGGTTCATGGCTCTTGTCTTCAAGTTTTTAAACTGAAGTGTTGCTTCATTTATTTGTTGCTCTTTTTTTTTTTTTTTTTTAATAAACNTTTTTTTTTTTAAAGTGGGCACCCAGGGCTATAAACTTCCCCCTTAGGACTGCTTTTAAAGTGTCCCATATGTTTTGTTGTATTGTACTGTCATTGTCATTTAGTTCCAGGAATGCCTTTATCTCTTTATTTCCTCCTTGACCCATTCATAATTCAGGAGTGTGTTCTCTAGTCTCCATGTGTTCCTCTAGGTAGCAAGACTTGTCCTGGTGTTGAGATTGAGCTTTATTGCACTATGATCTGATAGAATATATGAAATTATTTACATTTTTGTTTTGTATTTGTCAAGGTTTTTTTTTTTTCTGTGTCCAAGTATGTGGTCAATTTTGGAGAATGTTCCATGTGGTGTTGAGTAGAAAGTATATTCTCTGGTGTTTGGGTGGAATATTTGGAAGATGTCTGTGAGGTCCATTTGATGTATTGTATTGTTCAGTTCCGATTTCTTTCTGTTAATTCTTTGCCTGCTTGATCTGTCCAAAGAACTGAGTGGGGTATTAAGTCCCCTAATATGAGCCTGCTTATAATCTGTGCCTCAAGGGCCAGTAGAGTTGTATTTATAAAGATTGGTGCACTGGAGTTTGTTGCATATTTTTTCATGATTGTGAAGTCTTCATGGTCAATTTTCCCTTTGATAAGGATGTAGTGGTCCTCTTTGTCTCTTATAATTGCTTCTACTTTGAAGTCTATTTTGTATTTTATTAAAATAGTAACTCCTGCTTTCTTTTTGATACCATTTGCTTGGAGTATTTTTTTACCATCTTTTCACTTTAAGTTGGTGCCTATCCATAAGGGTGAGATGGGTTTCCTGTAGACAGTATATTAACAGATTCTGTTCCCTAATCCACCCTCCCAGTCTATGCTTTTTGATTGGGGAGCTTAGTCCATTAATATTTAAAGTTATAATTGAGAGATATGTGTTGCTTCCTTTCACCTTATTATCCATTTGCATTTTTATTCTACGTTTCTACTTCTGCAGTTCTGCTTTTATTAATTTCTCTTTCAAGGTGTCTGGGGGTAGTTGCTCTCCTCCTCTGTCCTTCAAATTACTTCAAGTATTCTCTGAAGGGTTAGTTTTCTGGATATGTATTCTTTCGCCTTGTTTACATCATGGAAGATTTTTATCTTTCCTTCAACTAGAATTGACATATTTTCTGAATATAGTAACCTGGGTTGGCATTGATAGTCGTTTAGCACTGGGAATGCTTTTGTCCATGTTCTTCTTGCTTTCATAGTTTGTTCTGAAAAGTCAGCTGTAATTCTGATAGGTTTCCCCTTATATGTAATTTGTTGTTTTTCTTTTGCAGCTTTCAGAATTTTGTCTTTGTTTTGGGCAAGACTAAGATCAATAGTTTCTGTTCACTATTCATCAGCAAAATAGTCTTACTCTGTAAAAAAATGATGGTGATGCACAACTTTAATCCTACCACTTTGGAGGCAGAGGCAGGTGGATCTTTGTGAGTTCCAGGCCAGCCTGGTCTACAGAGTGAGCTCCAGGACAGCTGGGGCTATAGGGAGACCCTGTCTCGAAAACACCAAAAAATAAAAATGATGCTTTAAGCCACAAATATGACAAAGTTATTTCTTAGTAGAATTTTAGACATTTGAAAAGACAAAAGAATAGCATGGGAATGAAGTTTTTCTGCTTTAGACTGCATTCTTCACATTTGAAATACTGAAATAATAGGTCTGAGGGATTTTTAAGCACTGTCTGTCAAGAAATAACAGAAGAACAAGAGGTAACAAGCAAGCTATGTTGAGCAGGGTAAATCAGCCAAGTGACAGACAAGAAAACTCACCAAAATTCTTTGAAGTTACGAGAGACAGAAGAACCTTTTTAATGTGTCAGTCAACTTCTGTCCTTGCTTCCCTTTGAACTCTTTTTTTTTTTTTTTT
>VZQC01004719.1:2057060-2072688 GCA_009823505.1 Rhizomys pruinosus
TATATATATGTATATATATATATATATATCCCTCTCTCAAAATCTTTGTGGGATAAGAGTGTAAATAAGTTAACATTTTGTGTCAAAGTAACAAAACCTTGAATTTAGGGCTTCCACCCTCCTCTTCCCCCCCAAAATCCCTGAGAGACCCCTGAGGACCAGATCCTCAACTGAACTCAAGGAAACAAAAACCTTCATTAATCAGGGCTAACTGTGTAGCCTTAATCATCCAAAAGGATAGTAAAACCATAAATAAATAATCAGTAAGACCAGGGAAATTGTACTTCTGATATAAAACTTGATATCTTAGTAAGAAGACAAAAAGAAAAGAGAACACCGTTCTTTGACGTATCTTCAATTCTTAGTGGCAAGTGCATTAACTGTGGCTGTCACTGCTTTTGCCACTCTTCAAAGCCCTGGGACACAGCTTTTTTAACCCTCCAATATGGACTGAAGATTCATGTCTCTCCAAGAGTCTGACAAACCTTCAATGCCATTTGGGGACTACTTAGATACCCAACTTGTGGACTAAGCAGGTAAGTGGATTTCAGCCTCGTCAGAGTATAGACTGCCATTGTTGGGCTCTCCGGGCTGTATGGGGGATCAAGACAGGACATGTGCTTAATGGACTTCATTTGCGGGACCATGGGAGCAAAACACCCCAGTGTGAAACACAAGGGCAGGATTGATGGTTGTTTGGGCTTAACAAGGAGGAAACTCTGAACATTTCTTTATGGAAAAAAAAATGACATCTTTTAGCAAAAAAAGAATAAATTCTCTTGTTCTCATGTCATTATTTTCCTGCTTATTTCTGTATCACCAAATTTCTATATTAGCCTTGGCTTAAGAAAACAGGGAATTACCTTAGATCATGGGGAAAACAACATTTCTAGATTAATATTATCATCCATGTTTCCTACCAGACTATATTCAACACTGAATTTTTTAACTTGCTACATATCACTAAAGAAGAAAAAAATATTTCAAGAAACTAATATTGGCTTTGTTCTATGCTATTACTGATAATAATTATTAATCCTGTTATTACTGATAATAATTATTAATCCTAATCTCAATTACTTTTCAGGATTATATAGAGAGCAATTGCTATTTTTATACGTAAAGCCAACTATTTGTTAAAATATTTTAAATTGGATATACATCAATAAAACATGTTCAATAAGAAAAAAATAAAGAGAAGATGTGGACATTTGCTTTTTTTTGTCTTTGAATGTTAAATCTCTGATAAAATTTAGAAATATCTGGGCACATATTTTTCCTCCATTGCAGATTCTGGCTGAGCTCTCTTAGCTCTAAATTTGAAAACAAGCTCAATATTTGTGTAGGAGTGGTAATGATTTTCTTTGTTGTCATATTCTATAATATTTAAGAATCCTTCATTTTATAATATTTACTAAAATATCTGCTAATTAAGTTTCCTATTTTTCAGAAGTTTTAAATTAGATTTCTGAGTAACTATATACCGATGGTTCAGTCCTCAAAGTTTTAATTATATAGTTCAAAAGTGACTCAGCATTAATATTCATTTTATGTAACAGAGCCATTGATTTTCTGCTGTACTCAGACAATGAAAATGAATCTTGAGGAGCATAAATTACCCCTTTTTAGTTTATTAAGATAATCAGGTTTAAAATTATTATTTTGCATTTTATTTAATTTTACTCTAGCAGATTATTTTATATTAACTCATAAATATATTGCCCAACTAAGGAAGAGCTATTATCTCAAAATTAAATAATTTTAAAAATAAAAGAAATGGTTTTCAAAATTTTAAATACTCTTTAATATAAGAAATAAGCAAACAAATTAAATATGTTTAGAAAATTAGAAAAATAATTAAACACATATGCAATTAAATAATCATAGACCAGTGAGCTGATAATTTTTCTTTTTCAAATAATAAATTGTTCCATACATTGCAGACTGATTTTTATTGTTTTTGCCATTGTGGCTAGTCTACACAGGGAAATCAAGTTTCTTTCTCTTTCCTTTACTGAGAATTTGAAATATATTTAGAATTGCACTTATTATGGTATAGCTAGCCACTTGGAAATATTGAATTTGCCTGTTTGTGGAAATGGATGACAACTTTCCTTAAACATCAGTCTGTTTTAGTTTGGGATTTTTAGGATTTTGGGGAAGCATTTTTTACAGGATATTTGCTTTTTGCGTATGTATGCTTTTATTAATGTTTTGTGTATTTCAAACATCATTTTTCAATTCAGTTTAAGCATATTCCCTTTTCCCTTCACCCCACCCCACCCCAGATCATGCATTCTGCCATAACTGTCCTGCATCTTTCAATCTTTTTTTTAATGCTTAGAAATTCATATTTTACTCCATTAATTTTACATTACTCTAAAATATGGATACATACTCTCCACCCATAAGCAGTAATTACAGAGTCTGAAAATAAGTGGTGGGTGGATTTTAGAATCCCTTGAGAGATTTAAATTATAATGACATAGTTACGTTCAGATAAACATATATAACAATCATGTTTTTCAGCTTGACATTCATCTGGGGGGATTTGGTGTTAGCATCATCAAATGAGGGAAACCATTCACTTGTTTTTCTAGAACTGTGTTACTTCACTCAGCATAATGGACTTGAGCTCCATCCATTTACCTGCAAAGTTCATAATGTCATGTTTCTTTATGCTGAATAGCACTCCATTGTGTAGATGCACCAGATTTTTGTCATCCACTCATCTGTTGAGGGACATTTGTATTGGTTCTAGCTCTTTGCTATTATGAAGAGAGCTGCAATAAACATGAATGTGCATGTATCTTTGTGGTAGGATGAGTTTTGGGGTATATACCCAGGAGTGGTATGACTGAATCAGGTAGTAGGTTCATTTTTAGTCTTTTAAGGTTCTCCACAGTGATTTCCATAGTGGTTGTACAAGTTTACATTCCCACCAGCAGTGGATGAGGGTTCCCTTTTCCCCACAACCTCTCCAGCATCTGTCCTTTTTTGCTTTCTTTTCACAATATTTTATTATATTTTAAGGGATTCACAATATAAAAGCACAGTTGTTTCCAGATCACATTGACATTGGTCAGTTTACCATATAATTAGGTAATTGGTGCTAGCATCCACAGATGAGTGCTACCATTCATCTTTTGTTTTTCTGGGAATGTGTTACTTCACTCAGCATGCTATCTTCTAGCTCCAGCCATTTACCCACAAAGCTCATGATGTCATCTTTCTTTACCACTGCATAGAACTCCTTTGTGTAGATTTACCATATTTTCTCTATCCACTCATTAGTTGGGAGGCGCTTGGGTTGGTTCCAGCTCCTTGATATTTTGAAGAGAACTGCAAGAAACATGGCTGTGCATATATCTCTGCTGTAAGATGACTCTTGTGGGTTCATGCTCTGGAGAGGTATGGCTGGGTCAGGGGGCAAGTTCATTCCAAGTCTTCTAATGGTTCTCCACATTGTTATCCATAGTGGCTGTATGAGCTTACATTCCCACCAGAGGTGGGTGAGTGTTCCCCTTTCAGCACAACCTCTCCAGCACTTGGTATCATTTGTTTTCTTGGTCCTAGCCAGTCTTATTGGAGTAAGATGATATTTTAAAATGGTTCTGATTTGCTTTTCCTTAATTGTTAGCGACTTTGAACTCTTCTTAATATGTTTCTCAGCCATCTCTAATTCCTGACTTGTAAAGTCTCTGTTCAGCTCTTAGCTCCATCTATTGAGTGGGTCATTTTCTTTCTTTTTTCTGTTTTTTTTTTTCTTTCTTTCTTTCTTTGAGTATTTTATATATTCTGGAAACCAATGCTTTGTCAGATGTATCTGTGGTGAATATTTCCTCCCAGTCTGTGGGATTTTTCTTCACTTCCTTGATTGTTTCTTTTGATGTACAGAAGCTTTTGTGTTGATTGACGTCCCATTTGCCAATTGTCGACCTCAATTCTTGTGCAGCTGCTGTCTGATTTAGGAAGTCTTTTCCTACACCTATGTCTTGTAGTCTGCTGCCAACTTTTTCTTCTTTCCCCTTCAGAGTTTTGAGTTTCATTTTGAGGTCTTTAATCCATCTGGAGTTGACTTTTGTACAGGGTGAGAGGTAGGGGTTTAATTTCATTCTTCTATGAGTGATGATCTAGTTTTGCCAACACCACTTGCTGAAGATGCTGTCTTTCCTCCATTCTGTCTTCTTGGCCCCCTTGTCAAATATGAGATGGTTGAAATTGTATGTGCCCCGGTTTGGATCTTCAGTTTTGTTCCTTTGTTCAACAGGTTTGTTTTTGTGCTAGTACCAAGCTGTTTTTCTGACTCTAGCCTTGTAGTATAATTTGAAGTCTGGTATAGAGATCCCCCATGTATTGCTCTTTTCACTCAGGGTTGTTTTGGCTATTCAGGGTCTTTTGTTTTTCCAGAAGAATTTCAGGACTTTTATTTCCAAGACTGTGAAGAAACTGTTGGGGATTTTAATTTGGATTGCATTAAATCTATACAAGACTTTCGGTAGAATGGACATTTTTACAATGTTAATTTTCCCAATCCATGGGCATGGGAGGTTTTTCCATGTTCTGAGGTCTTCTTCAATTTCATTCTTTAAGGGTTTAAAATTTTTGTTGTAGAGATCTTTGGTGTCTTTCATTAGGTTTGTTCCTAGGTATTTTATTGTTTTCGAGGCTATCATGAGTGGGAAGGTGTCCTTGAATTCCTTCTTCAGTAGCTTGTTGTTGGTGTAAGGAAAGGCTAGTGATTTTTGTAGGTTAATTTTGTATCCTGACACACTTTACTGAAGCTCTTAATCATTTCTAGGAGTTTCTGGTCTAGTTTTTAACATCCCTTAAGGAAAAAATCATATCATCAGCAAAAAGGGATAGCTTGACTTCCTCTTTTTCCCAATTTTTACTCCTTTAATTTCCTTTTCTTGCTTTATTGCCCTAGCAATTGTTTCAAGCACTATATTGAAGAGGAGTGGTGACAAGGGGCAGCCTTTCCAAGTGCCTACATTTAAAGGGAATGTTTCTGTCATTTCCCCATTTAGGATGATATTGGCTGTGGGTTTTCAGTATATGGCTTTGATTACATTGAGGAATGATCCCTCAAATCCAATTCCCTCTAGGACTTTAAGCATGAAGCAATAGTGGATTTTGTCAAAGGCTTTTTCTGCATGAATTGAGATGATGGTGTGGTTTTTGTCTTTTACTCCATTTATATGCTTGATGATATTTATTGATTTTCATATGTTGAATCATCCCTGCCTATCTGTTATGAATCCCACTTGGTCATGATAGATGACCTTCTTGATGTAGGTAGGAATGTGATTTGCCAGTATCCTGTTTAGAATTTTGGCATCTGTGTTCCTTAGTGAGATGGATCTATAGTTCTCCTTTTTGGTTGTATTTTTGCCTGGTTTTGATAATAGCATGTTGCTGGCTTCATAGAATGAATTTGGGAGAATTCCCTCTGTATCCTTCTAAACAATTTGAGTAATAATGGCTGTAAGTCTTTTTGAAATGTTTTATAGAATGCTGCCCTGAAACCATCTGGACCAGTGCTTTTCTTAAGAGGTTTCTTATTACATCTTCAATTTCTTCATATCTTTGGTTCTGTTTAAGCTGTGGATCTCTTCTTGGTTGGGCTTTGGCGATTCCCTGGATTTCTGATATTCATCCGTTTCTTCTAGGTTTTCAAACTTGGTAGAGTATAGATTTTTTAATTACTCCCATATGATTGTCTGGATCTTTTCATTGTCTGTTTTGATATTTCCCTTTTCATCACAGATTCTATTGATTTGGAGTTGTTCCTTCTTTCTTTTGGTTAACTGAGCTAGTGGTCTGTCTATCTTGTTTATTCTTTCAAAGAACCAACTTTTGGATTCATTGATTTTTTTTTATCGTTTTCTTTGTTTCTATTTCATTGATTTCTACTCTGATTTTTGTTATTTCTTCCTGTCTATTGCATTTAGGGTTCATCTGTTGTTGCCTCTCAAGTGCTCTTAGCTGCAGTGCTAGACTGTTCACTTGTGCTCTTTCTGTTTTTCTAATGTAGGCACCCCGGTCTATAAACTTACCTCTTAGGACTGCTTTTAAAGTATCCCATAGGTTTTTTTTGCATGTGTGTGTGTTGTATTACCTTTGTCATTCAGTTCCAGGAATGATTTTATTTTATTTTTTTTATTTATTTCTGTATGTGTATGAATGTACTGTCTGCATGCAAGTTTGTGCACCCGTGTCGTGCAATGCCGCGGAGGTCAGAAGAGGGTATCGGATTCCACTGGAACTGGAGTTCTCCTGGAATTGGAGTCCCAGAGGTTCTCGGCCGCCAGGGGGTGAGTGTCGGGGATTGAACCCGGGTCCTCTGTAAGAGCGGTCAGCGCTCTTAACCACTAGGCCATCTCTCCAGCCCTATTTTTTTCTTTATCTCTTCCTTGACCCATTCATTATTCAACAATGTGTTGTTTAGTCTCCATGTGTTCTTGTAGATACTAGGGCTTATACTGGTGTTGATAGTGAGATTTATTGCATTGTGGTCTGATATAATGCACAGAATTATTTCAATCTTTTTGTATTTGTGGAGGTTTCTTCTGTGTCCCAGTATGTGGTCGATTTTGGAAAATATTCCATGGGTATTGAGTAGAACTTGTGTTCTCTGGTAATAGGGTGGAATATTCGGTAGATGTCTGTGAGGTCCATTTGGTGTATCATATCATTCATTTCAGATGTCTCTCTGTTTCTTCTTTGTCCTATTGACCTGTCCAAAGGACACAGTGGGTTATTTAAGTGCCCTACTATGAGTGTACTGGGGTTAATCTGTGCCTTGTGGTCCTAGAGAATTTTCATTATAAAGTTTGGTGCACCAGAGTTTGGTGCATATATATTCATAATTGTGAAATCTTCTTGGTGAATTGTTCCTTTGATAAAAATGTAATGGCCTTCTTTGTCTCCTCTGATTTCTTTTATTTTGAAGTTTATTTTGTCTGACATTAAAATAGCAACACCTGCTTTCTTTTTGGTGTCATTTGCTTAGAATATATTTTTTCATCCTTTCTCCTTAAGTTGGTGCCTATCCTGGCAAGTAAGATGCATTTCTTGTAGACAGCATATGGTTGGGTTCTGTTTCCTAATCCAATCTCCCTGTCTATGTCTTTTGATTGGGCAGTTTACTCCATTAATATTTAAGGTTATGACTGACAGGTTTGTGTTGCTTCTTTTCACCTTATTATTCATTTGTGTTTTTGGTTTAGATTTCTACTTCTGCAGTTATGCTTTTATTGATTTCTCTTTCCAGTTGCCTGAGAATGGTTGTTCCTTTCTTCTGTCCTCTGAATTGCTTCAAGTATTATCTGAAGGGTTGGTTTTCCGGATGTGTATTCTTTCATCTCGCTTATGTCATGGAAGGTTTTTCTCTGTCCTTCAACCATAATTGACATTTTTGCTGGGTATAGTAACCTGGCTTTGCATCTATAGTCCATTAACACTGGGAATGCTTTTTGTGATCCACGTTCTTCTTGCTTTCATAGTTTGCACTGAGAAGTCAGTTGTAATTCTGATAGGTTTCCCCTTATAGGTAACTTCTTTTTCTCTTGTGGATTTCAGAATTTTGTTTTTGTTTGGGGTGTGTAGCGTTTTAACTATGATTTGGTGTGGAGAGTTTCTTTTCTGATCTTGTATGTTTGGAGTTCTATGTTTCTTGAATTTGTATTGATTTGTCTTTTTTTAGTTTTGGGAAATTTTCAACTATTATTCTATTGAAGATCTGATCAATACCATTCTCTTGGGATTCTTCTTCTTCCTCTAGTCCTATGATGTGGAAGTTTGATCTTTTCATAGTGTCCCACAGTTCCTGGTTCTTCCACTTTTGTGTATTTTTAAATTATTTATAATCTTTACTTGAGGTTTTTAGTTGTTCTGTGTTATCTTCCTGGTCTGATATTTCTTGTCCTGCTTCCTTCATTCTGCGTCTGAGGCTTTTTCCATTCCTGTCCTCTTGAATGGATGCATGTGTGATTTCCTTTTTCATTTCATCTTCTGATTTCTTAATATTTCCACTTCCTTTTGGAGCTTCTCAATTTCTTCCTGGAGCTCTTTGCTTTGCTGGTTGGTTTCCTTATCGTTTTTGACATGGGATCTTTTCAGTGTTTCCACTTCTTTCTGGAGTTTGTCATTCTCTCTTTCTAGGTCCTTCTTGAGTTTTTCATTCTCTTTTCTTAATTCTTTGATTGCTCTTTATAGTCTTGGACTTCTTTAAGGATGCTCACAATTGTACTTCTAATATCTGTCTCCTGGGCCAAACTCAAGGGGATCCCACTGTAGGAATCTTCCACATGTTTGGTAGAGCTTGGTGTGGAATTATCCCTCACCTTTCCCATGTTGTCTGTTCTTCATGTCCCTGGCATATGGGTTTCTCTCTGCCTGTATTCCAATGTGAATCCCAATGCCTCCTTACTGTGTTGAAGGCTTGCTTTGCTTGCCTCCTTCAGAAGCCTTCATTGTTTGTATGATTGATTTGTTTTTCTCCCTTTCTCCTTGTTATGGAGTATTGACTTGTCTAAGCTTTAGGCTTTTTGGAAGTCTAACTCACTCTTCCCTTTCTGTTCTGAATGTTCTCCAAAGAATCCACTTGGACAATCCTGTGCTTCAGGTGGTCTTGGGAAATCCCCCCTCTTTTGTTTTCTTGATCTTAGCCACTTGTATCAGAGTGAAATGATATCTGAGGGTGGTTTTAATTTGCATTTCCTTAATTATTAATGACCTTGATAATGATATTTTTAAGATGTTTCTCTGCCATCCTTAATTCCTCATTGCTGAAGTGTCTGTTCAGCTCTTTACTTCATCTTTTGAGTAAGCCATTTATTTTCTTCTTTTTATTTTGAGTAGTTTATATATTCTTGACTTTACTGCTTTGTCAGATGAATCACTGGTAAAGATTTCCTCCTACTCTGTGGGTTTTCTCTTCACCTCCTTTATTGTTTCTTTGGCTATACAGATGATTTTGAGTTTTATGAAGTCCCATTTGTCGATTGTTAACCTTACTTCCTGTGCAACTTCTCTCTGATTTAGAAAATCTTTTCCTACACATATATCTTGTAGGTTGTTGCCAACTTTTTCTTATCACCTTCAGGTTTTCAGGCTTCATGTTGCAATCTTTGATCCATTTGGTGTTGATTTTTCATACAGGGTGTGAGGTAGGAATTTAATTTTGTTATTCTACAAATGGTGATCCACTTTTGCCAGCACCATTTGCTGAAGATGCTATCCTTCCTCCATTGACCTTTATTTGCCCCCTTGTCAAATATGAGATGGCTGAAATTGTATGAGCTGAAGATTAGATCTTCAATTTTCTTCCATTGGTTAATGGGTCTGTTTTTGTGCCAGTATCAGGCTGTCTTTATGACTATGGCCCTGCAATATATTTTGAATTCTGGTAGAGCAATTCCCCCTGTACTGCATTTTCCACTCAGGGTTGCTTTAGCTGTTTGAGGTCTATTGCTTTTCCATATGAATTTAAGAATGTTTTTTCTAAGTCTGTGAAGAAGTTCATGGGGATTTTGACTGGGATTTCATTGAATCTATATATCAATTTGGGTAAAATGGACATTTTTACTACATTAATTTTCCCAATCCATGATCACAGGAGGTCTTTCCATCTTTTGATGTTATTTTCAATCCCCTTCTTTAGGGGTTTAAATTTTTTGTTATAAAGGATTTTGTTATCTTTTGGTGGGTTTGTTCCCAGGTATCTTATCATTTTCAAGGCTCTTCTGAGTGGGAAGGTCTTTATGTATTCCTTTTGCACTTGTTTATTTTTAATTTAAAGAAAAGCTCCTGAGTTTTCTTTGTTAATTTTGTACCGTGCCACTTTACTAAACCTCTTAATCATTTCTAGAAGTTTTGTGGTGGAGTTTTTAGCATCCCTTAGGTAAACTATCATATCTTCTGCAAAATGGGATAGCTTAACTTCTTTTCTTATTAGTAAAACTTTAATTTCTTTCACATGTCTTATTGTCATAGCTAGTGTTTCAAGCACTATGTTGAAGAGGAGTGGTGATAAGGGGCAGCATTGCTGGGTTCCCTCCTTTAAGGGAAGTGGTTCCAATTTTTCTCCATTTAGGATGATGTTGGCAGTGGGTTTGATATGTATGACTTTGATCATGTTGAGGAATTTCATTTTCAATCCAATTCCCTCTAGGACTTAAATATGAAGGGATGCTGTATCTTGGCAAAGGCTTTTTCTGCATCAATTGAGATCATGTGTTTTTTGTCTTTAAGTCCATTTATGTCTTTATAATATTTACTGATTTATGTTTGTTGAACCATCCTTGCATCTCTGGTATGAATTCAATTTCTTCATGTTGGATGATCTTTTTAATGTGGGTCTGTATGCGATTTCCAAGTATTTTTGAGAATTTTTGCATCTATGTTCATTAGTGAGCTGGATCTACAGCTTTCTTTTTTAGTTGTGTCTTTGCCTGGTTTTGGTATTAGAGTCATGCTGGCTTCATAGAAGGAGTTTGAGAGAATTTCTCCTGTTTGTATCCTTCTGAACAGTTTTTAGTAGCAATGGTTGTAGGACCTCTTAATATCTTATAGAATTCTGTGAAACCATGTGGGCCTGAGCTTTTTTTGTTAGGAGTTTTTTTTTTTTTTCATCTTCAATTTCCTCAAATATTATGGGTATGTTTAAACTGTCAATCTCTTCTTGGTTAAACTTTTTTAGCTCCCAGCATTTCAGATATTCATCCATTTCTCTTAGGTTCTCAAATTTAACAGAGTATTTGTTTTTGAAGTATTCCTGTATGATTGCTGGCTTCTCAGTGCAAACTATGAAAGGTAGAAGAATGTAGACCAAAGTATTTCCAGTACTAAATGACTCTAGATGCCAAACCATACTACTATACTGAGCAAAAATGTCAATTATAGTTGAAGGAAAAAGAAGAATCTTTCACGACATGAACAAGATGAGAGAATAAACGTCTACAAAACCAACAATGCAGAAAATCCTTGAAGCAATCCAAAGAACACAGGAAAGGAGCAACTGTCCCTAAGCAATTAAAGAGAGAAAGCAACAAATGCATAACAAACCTAGATCAACAATGCAAACAAAAAATAAAATAAAAGGAAACAACACACATCTCTCAATAGTAACCTTAAATATTAATGGTCTAAACACCCCAAACAAAAAGCATAGACTGGATGAACGGATTAGGAAATTGAATCCTGTATGCTGTCTACAAGAAACCCATCACACCCACAAGGACAGACACCACCTTAGAGTGAAAGGATGGGAAAAAATATTCCAAGCAAATGGTACTAAGAAATGAGCTGGACTGGCTATTCTAATATCAGACAAAATAGATCTCAAAATAAAATTAATCAGAAAAGGCAAAGAGGCCCATTACATCTTTGTCAAATGAATAATGAACCATGAAGACTTCACAATCCTAAAGGTCTATGCACCAAACTGGTACACCTAACTTTATTAACACTACTGTACAGTACCTCAAGACACAGATTAATCCTAACACACTAATAGTAGTGGATTTTAACACCACACCTTGGACAGATCAACAGGACAAAAAATAAACAGAGAGACATAGACCTGAACAATTCAATACACCAAATGGACCTCACAGCCATCTACAGAATATTCCACCCAAACAAGAGAGAATATACTTTCTACTCAGAACCTCATGGAACATTGTCCAAAATTGATCACATACTGGAGCATAAAAGGATCCTCAACAAATAAAAAAGGATAGAAATTATTCCATGCATTCTATCAGAACACAGTGCAATAAATCTCAATATGAACACCAGAATAAGTTAAGTCCAACTAGCTGGAAGAACACATGGAGACTAAACAAATCAAACCTGAATAATGAATGGGTCAGGGAAGAAATAAAGAGTGAAATAAAAGTATTCATGGAACTGAAAGAAAGACACAATACAACGCATCAAAACTTGTGGAATACTTTAAAAGCAGTCTTGAGAGGGAAATTTATAGACCTAAGTTCCCACATTTAAAAAAAAAAAGGTAACAAATAAAATATCTAACACTGCAGGTAATAACTCTTGAGAGACAACAAATGAACCCTAAACCCAACAGACAGGAAGACATAACAAATAGCAGAAATCAATGAAATAGAAACAAAGAAAACAATACATAGAATCAACGAATCCAAAACCTTGTTCTTTGAAAAGATAAACAAAATAGACCTCTAGTTCAGTTAACCTAAGAGAGAGAGAGAGAGAGAGAGAGAGAGAGAGAGAGAGAGAGAGAGAGAGAGAGACTCTTAATCAGTAGTATGCACGATGAATAGGGAAACAATACAGCAGTCAAAGAAAAGATCCAGGCATTTCCTATATAATAATTTTTATTTATAAAGTATATTCTGTTTACAGAAAAGAGTATATTGTTAACCTATCTTTCTTCATGCATCTTTTCTTCACCACCATAATTTTTCTTTCTTGTAAATACTGCCCCCCCCACCCCCTTCTTGAAGTTTCTCTGGACAATTTTTCTATAGTTTAGAAAAAGAATGTAATTTTAAAAAGGGATTTGTCTGATAAAAGGACTAACAGTAACAAAATTTTTTCCAGGCATCTCAATTCCATGTATGATTTGAAGGTAAGTCATCCCATTTTAAATACAGTTGCTTTAAAATAGTGAGACTGGGGCTGGGGAGATAGCCTAGCGGTTAAGAGCACTGACTGCTCTTGCAGAGGACCCTGGTTTGATCCCCAGCACCTACATGGTGGCTGAGAACTGTCTGTAACTCGAATTCCAGGAGAACTCCAGATCCAGGGGAATCTGACACCCTCTTCTGACCTCCACAGCATTGCAGGACACGGGTGCTCAAACCTGCATGCAGACAGTACATTCAAACGCATAGAAAATAAATAAATAAATAAATAAATAAATAAATAAATAAATAAATAAATAGTGATACTGAATTAAAGGCCAGCACATCTAATGCTTGTCATTGCATTTGCCATTATGCTGCTGGCAGAGATGATAACAATAGATACGGAGATCATATATGATGTTTATCCAGGCAGGGTGGCAGTCCAGGAGGGAATGTGATCTTTTCACGGCTCACAGTAGGCATACACTGGTGATTTTAAAGAGAAACAAGTACATGTTTCATAAAGTGTTGGCAAGAGAAAAAGCAACAAACACCATCCCTGGCATCTGTTCCCAGTTTGAAATTGGCATTTATTGATATCTGTTGTCCAGCAAACATATGACAGATATCCTTTATGCAGGTCAGAAAATCACTGCATGAATGAACAATTTGGGTGCCTGCTAGACTAGCCTGTACCCTCTAATGCAAAGCCTTTTTCAATAGTAGAATACTATCCTACAGTTAAGCTGATATTTACACACTTATATCATGAAAAATATGTTCTTCATATTATTATTTTACAACTTTCTTCTTATATATTGGAACACTTCAAATTAACTCGTCAAATTGTTTTTAAATCTAGGTGCTCTCAACCCAACATTTCAGAGGCTGAGGCAGGGTATAAATAGGTTATACAAGGCCAGACAACATTGAAAGACACTGCTCTTATTTCCTTTCCATTGTTGTACCAAAACACCCTGACCAATTCCAACTTGGGGAATAAAGGGTTTATGAGGCTCACAGCTCCTGGATTGCAGTTCATCACTGAAGTAGCCAAACATAGAAATTCAAGGAAGGAACATGGAGGCAGGAACTGAAGAAGAGTCCATGAAGGAATGCTGATTACTGGCTTTACTGATCCATGCTCTGCCTGCTTTTTTATACAATATACAACAATCTGCCTAGGTGTGGCACTGCCCACAATGGGCTAGGCCCTCCTGCATTGCTCAATCATCAAGACAATCCTCTACATATGTGGCCAAAAACCAGGCCAAAGGAGGCAGTTCCCCAATTGAGGCTCCATCATTCTAGGTGTGTGTGTCTGTGATGGATACTAAAGCTCTCTCAAATCAAACATAATAAAGAATTTTCCTTGGTGAGTGGTGTATAGTATATTGACATTAAGCATAAAGATCCATCTTTAGCTTACAGTAAGAAATGCCATTTGTCTAGGAGTTCAACAACTGTTCAAACACAGTGTAGATATGTCCCCATGCCATATCATCATTATAACACTAGATGGTAAAACGAAGACAAAATACTGAAAGCTACAAGAGAAAAACAACAAATTATAGTCAAGAGGAAACTCAATAGAACTACATCCGACTTCTCACTGTAAACTATGAAAGCCAGAACAATGTGGATCAAAGTATTCCCATTGCTAAATTATTTTTAGATGCTAACCAAGATTACTATACCCAGCAAATATGTCAATTATAGTTGAAGGAGAGAGAAAAATCTTTCATGACACAAATAATATGAAAGAATACATGTCAAAAAGCCAACACTTCAGAAAATACACGAAGCAATCCAAAGAACAGAGGAAAGCAGCAATTATCCCCAACCAAATAAAGAGAAAAACAAACAAAAGAATAACAGCATAAATACAAACCTAGAATAAGAATGCAAGCCAAGAATAAGTTGACTGTATATATCAATGGGCTAAACTCACCAATCAAAAGACTGAGAGAATGGATTAGGAAACAGAATCCATCTATATGCTGCCTACCTGAAACATATCTCACCCTCAAGGAGAGACACCAACTAAAAGTGAAGGGATGGAAAAAAAATCTCAAGCAAATGGTACCAAAAAGCAAGCAGGAGTTGCTATTTTAATACCAGACAAAATAGACTTCAGAGTAAAATCAATCAGAAGAGTCAATGAGGGCCACTACATCCTTATCAAAGGAACAATTAACCAGGAAGGCATCACAATCCTAAATATTTATGCACCAAACTCAGGCGCATCAAACTCTATAAACACAATTCTGCAGGTTCTCAAGACAAAGATTAATCCCAGCAAAACTAATATTGGGGGACTTCTATACCCCACTAAGCCTCTTGGATCGATCAACTGGACAAAAAATAAACAGAGTGATATTGCAACTGAAGAATACAATACAACAAATGGACCTCACAGATATCTACTAAATATACCAGAGAATATACCTTTTACTCAGCACCCCATGAAATATTCTCCAAAATTGGCCACATACTGTGACACAAAAGAAATCTCAACAAATATAAAAGGATTGAAATAATCTAATGTATTCTATCAGACCACAGTGCAATAAAGCTCAATATTACCACCAGAATTAGCCCGACTAGCTATAAGAACACATGGAGAATAAACAACACAATCATGAATAATGGAAGGGTCAGGGAACAAATAAAGAATGAAATAAAATTATTCATGTAACTAAATTAATAGGGCAATACAACACAACTAAAACCCTAAGTTCCCACATTAAAAGAAACAAACAACAACAATAAACCTCAAAAAACAAAGAAAGGGAACAAATAAATGATCTAACATTATAGCTAGAGAGAGAGAGAGAGAGAGAGAGAGAGAGAACAACAAATGGACCCTAAACCCAACAGATAGGAAGAAATAACAAAAATCAAAGCAGAAATCAATGAAATAGAAACAATGAAAACAATCCAAAAAAAAAAAAAAATCAATGAATCCAAAAGTTGGTTCTTTGAAAGAATAAACAAGACAGACAGACCAGGCA
>VZQC01004719.1:2072916-2188723 GCA_009823505.1 Rhizomys pruinosus
AAAAAAAAAAAAAAAAAAAAAAAAAAAGACCAAAAAGAGAAGGGAAACATCACAAAAGATAAAGATCCAGAAAATCATATGAGAATACTGTACTGTTTGAAAACCTAAGAGAAACGGATGAATATTTGAAATCCTGGGAACCAACAAAGTCTAACCAAGAAGAGGTTGACAGCTTAAACAGACCCAACAGACCCATAACATTTGAGGAAACTGAAGACGTAATAAAAAAAAAAAATCATCCAAATAAAAAAGCCCAGGCCCAGATGGTTTCACAGCGGAATTCTATAAAACATTTAAAGAGGTCTTAATAACCTTTACTACTCAAACTGTTCAGAAGGATACAAGTAGCAGGACATCTCCCACACTCCTTCTATGAAGCCAGCATCACTCTAATACCAAAACCAGGCAAAGACCCAACCAAAAAAGAAAACTACAGGTCCATCTCTTTAATGAACAGGGATGCAAAAATTCTCAACAAAATACTGGCAAATCGCACACAGACCCTCAGCAAAAAGATCATCCATCATGATAAAGTTGGATACATACCAGAGATGTAGGGATGGTTCGACATATGTAAATCAATAAATATCATAAGACACATAAATGGACTGAAAGACAAAGATCACACAATCATCTCAATTGAGGCAGAAAAAGCCTTTGACAAGATCCAAAATCCCTTCATGTTTAAAGTTCTAGAGGGAAATGGAGTGAAGGGAACATTCCAAAATCTAATCAAAGTCAGATACAGGAAACCCACAGCCAACATCATCATAAATGGAGAAAAATTGGAACCATTCCCCTTAAAGGCTGGAACCCTAAAAGGCTGTCCCCTCTTGCGACTCCACTTCAACATTATCCTTGAAACACTTGCTAGGGCAAAAAGACAAGAGAAGGAAATTAAAGGAGTCCTAAATGGAAAATAGGAAATTAAACTATCTCTTTTTGCAAATGATATGATAGTTTACCTGATTGATGCTAAAAAAATCCACCAGAAACCTGCATGAAATGATTAAGAGTTTGAGTAAAGTGGCAGTATACAAATTAACCTAGAAAAATCAGTAGACTTTCCTTACACCAACAGTAAGCAAGTGGAAAAGGAATATAAGAAGACCTTCCTACTCAGAATAGCCTTAAAAAATAGCTTGGAACAATTCTAACCAAAGACACCAAAAATCTCTACAACAAAAAATTTAAACCCCTAAAGATGGAGATCTGTCAGCCAATGAAAGGAAACAGCCAGAATTGACCAGAGTCCAAGTCAACAGCTCCAGAGAGAGTGGACTGTTTTACCTCTCATCCACCTGTGCCCCTTTTCTAAGCCTAGGGAACAACCTGCGGAAGAGGGGGCGTGGTAGAATGTAAGGGCTGCGATTGGGGTGAATGGTGAAACTACAGCAATGTAGTCTGGACACTCATTTGATCAACTTGATTGAACAAACAACCTGTCACCCCCCACTGGATGGTGGGGCTGTAGGTGTTTGGGCACAACAGCCTGCAGATAGGTTTTGTATGAAGGATGCTTGTACTCATGGATTATCACTTATAGCTAAAAATGAAAAAAAAAAAACTGAGAGAAAGATGCAGGACAGTTATGGCAGAATGCATGATCTGGGATGGGGTGGGAGTGGGGGGGGGAGGGAAAGGGAAATAAGCCTGAACTGAATTGGAAAAAATGTATGAAATGCACAAAGCATCAATAAAAACTAATTTAAAAAAAAAAAAAGAAAAGAAAATGACATCAAAAAATGGAAAGATGTCCCATACTCATAGATTCGAAAAAATAGTATAGTAAAAATGTCCATTTTACCCAAACTGATATATAGATTCAATACATTCCCAATCAAAATCACCATGACTTTCTTCACAGACTTAGAAAAATAAACACTTAAATTCATATGGAAAAACAAAAGACCCCCAATTGCTAAAGCAACCTTGAGTGAAAAGTGCCATACAGGAGGAGGGGGGATTTCTTTACCAGACTTCAAGCTATAGTACACGGGTATAGTCATAAGAACAGCCTGGAACTGGCAGAAAAACAGACCCATTGACAAATGGAGCAAAATTGAAGATCCAAACATGAGCTCATACAGTTTCAGCCACCTCATATTTGACAAAGAGGCAAAAAATAGCTCAAGGGATAAACGATACCATCTTCAGCAAATGGTGCTGGCAAAACTGAATCAGTATTTGTAGAAGAACAAAATAAAACCCCTACCTCTCACCCTGTACAAAAATAAATTCCAAGTGGATCAAATATCTCCACGTGAAACCTGAAACCCTGAAGAAAATGTTGATAACAACTTATAAGACATAGGCGTGGGCTGGAGAGATGGCCTAGCGGTTTAGAGCGCCAACCGCTTTTACAGAGGACCCGGGTTCGATCCCCAGCACCCACATGGCGGCCGAGAGCCGTCTGAAACTCCAATTCCAGGAGAACTCCAGTTCCATGGGAGTCTGACACCCTTTTCTGAGCTCCGTGGCATTGCACGACACGGGTGCACAAACTTGCATGCAGACAGTACATTCATACACACACAGAAATAAATAAAATAAAATAAAATAAAATAAAAAAGACATAGGCATATGAAAATACTTTCTAAATCAGACAGCAGCAGCACAAGAAATAAGGTCAACTATTGCCAAATGGGACCTCATCAAACTTAAAAAGTTCTGTACAACTAAAGAAACAATCAATGAAGTGAAGAGGAAAACCCACAGAGTGGGAGGAAATTTTCACCAGTGATACATCAGACAGAACATTGATATACAGAATATATAAACTACTCAAAAATCAAAAAGGTATGAAAACAAATGACTCACTCAAAATATAGAATAAAGAGATGAACAGACACTTCGCCAATGAGGAAGTAAAGATGGATGAGAAACATCTTAAAAAGTGTTCAACATCATTAATAATTAAGGAAATGCAAATTAAAAGTACTCTCAGATATCATTTCACTCTAATAAGACTGGCTAAGATCAAGAAAACAAGACACACAATATTGGAGAGGTTATAGGGAAAAGGGAACACTCATCCACTGCTGGTGTGAATGTAAACTTGTACAATTGCTGTGGAAAGCAGTGTGGAAAACCCTTTAAAGACTCAAAATGAGCCTACCGCCTGACCCAGCCATAACACATCTGGGTATATAATCACAAGACTCACCCCACTGCAAAGATACATGCACATCTAGGTTTATTCCAGCTCTTTTCACACTAGCTAAGATATGGAACCAACTCAAATGCCACTCAACTGAGACTGGGTAACAAAAATATAATACATCTTCACAATGGAGTTTTATGTGGTGGTAAAGAAGGATGACATCATGAGATTTGCAGGTAAATGGACGGAAATTGACACCATTATGAGTGAAGTAACACCGTCCCCCCAAAACAAATGGTTAATGATTTCCCTCATTTGTGGATGCTAGTACCAAATCCCCCAATTGAAAGAATAGCTAAGAAATGTTACTGTTATATTTCTTTCTATGCAAAAGCAACTGTGATATTATAATGTGAATATCATAATGAGCCTTGGAATTAACTTACCACCTACTTTGAGGAATGTTAATTAGTGTTCATTAATGGAAGGTATATATTCATATTTTAGACTAATATATAATTAAAAGAAAAAAATTTGAACGACTAAGCATAAAAAAGCAAAGGATGTGAGGATAAAACTGATCAATGAATACAATACCAAGTTGGTTACATAAAGCATGATGCTTTGGTGTATGATTTTACACTCAGATCAATATAGATGTGATATTGCATGCATTTCAAAAGTGTCAATGAAAGAACTGTGTAATTTTGTTCAGAACCATGGACTATTTAACCACAATGAAAATATACATGTTGGGGCGAGAGAGATGGCCTAGCGCTTAAGAGCACTGAGTGCTCTTGCAGAGGACCTGGGTTTCATCCCCAGGACCCACATGGCGGCTGAGAACCATCCATAACTCCAATTCCAGGAGAACTCCAGTTCCAGGGGAATTGGACACCCTCTTCTGACCTCCACAGCATTGCACGACATGGGTGCACAGACCTACATGCAGACAGTACTTTCATACACATAAATAAATAAATTAAATTAAAAAAACAGAAAGACAATATACATGTTTAGTGACATAGATATGTTCAGCAATCTTAGGTATATATATATATATAATATATATATATATATATATATATAATGCATGAAAACATGTGAACATATAATGTGACAACTTTATTTTTTATATATTTAGTCAAAATAAATAAAAAACAAAGTGAAATATTATTTCTATTAGAAAAAAATAAAAGACCCAGCTCCGACTCCAGACACCTGCCTGGTGTCAGTGAGGTTCCAGATCTTCAACAGGATAATAGAAGAAAATTTCCCCAAACTGAAAAAAAAATCACTCATACAAATAAACAAGAAGTACGCAGAACACCAAATAGATGAACAGAAAAGAATCTCCCCATGCCATATCATTGTTTAAAACACTAGATGCTCAAAACGAAGACAAAAATACTGAAAAACACAAGATAAAAACAACAAATTACATATAAGAAATCCCATCAGAATCACAGCTGAATTTCACAGCTCAAAAGATGAAAGCTAGAAGAACGTGGACCAAAGTATTCCCTGTGCTAAACGACTCCGATGCCCAACCTAGACTAATCCAGCAAAAATGTCAATTATACTCGAAGGAGAAAGAAAAATCTATCACGACATAACAAGATGGAAGAATACATGTCTAAAAAAACAAAACTTCAGAAAATCCTGGAACCAATCCAAGAACAGAGGAAAGAAGCAACTATCCCTAAGCAATTAAAGAGAGAAAGCAACAAAATGCATAGCAGAGTAAATATAAACCTAGATCAGGAATGCTAACAAAAAAATAATAAGGTAAATGGAACAACACATGTCCTTCATCAATATAACATTAAATTTACTAATGGTTTAAACTCCCCAATCAAAAGGCATTGGCTGGGAGAATGAATTAGGAACTGAACCCATCACATATGCTGTCTATAAGAAACCCATCTCACCCTCAGGACAGACACCACCTTAGAGTGAAAGGATGAAAAAAATGTTCCAGAAATGGTACTAAGAAACAAGCTGGAGTGGCTATTCTAATATCAGACAAAAATAGATCTCAAAGGAAAATTAATCAGAAGAGACAAAAAGGGCCATTACATGCTTGTCAAAGGAAAATGAACCATGAAGACTCACAATCCTAATATTCATGCACCCAAACTCTTAGTCCTCCTAACATTATAAACACACCTCTGCAGGACCTCAAGACACAAGATTAATCCTTAAACAACTAATAGTGGAGACTTCAACACCACCACCTCCCCCTTGGATAGATCAACTCGGACAAAAAAAAAAAAAAAGGAGAGAGAGACATCAGAATGAACAATACCATACACCAAATGGACTCACAGATAGCTACAGAATATTCCACCCCAAATACCAGAGAATAAAATTTCTACTCACACCTCACAGAACATTCTCCAAAATCAACCACATACTGGAGGCACAAAAGGAACCTCAACAAATACAAAAGGATAGAAATATTCTATGCATTCTATCAGACCAGAGTGCAATAAAGCTTAATATAGAACACAAGATAATAGTCCACTAGACTACAAGAACACATGGAGACTAAACAACACAATCCTGAACAACGAATGCGTCAGGGAAGAAATAAAGAATGAAATAAAAGTATTCATGGAACTGAAGGAAAAAGACAGTACAACACATCAAAACCTGTGGGATACTTTAAAAGTGGTCTTTAGAGGAAAATTTATAGCCCTAAGTGCCCACATCAAAAAAAAAAAAAAAAAAAACAGAAAGGGAAAAGTAAATGATCTAACACTGCTGTGAAAAATACTTGAGAGGCAGCAACAAATGAAACCCCAAACCCCCCATAGACAGGAAGAGATAATAAAAATCAGAGCATAAATCAATGAAATAGAAACAAATAAACCAATACATTAAAATCAACGAATCCAAAAGCTGGTTCTGTGAGAAAATAAAAAATAACAAAAAAAAAAAAAAAAAATTAACAAAGAGAGAGAGAGAGAGAGAGAGAGAGAGAGAGAGAGAGAGAGAGAGAGCAACTCCAAATCAATAGTATTTGTGATGAAAGGGGAAACATCACAACAAAGAAAAGATCCAGTCAAAAACATATACTCCATTGAATTTGAAAAGCTAAGAGAAATGGATGACTATCTGAAATCCTGGGAGCCAACAAAGCTCAACCAAGAAGAGATTGCCAATTTAAACAGACCCATAATATTTGAGGAAATTAAAGATGTATTTAAAAACCTCCCAACTAAAATAAGCCCCAGTCCAGATAGTTTCATGGCACAATTCTATAAAACATTTAAAGAGGGCCTACAGCCATTGCTACTCAAAATGTTTAGAAGGATATAAACAGAGGAAACTCTCCAAAACTCCTTCAATGAAGCCAGCATCACTCTAATTCCAAAACCAGTCAGAGATGCACGCAAAAAAGTAAGCTATAGACCCATCTCACTAATGCATATAGACACAAAAATTCTCAACAAAATACTTTCAAATTGCATACAGACCACATTAAAAATATCATCCATCATGATCAAGTTGGATTCATACCACAGATGCAGGGATGGTTCAACATATGTAAATCAAAAAATATAATAAAACACATAAGTGGACTGAAAAAAATCCACATAAGTGGATGGAAAAAAATCCTTTGACAAGATCTAGCATCCCTTCATGTTTAAAGTTCTAGAGGTAATAGGACTGAAAGGAACATTCTTCAACATGATCAAAGCCGTATATAGCAAACTCACTGCCAATATCATCCCAAATAAAAAAATTGGAACCATTTCCCTTAAAGGCAGGAACCCGGCAAGTCTGCCCCCTATCACCACTCTTCAACACAGTGCTTGAAACACTAGCTAGGGCAATAAGACAAGAGAAGGAAATTAAAGGAGTACTAATTGGAAAAGATGAAGTTAAGCTATCCCTTTTTGCAAATGATATGATAGTTTACCTAAGGAATGCTAAAGTTTTCTACAAGAAAACTTGTAGAAATGATCAAGAGTTTTAGTAAAGTGTCAGGCTATGAAATTAACCCAGTAAAATCAGTAGCTTTTCCTTACAGCAACAATAAATGAGTGGAGAAGGAATATAAGATCTTCCCACTCACAATAGCCTCAAAAATAATAAGATACCTGGGAACAAACCTAACCAAAAATACCAAAGATATCTACAACAAAATTTTTAAACCCCTGAAGAAGGAGAACGAAAATGACATCAAAAGATGGAAAGACCTCTTATGCTCATGGATTGGGAAAATTAACATAGTAAAAATATCCATTTTACCCAAATTGATATACAGATTCAACACAATCCCAATCAAAATCCCTATGAGCTTCTTCACAAAGTTGGAAAAAATCCTTAAATTCATAAGGAAAAATAAAAGACCCTGAATAGCTAAAGCAATCCTGAGTGAAAAATGCAATACAGGGGGAATTTTCCTATCAGACTTCGAACTATATTACAGGGCCATATTCATAAAAAGACAGCCTGGTACTGATACAAAAACAGACCTGTTGACCAGTGGAAGAAAATTGAAGATCCAAACTTGAGCCCATACAATATCAGCCACCTCATATTTGACAAAGGGGCAAAAAAAAAAAAAAAAGAAAAAGAAAAAACAGTGGAGGAAGGCCAGCATCTTCAGCAAATGGTGCTGGCAAAATTGGATCATCATTTGTAGAAGAACATAATTAAACCCCTACCTCTCACTCCGTACAAAAATCAACACCAAGTGGATCAACGATCTCAACGTGAAGCCCAAAAACCTGAAGGTGATAGAAGAGAAAGTTGGCAACAACCTACAAGACATAGGTGTAGGAAAAGACTTTCTAAATCAGTCAGCAGCTGCATAGGAAGTACAGTCAACAATCAGCAAATAGGACCTCATAAAACTCAAAAGCTTCTGTACAGCAAAAGCTTCTGTACAGCAAAAGAAACAATCAAGGAGATGAAGAGAAAACCCACAGAGTGGGAGGAAATCTTTATCAGTGATACATCTGACATCAATAAAAAAGGGATAAAAAGAAAAATGCCTTAACCTTGATTAATTTAATTTTTTTATTTTTTTTTATTTTATTAATTTCCGTATGTGTATGAATGTACTGTCTGCATGCAAGTTTGTGCACCCGTGTCGTGCAATGCTGTGGAGGTCAGAAGAGGGTGTCGGATTCCCCTGGAACTGGAGTTCTCCTGGAATTGGAGTTTCAGATGGTTCTCAGCCGCCATGTGGGTGCTGGGGATCGAACCCGGGTCCTCTGTAAGAGCGGTCGGCACTCTTAACCACTAGGCCATCTCTCCAGCCCCTAACCTTGATTAATTTATATACATTTTACAAAATGGTCTTCTGAATGTTTCTATAAATGCATACACCAATGCTGATAATTATACTCTTTAAAATAAAATGTAATTTTGTTTTAAAAAATAACAAAGTAAAAATAAAACATAATCATACATGGTCATAGAAATTAGCTGTCATTATATTTAAGTAGATCACTTTATCCATAACTTTATCCCCCCATCTTTTGCCTTTTCATCCTTTATTATTCTCTCTTCTCTTTTCTTCTACCCTCGAAACTCTTCCATTTTCCCTCTCCTCCCTACCTTCTGGTGGTTAGTGCTAGATACCTACTACCACCTCCTTTAAATCCTATTTTTATCTCTTTCTCTCCCTTTCTCTTTCTCTAACTCTCTTCTTTCTGTACATAGTATTTTCATTCACATGTGCCATTCATTGGGGAGAACATTAGTTTGTGGTAAATATCATGATAGATCTTTGTGAAGCTTAAAGCCTGGTGTGTTATAGAGTCAGATAGCAAATTAAGCAAAAGACAGTCTAGAATATTCTATGGTAAGGTATAGAAAAGGATGACACAGTACATGTATAACTATGTTTTATGGAGAATCTGATTTCTTTGATATTTGGAATATGTAATAGAAAATGAGTGCCTTTTGCTGAGAAGAGAGGAGCATTGGGATTTCAAGATGGCGAAGCCAGGGGCCTAGCACTTACTTTCTCCACAAAGAAGTTCCAAACAGAAGACATGTGGATAATTTTGAAATGAAAAGAAAAATATTGATCCAGGCTTTGTGGCACTCTCCTTTTATCCCAGCGTGAGGGAGATGTAGGCAGGCAGGATTCCTTGAGATACTGGTCCATCTAGTATCAGGAGAAGTGGGGCTTCCTAGAGTCTTTGACCTAAAAAATAGGAAAAAATGTGCCAGGCATGGTGGCACATGCCTTTAATCCTAGCACTTGGGAGGCAGAGGCAGGCGGATCTTTGTGAGTTCAAGGCCAGCCTGGTCTACAGAGTGAGTTCCAGGACAGCTGGGGCTACAGCATGGGAGGACCCTGTCTCTGAAAGACCCAAAAAAAAAAAAAAAAAGAAAAAAAAAGGAAAAAAGAGCATTGTGACAATCCACTGGTTGAGATATGATAGTAATATATATCTTATATAATATATATATGATATTATATTATTATATTATATATATAAATTATATATGGTTTTATGTGGATGAGGTGTATTCTAAATTCAAATTTATATGCAAGTGTACCAATGTTGTTCAATGACTGTGGAGATCAGAAGAGCACATTGGATCCTCTGGAACTGGAGTTATAAATTGTCCTCTGCAATAAAAGTCAGTGCTCTTAAATGCTGAGCCACCTCTCCAGCACAATTTGTTCCTCAAAGATGGTGATGATGATGATGATGATGATGATTATTATTATTATTATTTCTATTGTGGTGAGAGTATTTATATAATTTGTTATCATGATAATGTGTCTTATAGTGCATTTGGAAGTATATTTTCCCAATTTTATAAATTACTTAAATATGCTATCATTTTTAAATCTTTTTTGATACTTTTATTGATGATTTGTGTATTTCATACATTATATTTCAGTCTAATTTAGATACATTCCCCTGTACCTGACCCCCACCCCACCTCTGTTCATGCCTTCTGCCATACATGTCTTGCATCATTCTCTCAGTCTTTCCAAAGATTATCAATGCAGAGGCTTGTTGTTTGGGCCAGAGTTTAACGCTGTTAACCAGTTCTTTTACCCAGTCTTTATGTTTTTGTTGTTATCAATTTTTACATGCCTGGCATAACTTGGTAGTGTGGCCATCTGTTCATGTGTATTTTTGGTGGATACTTCTTTTTAATTTCAAATTTATGACCATCTATTACATCTCAATCCTCTGTTCAGGCTTTTTATTTCATGATTCATGTTTCAATATTAGTGTACATGTTTATGAATTTGTTGACTTCATCCAGATTTAAAAATAGAAAAGCAACAGTACTGTTATGATGTGAGTTGTTTAAGAGGCCCTAGAATTTACCTACCACTTATTTTCTGACATTGTAACTACTGGATATAGGTGGAAGGTATGTATTCATGTTTTAGAGTAATATGAAATTAAGGGGAAAATGTCAATGTCAAAACATACTTTAGAATTAACATACAGTTTATTCTCTAAGGTCATAATTTTGATACATAGGTTATGTTTGTATGGTCATATTTTGGAGCAACACAAAGGGGAGTGAACAACAATAACATAAGGACTAGTCAAAGAACTAACTGATACAGTTAAATTCTGCTACAATCACACACACCTCTGCAGAAAAATAAAATCTTTGGAAAAACTGAGAGAAGGATCCAAGGAATGTATGGCAGAGTGCTTGAACTGGGATGTGATGGGAGGCAGGGAAAGTGGAAGGTATCAGAATTGGACTGAAAGATGATGTATGAAATGCACAAAACGTCAATAAAAATATTTTTAAAAGATTCTGTACAGCAAAAGAAACAATCAAGGATGTGAGGAAAATATCAACACATTGGGAGGAGACCTTCACCAGTGATACATCCAACAGACCATTAACATCCAGAATATATAGACAACTCAAAAATCAAAGAAGAAAACAAATGACTCACTAGGAAGGTGGAGAAAGAGCTGAACAGAGACTTCACCAGTGAGGAAATAAAGATGGCTGAGAAACATCTTAAAAATTGAAATTAGCTTTTTGGAGCAATGGGTATTTTGTTCTTTTTTCACCTATTTTCAGTCTCTCCATAACGTGTGACAACTCATAACTCATTCCATTTTCTGTCAAGGTAATTATCCATAGGTAAAGATAAAGTCTCTCTATAGTTATTTTCTAGCTATGTTTCTATTATATTCTTCTTCACCTACATTCTCTCACACACATTCTCTCTCTTCCTCCCTCACTCCCTTCCTCCCTCTGCCCCTTCCTGCCCCATCTTTCTGCTTTCTCTCTTCTTGCCAACCCACCCACTCATGTTCATTTGCAAAATAATAATAATAATAATAATTATTATTATTATTATTATTACTATTATTATTATTATTAATATACTCTCTTCTGGTTCAGTTCCTCTGGTAATTCAGTATGGCATATGTATTATACATGTTTGATTTATGATTACCATGATGATTACAGAAGCAGATTTTGAATATATTTTGAGTTATCACAGAAGACATAAACATCTATAAAGAAACCCACAAAACTGACACAAAATATATTAATAAAGTACTATGTTTATATGCCATTCTTCCCTGTTCTTTGAATTTTGGTAGTAGAGTTTTCATCTTTTTCTATTATCTATATCCTTTTCTGAGCACTCTTGACAAATAGAATGTGATGATGGTTAAATATGGAATAACATATATTTTAATCTCATTTGAATTTTCATAAAAATACTTGTGTGTCAAGGAGAATTTTCTGTCATTGTTTGTAACATTAAAGTGGATACTAGAATTTTAAGGTTGCATTTTTATCTATGATTTTATTGAGTTTTATTCATTTTATATAAAGGCTATCAGTCAAATTTTGACCCCTCCCCTTGTGGTGGTTTGAATGATAGTGTCCCCCATAGGCTTTAAGAACTCAGACATTTTGTCTCCAGTTGGTGACACTGTTCTCGAAAGTCTTAGAAGGTGTGGCCGTGCTGGAGGAAGTATGTCATTGGGGGTGGGCTTAGTGAGTTGAACAAGCCTTGCTGTCTCCAGTCTCTCTCTCTTCCTATGCTCATTGCGAGATGTGACCCTCAGCTTGCTGATCCAGCCGCAGCCACCATACCTGCCACCACAATGGACTCTGATTCCCTGGAACCATCAATATTAAACTCAAATAAATTCTTCCTTTTATAAGTTCCCTTGGTCATGGTGGTTTATCACAGACACAGAAAGTGACTAATACACCCCTATACTATATACACTCCCCCATCGTTTTCCTGAATTCTGTCTTATATATTAATGACAATCCAGTCAAGTATTTACACCCAGAAGTCCTACATTTTAAATTTTTAATAGCATTATAATTGTTATTATAGTGGTTTCAAACTGAACATGGATAGTTCGGACACCTTGTTGACAATATAACAACATTGTGAATTTTTCAACACAATCAATTTACAAATGAGTTATAGACTTCTGAACATTTTTCTTACACATTAATGTTCACTGTTTTATAGTTTCAATACTTAGCTTTAAAATTTCTATTAAGAAAGTCTGGCTGAAATATTTTCATCCTTTGAAAGAGTTTATCTCTTGTGTTTAATGCCTAGTTTCACTGGATACTGATTTTCTTCTCAAATGACTAATTATATTCTTTTTTTTTTTTTTCTTTTATTTTTATTTTATTGATTTTTTTTCTGCATTTATACATCATTTTCCAATCAGATCAGGCATATTTCCCTTTCCCTTCCCCCCCACCCCCACCCCATCCCAGATCATGTATGTTCTTTTTCCTCTTTTTTTTTTTGGTTTTATTTTTTTTTTCTTCATTTTGTATAATTATATATAACCATGAGTATAAAGCATCCTTCGTGCAAAAAATCTATAGACTTGTTGTGCCCAAACCCCACAAGTCCCACCATTCAGGTGGAGGTGGACAGGTTGTTTGTTCAATCAAGTTGAATCAAATGAGTGTCCGGACTACATCGCTGTAGTTTCACCGTTCACCCCAATCGCAGCTCTTACATTCTACCACGCCCCCTCTTCCGCAGATTGTTCCCTAGGCTTTAGAAAAGGGGCACAGGTGGAGAGAAGTAAAACGTCCTCTCTCTTGGAGCTGTTGACCCCGGGCGCTGGGCCAGAGGGGCCGGGAGTCCGGCGGCCAGGGGACGGCTGCGCTTTGGGCAGGATACCCAGAAGGCCACCTGGGCGAGTAGCTTGGTTTGCTGGGGGCCTTGAGGGCGGGACACCGGCGCTGGGCCAGGAAAGCTTGGCAGCAGACTACAAGACATAGGTGTAGGAAAAGACTTCCTTAAATCAGACAGCAGGCTGCACAGAAATAAGATCGACAATTGACAAATGGACCTCATTAAACTCAAAAGCTTTCTGTACATCAAAGGAAGCAATACCAGGAAGTGAGGAGAGAACCCACAGAGTGGGAGGAAACCTTCACAGCATACATCTGACACAGCATTAATATTCCAGAGTATAACAAGCTACTCAAAACAAAGAAGAAAGAAAACAAATGAATCACTCAAAAGATGGAGCAAAGATCTGAATAGAGACTTCACAGAGGAGAATATAGAGATGGCTGAGAAACAATTTAAAAAGTTAAAATATTAAGGAAATGCAAATTAAAACCACTTTGAGATATCACCTAACCCAATAAGACTGGCTAGATCAGGAACACGATATGTTACCAAATGCTGGAGAGGTTGCGGGGAAAGGGGAACACTCATCCATTGCTGGTGGTAATGTAAACCTAGTACAGCCACCTATGGAAAACAGTGTGGAGAAATAAAGAGACGTCAAAATGAGCCTTCCATTTGCCCAGTCATACCACTCCTGGTTATACCCACAAGACACAACTTACTGCAAAGATACATGCACAGCTATTATTTGCAGCTCTGTTCACAATAGCAAAAAGCTTGGAACCAGCCCAGGTGCCCCTCAACTGACGACGTGGATAGAGAAAAGTGTGGTACATGTATACAATGGAGTTCTATGCAGCAGTAAAGAGGACAACATCATGAACTTTGCAGGTAAAATGGATGGAGCTGGAAGCACATTATGTTAAGTGAAGTAACACAAGTCCCAGAAAAACAAAACGACAAAATCAAGTGTTCCCTCATATGTGGATGCTAGTACCAACAACCCAGATATAAAATATTTCTCCATGGAGAGGGATGCATAGAAAGAACAACAACAGAAAGACTGCATCAGAAAATGGACTGAAATGGTGGAATTGGGAAGGGGGTAGGTGAGGGACACGGAATGTATAATTCAATCAAGGCATATTTAATTGATGTGAGTGTCAGCAAGTACTCCAGTTTCACCTAGAAACTGTCTACAGGATACAGGTTTTTAGGACTTAGTAAAAGTAAATATGTGTATATTAAACAACATTGGTTTACAGATCTGATAAAAAACACAGATAATGCATCTGAGTTAAATTGTAGATATAATTTGCTGTTGTCCACATTTGTTTTCACAAAATCTTAGAGCAATAACCTTGGGATTAACAAATACAAAGTTCTCTATAATTTCTCCTGTTGTACCAGTATCACCTTGTAGCATTCTCTTTAAGATGATTTAAAGCAAAAATTAAGTTTGCTTCCCAAGTTAATCAATATATAGTCACCCAAACAGCATGGTGAATTTATGAAATCTGTGCCTGATTCCACCTATAGTTATGTATAATACAAATGTCTTCTGGAGGACTCATGGGTTAAAAAAAAAAAGGGGGGGGCTGGTACAGGACAGACATGAACCTTCTAGTCAAGAACCTTGCAAATTCAAATCTTAAAACTAACTATGGAGAGATTTGTTTTTCCAACAGGAAAAATGTCACCAAACTTAACGGCTGAGAAAAGAAAAGATACAGCTTTGCATGAGTAGGATGTACCAAAAAAGTGGCAACTGAAAGGTTGACCCGTTCTGAACCAGGAAAGGAGAGAAAAGCCTCAGATTGCCATTAAAACATCAAACCCTTCTGTGGATCCTACATGTAACCAACTATCTATAATGAGTCCTAATGGCTATACATATTATACCTTCTAGGTGCAACAAAGGTTTTGATATGACTTTCTTGCCTCCCCCCCATAGAACAAGGAGAAATATGACCATGATGAAGTCTTTTCCAACTGTAAATTGGAGACACTATTTATGAGGTAATCTCTTATAAAACCGGAAAATCCCTTCTTTAATTGACTAATAGAATAAGAGACTGAAAAAGATATTACTCTGTTCAGAAACCAAATATAATACTAAAGTCCTTGGGCTATGCAACTTAGGCAAAGTATATTAAGCAGGAGCTCTGACATCAAGCAAATGGATTGTTCTACCAGGGGGACTGTTGGCCAGGGATCCAAGGCCCACAAAAGGTAAGGGCTCCTTGCCCCCTAAGTTGGGATACCATGCAGGAGGAGAGGCGATAAGACCCTGCTGCCGAAGACTGAGCGTAACATGGGGAGGATGTATTGAGACCGCACATGCAAGGGTACAGATGGCCTCTGGAATGCCAGAGAGTGTTCCCAAAGGCCAATACTATTATATTCTAAGCCACCTTTAAAGCCTGTATAATTAGTGCAGCAAAGTTGGTATCAGGAGAATGAGGATACATTTCTGTATTGTTGCCATTCTCTTCCTTCCTTGTGAATCTTCTTACCTTCATTTTGAGGGCATTATGATAATATGTCTACCTGTATATTGTGTACAGTTAACCTCATTTACTGACTTTCAATATTTACATACTGAAATATATGCACAGTACTATGAATATAGAATGTTATTTTCTATGAAAAATATACTGATTCTATGAGCTTCTTTTTGTAACTCCAATAATTAAAATATGTGCTCTTATTATAATTTTTCCAATTACTTCTCTCATTCTTCTTTCACTTCCCTGAAGCTATATCATAATTTGAGCAAATGATATTTTTCTGGGTTTTTTTGTTTTGTTTTTTAGGACATTTTTTATTGATGTTTTGTGTATTTCACACATCATTTTCCAATTCAGTTCAGGCATACATCCCCTTCCCTTCAACACCCCGCCACCCCACCCTTACCCATCCCAGATCATGCATTCTGCCACCAATAACTTTTCTGCGTCTTCTCTGTTTTTTTTTTTTTTTTTTTTAAAACAGTAGGTGATAGTCCTGTGAGTACAAGCATTCTTCATGTAAAATATAATTTGCGAGCAGTTGTGGCCCAAACCCACACAGCTCTGGGTTCCACCATCCAGCGGGGGGGGGGGGGGGGGGGCTTTATGTTCCAATCAAGTTGATCAAATGAGTCCAGTCTATATTGTTGTAAGTTTCACCAATCACCCCAATCGTAGCCCTACATTCTACCACGGCCCCACTCTCATGCAGCATTGTTCCCTAGGCTTAGAAAAAGGGCACTGGTGGATGAGAAGCAAAACAGTCTACTTTCTCTGGAGCTGTTGTCTTGGTCTCTAGTCAATTCTGGCTTTTTTCTTTCATGGGCTGCCAGCTTGTCCAGGCATAACCTTTCAATCCTACTAATGAAGCACAATACTGTTTAAGTACCTATATATCTATTTTTCTGTTTTTTAAAATTCTGTTTTGTTGAGACTGTCTCACCATTTTTCTCTAGCAATATATTTTTAAATAATGCATTTCACTTTCTAATTGCCACTCTAATATATTTTAGCTTTCTTTTCCAATTCTTATAATAAATATTAATATGAAAGTCTTGTCATAAAATTTGAAGATAAAGTCATTAAAATAACATCTATAAATGTTTCAATTCAAGTGCAGACATTCGAATTTCCAGATCACTCATTCAAGCATGGTCATTGTACCTGAAATTTAAAGTTTTCCATTGTATTAATAAGTAAAATGGTATAGCAATTTATTTTTAGGGTTACTAACATTTGTCTCAGCAATTAATGAAGACACTTCTCTGGGCTCAATGATAGAAACACTGGGAGATTTCACATAAATAATAAAAACAGGAGCACTTCATAATAAACTTTAATTAATGTTCAACAACAAAGTTATTTCCTGACTTCTTGAGATGTCAGAAGTATTGTGTGCACTAGATCTCCTAGGTCTCAGAATTTTAACAATTTTCTTTCTATCCACTAAGACAGAGAGAATAAACTACCAAATGAAATGCAAAATATGTACCACTCGTTCTTAGATATGAATAATTCTCATTTTATATGTTTTGCCCAATAAAACCATATTATTTATTCAATTACTTTCCATATATCAAAGTATAAATTACTGGTTTCTTTTCTTTTAATATATTATTATTATTATTATTATTATTATTATTATTTGGTCTTTTTGAGACAGGGTCTCCCTGTAGACCCAGCTGTCCTGGAACTCACTCTGTTTTTATGTGTATGAATGTACTGTTTGCATGTAGGTTTGTTCATCCGTGTCCTGCAATGCCGCGGAGGTCAGAAGAGGGTGTCATATTCCCATGGAACTGGAGTTAAAAATGGTTCTTAGCTGCCATGTGGGTGCTGGGGGTTGAACCCGGGTCCTCTGCAAGATCAGTCGCCTTTCTTAACCACTAGGCAATCTCTCCAGCCACTAAATCATTGTTTTCTAACACACTGACATAGCATATAATAATTCTTTAGAAAAAATGTTTGGATTATATGGGTAGATAAACATTTATTTGGTCACTTTTTACAACAAAAATATAACATTTTGTATATATGAAAACAATATTATCTGTCAATTTAATTTTTTATTAACTTACTTTTAAGAAAGTATATGATGCCATTTCACATTTCTGCTCTTCTCTTCCCCAAGTCCGTGGGTTAAAATCGTATTTGCCTGTTTATGATTCTTTCCCGAAGTCCAAAGAGGAGGATTATTGTACAGCAGGTATACTAATCAGCACAGATAGTATACATTAGGACTAATCTCAGTCACTGGGCTGCTAATGATGACTGAATGCTTAACCACCCTCTTTTTTCCCTTGTTTCTTCACTGTAATGAAATGACTAGTGCCCCCTCCTCCGCATCACACCATGTTCACATCACAAGTCACTGTGGTGCCACAGTCACAAAGCAACTGAGCTACGGGATAATGGACTGAACTCCTTAAATTGTGAAAAAAATATAACTTTCTTGTTTTAAAGTGTTTCCTTAAGACATATTTTGCAATAGATAAAAACTGTGATGGGTTTTATGTTTGTTCTTTTCTTTTTCTGGGATAAAACACTGACCATATCCAACTTAGGGAAGAACAGATTTATTTTATCTTAAAATCCCAATCATTGCCCATTATTGAGGCTAATCACAGCAGCAACTCAAGGAAGGAACATGAAGGCAAAAAGAAACTTTGCCTGCTTGTTGGTTATCTGGCTTGTACTAAACTCAGTTCACCTAGCTTTCCTACACAGTGTAAACATTCTGATAGTGCCACGCACATATCAAACATTACATAGAACATTCACTACTTACATACTCACAAGGCAATCTGACCTAGGTATAGTCAATCCTTCAAAGAAGACTCCCTCTTCTCACACGACCCTAAGTTCTGTAAAGTTGACAATCAAAACTAACCCGAACAGATAGTTAATATTGGTTTTCAACTTGATTAGCTATGGAATCAAGTAAGGGAGAGCCTGTGGACTAATCTGCTATGGTATTTCAAGGAAGGATTGAGTCTTCCATCACAAAGCTTTGGCATAAAGAGGTCTAAAGGAAAAGTATTGCTGCTTTCTTACCTTTGTCTCCTTGCTAATGAATGTTTCTGGTGCTGACACCATCCTTCACAAGGCAAAACTGGAATGGAATTTCTTTAACTACCAGGTTTTTATGGTATAATTTAATAATTTAGCACTTTTCTCATCAATAATAAATTAGGAGCCATCTATAAGAAATAAATAAGTGTGGTTAGATAAATTTATTTCCTAATACTTGAACACTAAAATATCAATAAAATCCATTTGAAAAGAATCATTTGTTCACATTTGTAAATAGTATATGATGTTTTGACAAAAAAATTATTACTTTACTAAAAATTTAAATATCCAAACTTAAAACTATGCATAAGAATGCACTGTTGCAATAAATCAGAGAGTTATTTTTGGAAAATATTTTTTTTCTTTTCGTCTTTTCGAGGCAGGGTCTCCCTTTATTCCAAGCTGGCCTGGAGCTCACTATGTAGACCATGCTGGCCTTGAACTCAAAGGAATCCATCTGCCCCTGCCTCCCAATGCTGGGATTAAAGACATGTGTCACCAAACCCAGCTATATTTGTATAAATTTCATGAAAACAACTTGCATTTAAGAAAAGAATTGACTTTCTAAAGTCTCCCAATGCCACTGTGTTGCTAAGATTTATGATGATAATTGATGTGAAAAATCAGATTTTTTTTTCTTTACATATGCCTTTCCAAAAGGAATAAGGACCTGAGTAGTTTTCTATTTATCTTAAAAGACATATTTATATAGAATGATGTCTCCCCTGAGTGTTTAACAGACAAAATATTAATAATATGTCTTCACTTCATATTGCTAGAGTTGTCTCTGTCAACTGATAGCACCTTTGTTTCAATCCAAAATAATGGAATAATGCTTGTTAATTATGTTTTCCTTATGAAAGCGAGGGTGAAGGGAAAGGGTACTAAGTTTAAACTGAACTGAGAAATGATGTCTGAAATGCACAAATCCAAATCTCCAACAAAAGCATGAAAAAAAAAAAAGAAAAGTGAGGGGTTGAAAAAAATCTAATTTTTCATGACCTGTATCATATTCAGAATTGTGTATGCACCTTTTGTCATTTATTCTGAATAAATCTACAAAAATAGTCTTTGCCTAACTTGCAGTATATTTTCTTATAACATGAGAAATAAGAATGCATAACCCCTAAGATCCTCAAATGACCTTATGAAAACAAAAACCTTGGCTAATCTGGGCTGTGTGGCCTTAAGCATCCGTTTGGATGTAAAACCAGAAATAATTACTAAGGCTTGAGAAATTGTACTCCAGATATAAAACTTGAGACCTTAGTAAAAATACAAAAAGAAAAAAGAAAGAGCACTGTTGTTTTGCCTGTCTTCAATTCTTACTGGCAAATGCATCTGCTCTATGACTTTAACCGTTTTTGTCATTCTTCAAAGACATGAGACAGCTTTTTTAACCCTCCATGCAAACTGAAGACTCATGTATCTCCAAGAATCTTCCAAACCTTCAATGCCAGATAGAGACTGCTGAGATATCCAGCTTGTTGACTGAACAGCTGCTGAAATTTCAACCTCTTCAGAGTATAGACTGCCATTGTTGTACTACCCAGGCTGCATCATTACCTCTAGACAGGATACATGCTTACTGGACCTCATTTGGGTGACTATGGGAAAGAAAGACCCCAATGTGGAGCACAAGGGCAAGATTGATGGTTGTTTGGGCTTGCCAAGGAGGGACCTTCAAACACCTAAGGAAAGCATGACATCATTTAGAAAAAAAAAGAAAAAGAAAAAAGAAAAAAAAATCCTCCAATTCAGGTGATATGTGAATATAGATAGATAGATAGATAAATAGATAGATAGATAGATAGATAGATAGAGAAAGAGAGAAAGAGACAATACTGAAGCAGTGAAGTTCTCCAGAAACAATAAGCCTCTACTTTGAAAAATTATTAAAAAAAAAGAAAAACTTTGGAAAGACTCAGAAAAAGATGCAAGACATGTATGACAGAGTGCAGGAACTCAGGTGGGGTTGGGGGCATGGAAAGGGAAATGACTCCAAATTGGATTGAGAAATGATATATGATGTATGGAAAAAGTTTATATTGAAGAGGAGTGGTGACAAGGGGCAGCCTTGCCGGATTCCTACATTTATGGGGAATCCTTCTAACTTTCCTCCATTTAGGATGATGTTGGCTGTGGGTTTCTTGTATATGGCTTTGATTATGTTGAGGAATGAGCCTTCCAATCCAGTTCCCTCTAGTACTTTAATCGTGAAGGGATGCTGTATTTTGTCGAAAGCTTTTTCTGCATCAATTGCGATGATTTTATGTTTTTTGTCCTTCAGTCCATTTATGTGTTTTATGATATTTAGTGATTTTAGTATGCTGAAACATCCTTGCATCTCTAGTATGAATCCAACTTGATCATGGTATACTACTTCTGGGTATATATCCCTCAGACTTTTTCTAGAACAGAGATACATGTACAGCCATATTTATTGCAACTCTCTTCACAATAGTGAAGAGCTGAAACCAACCCAGATGCCCCACAACTGAGTGAATACAGAAAATGTGGTACATCTACACAATGGAGAACTGTGCAGCAGTAAAGAAAGATGACATCATGTAATTTGCAGGTAAATGGATGGAACTAGAAGATTTTATGCTAAGTGAAGTAACACAGTCCCAGAAAAACAAAAGATGAATGGTATCCCTCATCTGTGAATGCTAGTACCAAGTATATAGGTGTAAGACAAAAATGAACAACGTTAATATTATATTCCTCACTATCTAAAGACAAGTGTGCTCTTGTACTGGGAATACCTACACAGGTTCTAGAGCTGACCTAACAAGTATTTTCAGACCTTGGACCTTTTGTATATGATGGAGGGTAATATGGGATTAAAATGGAAAGACAGGAATCAAGAAATATGCTATGGAAATAGTTTGTTTCCGAAGGATACAATGTTAATATAGGTGCAACGTAAGAGGCTGGTGCAACTTATCCTTTCTGGGTGCTTAACAACCATATCTGAAGTCCCTACCAATTTGGCTGAGGGACCTGGGTGGACAATTTTTTCCTTGTCCTCAGAGGTCAAACAAGTCTTAGGGGATTGTATATGGGGGTATCTCTTGAAAAGTCCTGCAGAGGTGGGTCACCATTCTTCCTGTTCAGGGAATTTCTGAAGAGCCACTAAGGGGATTTCAGCCAGTGTCTAGTCTATAAAGAAGAAAGTCTGCTCATCCTTCAGAAAAGGAACCCTGGTCTAGCAAGACCTGACTTTGTCCTCGGGTAGATGGAACTGGTGGATGAGGAGCTGAAAGAAGCAAGGGGCTCCCACCTTCCCTCCACAAAAACAACAACAACAACAAAAACAACAAGAACAGAAAAACAACATAGACACTCCTGAGGATCAGATCCTCAACTGACCTCAACAAAACAAAACCTTGGTTAATCTGGGCTATCCAAATGGCCTTAAATATCCAGAAAGAAAGTACAACCAGAAATAAATAATAAGACCAGGGAACCTGTAAAGCAGACATAAAACTTGAGATCTTAGTAAAAAGACAAAAAAAAAAATAAAAATAAAAATAAAAATAAGAAAAGAGAGCACCATTGTTTGGACTGTCTACAATTCTTGCAGGCAGGTGCATATGCTCTGTGGATGCCGCAATTTTGGGCACTCCTCAAAGACACTCCTGTGTCTTTGTTTTTTTTTGGGGGGGGTTGTTTTGTTTTGTTTTGTTACTTTTTACCCTTCCAATGTGGACTGAGGACTGCTAAGATAGTCAGCTTGTGGACTAAGCAGCTAATAGAAATTTAGCCTCCTCAGAACATGAACTGACATTGTTGGATTAACTGGGCAGTGTCATGGAGGTCAATGCAAAGGGATCAAGACAGGACATGTACTTACTGGACTTCATTTGGGGGAACAATATTTAAAGCAGAAGCAAGCCAGTAAGGGTTACCTTCTGCATAAGGTTTTTGTAGTGTAATGTCTTAATCATATTCTACCATCAAATATTTTAAGAATATCTTTAAAGTTTAGATAGTATATTAGCAGCATGCAATAATTACATCATAAGTTCTCAAGAAGAGGCATTCTATTGCAAGGACCTTCTTTGCTGCCAGTTATTATAGGCTGTTTAAAGTTAGAAAACTGAATAGAAACACTGAATACTGTAGAAATGCACTTTGCTCAGTAATACTTGAGTTGATGCAATATTTGATTACCCATTTTGTTGTTATAGAAAATACTTAGCTGCAATTGATAGTTGCTGCCGTAATAGTATATTGCCTGTATTTCTTCCTCTAGTAATGGGCTTTATGTGCTAGATTTCAATATCCTTGAGCCTGGTAAAGCGCACAAGCCTTTTTTAAAAAAGAAACATGGTTTACTTGCACAAAACTGATCAGATTTGAGAGACCATTAATGCCCTTGAAGTGGTTTTTGTGGGTATAAAACAAATGGTGAGAATTTGAATTGTTCCCTAATTATAGTACTGAAATTAAGTCTACTTAATCTATCAAATCATGTTCATGCCTTGATTTTATATACTTGTATCTATCAATAAATATTGTGAAAATAAGTTTAATAAAAATAAAAAGGAATAAAAGAATACATAAAAATTGAATTACAAAAATAGTTCAGTACATGTAGTGAACTATAAAGTGCAGACTCTTTACTAAGGATGCACAGCTTTACTAGTATCAGCTGCTAACAGTTCAGAAACATGCCCGAATTTCATGTGCTCTGGTAGGTCTGTATTAGTCTTGGAAGTTACTTGAAGCTAAAAAAATTATAACATAAGGAGCCATAATTTGAATTAAAAAATGGTATTCAAATGCATGTTTCAAATGGTAGTTTTATTCTCAGATTTCTGTGACACATTTAGACTTATGCTTATTAATTTCTAATCTTTAAGTTTCAATAGACATTACCTATCATTTTTTTATGTTTTCCATTTGAAGTTCCTTCCACTTTTTTTTTCATTTCTTAGGAATGTATGGAATCATACATTGCCTAGAAATAAGCAACATTTTGTATTTTAAAAGGTGGGGTTAATTGAACATAAAAACGATAAATACATAGGTAATTGGCAGAATAAAAAATAGAATTGCTGTGATAAGCCAAGCTGCCAAAGACAAGGAGGAAAGCTGGAGTAGAATTAAAAGCATAGACTAATTGAAACATTTTATTCCATTTTCTTCCTTTCAAATAGTGAGTGTTTAAGGAAACCATTTCAGCACCTTAAGCAAGAAATATGTTTTCTGTCCACCTAAAAAAGACTTTGGAAATCCAAAGACTCAGCAGATGTCTCCATATAAGAATTCATGCCCCACAAAGACTCTACACATTACCATTCCTGCCTGTTAGTGCCACTTGAACAAAACGAATGATTTCTTGTGCATTCTCAAGTACAATCTAGACTTTCTGATAGTGTAACATTTGAATGATTCATTTTCAGCATACAGGTTCAGAACTTTCAATTTTACTCATTTTTGAGGAAGGGGAAGATATTCTTCAACAATTTGACTAAAACTAAATGATTGAGAGGATCAAAGCAAATACCTATATGTTTAGGCTTGTAGCTATAAATGGGAAGTGAAATTGATCATCTTTAATCTTCATCTACTAAATATGTTGCAAATATACAACAATGGGAACGTGGAAGAGAACCCAGTACATAAAATACGTCTGAAGACACATAATGAAAAAAGTGAGGACAATTGAAAACCTTAGAAGCCTTGGTATTAATAGAGGTCAAACTTGAAGCAATCCTCCTTCAGGGAACAATGAAATGTAATCAGGTACAAGAAAATACATTTATACAATTTCTATATGGTTTTAAATATCAAAGTCTCTTTGATTTTTTACAGTTAAAATTAAAAACTGGAACTTTAACTTCATAATTAATTTTTATAAATACTATTTCTATTTTCTTATTGTGTTCTTTTTTATTTCACTCTACTTGTTGCTTCCAATTTTATATACTTGTAAAATGAATTATGATTTTATAATTTATAAACAAAATATGAATTTATATAAACTTTAAATTTTTGTTTATTTTTATTTTACATATACGAATGTTTTGCCTACATGCATGTAAAAGCACCCATGTAGTGCAAAGCCCACAGGGTCCAGATGGAATCAGATACCATGGAACTGGAGTTATTGACAGTTGTTAGCACTCATGTGGGTGCCAAGAATCAAAACCAATTCCATGAAAAGAATAACCAGTGCTCTTAGCTGCCAAACTATCACCCAAACATGTAAATCGTAATTAGACAGAATATAATATGTATTTACTTTACTTAGGTTATATATACATAATATCCGAAGGCATAAGCTTAAATTATAAAATTAGAAAAAATACTTTATTCAAAAAAATAGCATTTGTATAAAGTAATTTCCAAAATGAAAGTCCTCTTTAATTTAAAATGTTATTGTTTGGAGCTGTAAATGGTTAAGTACACTGCCTGTTCTTGCAGAGGACATTGGTTTGTTTCACAGCATCCACATGTTGGCTCACAAAAGTCCATAACTCCAGTTCCAGGAGAATCAGATTTCTTCTTCTGACCCCTGTGGGCATTACAGTAGACAGGTGTGTACATACATAAATGCAGGCAATACACTTCTGCACATAAAAAATGAAGGATTGAGATCGGGGATCTCCCAAGACCACCTGAAGCACAAGGTAAGAGCTGGGTGCTTCAGCCAGGTGGATTGTTTGATTGGATCTCTTTGTCTTTGTTGATCTTTGGCCCCATTGGGTGGAGTAGCTGTGTGTGGGTGGAGTTATCCTCCCAGCTGCTATAAAAGGTGGGTTTGTGTGAGTCTTGAGATTGAGATCTGCCATCTCCCAAGACCACCTGAAGCACAGGTACAGGACACAGGATAAAGACCCCCCATGCCCCTCCAACGACCCCCACACCCACACCCAACCCCCAACCATGTGGAATATTCCTGTGTCCTGGGATCCCCCTGGGGATGGCCCAGGACCCAGATATTAGAAGTACAATTGTGAACATACTTAAAGAAGTACAATATTATGAAGAGCAAATCAAAGAATTAACAAAAGATAATGAAGAACTCAAGAAGGAACTACAGAGAGAAAAATGACAAACTCCAGAAGGAACTGGAAACACTGAAAAGATCCCATGTTGAAAAAGATAAGGAAACCAACCAGTGAAGCAAAGATCTACAGGTGGAGATTGAGAAGCTCCAGATTGAGAAACTCCAAAAAGAAGTGGAAAACTAAAGAAGTCAGAAGAGGAAATGAAAAAGGAAATCAAGCACTCATCCAATCAAGAGGAAAGGAATGGAAAAAGCCTCAGAAGCAGAATGGAGGAAGCAGAACAAAGAATATCAAACCTGGAAGATAACACAGAACAACTCAAAACCTCAAGTAAAGATTATGAAAAATTTAAAAATACAAAAAAAGTGGAACAATCAGGAACTGTGGGACACTACAAAAAGATCAAACTTCTGCATCATAGGAATAGAGGAAGGAGAAGAATCCCAATAGAATGTTATTGGTCAGATCTTCAACAGAACAATAGATGAAAAATTTGTCAATCTAAAAAAGACAAACCAAAACAAATACAAGAAGCACATAGAACTCCAAACAGACAAAATCAGAAAAGGAACTCTCTAAGCCACATCATAGTCAAAATGCTAGACGCCCAAAACAAATACAAAATCAGTAAAGCCACAAGAGGAAAAAGAACAAGTGACCTATAAGGGAAAACATATCAGAATTACAACTGATTTCTCAGTGCAAACTGTGAAAGCAAGAAGAACGTGGAGCAAAGCATTCCCAGTGTTAAAGGACAATAGATTCCAACCCGGGTTACTATACCAGCAAAAATGTTGATTATAGTTGAAGGAGAGAGAAAAACCTTCCATGACATAAACAAGTTGAAAGAATACATGTCTGGAAAACCAACCCTTCAGAGAATACTTCAAGCAGTTCAAAGGACAGAAGAAAGGAGCAACCATCCCCAGGCACCTAAAAAGAGAAATCAATAAAAGCATAACTGCAGAAGTAGAAACCTAAATCCAAACTGCAAATGGATAATAAGGCAAAGGGAAGCAATGCAAGCCTATCAGTCATAACCTTAAATAATAATGGACTAAATTTCTCAGTGAAAAGATAGACACTGGGAGATTGGATTAGGAAACAGAGCCCATCAATATGCTGTCTACAAGAAACACATCTTACCTTCAAGGATAGGCACCACCTTAAAGTGAAAGGACGGATAAAAATATTCCAAACAAATGGTACCAAAAAGAAGACAGGTGTTGCTATTTTAATATCAGACAGATAGACTTCAAAGTAAAAGAAATCAGAAGAGACAAAGAAGGCCATTACATTTTTATCAAATGAACAACTCACCCAGAAGATTTCACAATTATGAATATATATGCACCAAACTCTGGTGCACCAAACTTTATAAAGACAATTCTCTAGGACCACAAGTCACACACTAACCCCAGTAAATTGATAGTAGGGGACTTCAATACCCCATTGACCCCTTTGGACAGGTCAACAGGACAAAGAATAAAGAGAGAGACATCTGAAATGAATGATATGATACACCAAATGGACCTCACAGACATCTGCCAAATATTCCACCCTAATACCAGAGAATACACTTTCTACTCAATACCCCATAGAACATTCTCCAAAATCAACCACATACTGGGACACAGAAGAAACCTCCACTAATACGAAAAGATTGAAATAATGTCATGCATTATATCAGACCACAGTGCAATAAAGCTCACTATCAACACCAGTATAAGCCCTAGAATCTACAAGAACACATGGAGACTAAACAAAACACTCCTGAATAATGAATGGGTCAAGGAAGAGATAAAGAAAGAAATAAAAGCATTCCTGAAACTGAATAACAATGATAATATAACACAACAAAACCTAATGATAATAAAACACAACTTTAAAAGCAGTCCGAAGAGGGAAGTTTATAGCCCTGGGTGCCTACATTAGAAAAACATAGAGTGCAAGTGAACAATCTAACACTGCAGCTAAAAGCACTTGAGAGGCAAAACCAGATGAACTCTAAACTCAACAGACAGGAAGAAATAACCAAAATCAGAGCAGAAATCAATGAAATAGAAAAGAAAACTATACAAAAAAATCAATGAATCCAAAAGTTGGTACTTTGAAAGAATAAACAAGGTAGACAGACCTCTAGTCCAGTTAACCAAAAGAAAAAAGGAAGAATTCCAAATCAATAGAATCCCTGATTAAAAGGGAAATATCACAATAGACAAGGAAAAGATCCAGAAAATCATAAGGGAATACTTCAAAAACCTATACTCTACCAAATTTGAAAACCTAGAAGAAATGTATGAATATCTGAAATCCTGAGAATAACCAAAGCTCAACCAAGAAGAGATCAACAGGTTAAACAGACCCATAATATATGAAGAAATTGAAGATGTAATAAGAAACCTCCCAACTTAAAAAGCCCAGGTCCAGACAGCTTCATGGCAGAATTCTACAAAACATTTCAAAAAGACTTACAACCATTATTACTGAAATTGTTTAGAAGGATACAAAGAGGGAATTCTCCCTAATTCCTTCCATGAATCCAGCATGACTCTATTACCAAAACCAGGCAAAGATACAACAAAAAGGAGAACTATAGACCCATCACCCTAATGAACACAGATGCCAAAATTCTAAACAGGATATTGGCAAATTGCATACAGACCCACATCAAGAAGATCATCCATCATTACCAAGTTGGATTCATACCAGAGATGCAGGGAAAGTTCAACATATGAAAATCAATAAATATCATCAATCATATAAATGGACTGGAAGACAAAAACCACACCATCATCTCAGTTGATGCAGAAAAAGCCTTTGACAAAATCCAGCATCCCTTCATGCTTAAAGTCCTAGAAGGAATTAGATTGGACGGATCATTCCTCAATGTAATCAAAGCCATATACAGTAAACTCACAGTCAATATCATCCTAAATGGGAAACGAAAAAAAATTCCCTGTCAAGGTAGGAACTTGGCAAGGCTGCCCCCTATCACCACTCCTCTTCAAAATAGTGCTTGAAACACTTGCTAGAGCAATAAGGAAAGAAACGGAAATTAAAGCATTACTAATTAGAAAAGAGGAACTCAAGCTATCCCTAGTTGCTGACTCTATGATTGTTTATATAAGGGATGCGAAAAACTCCACCAGAAAACTCCTAGAAATGATTAACAGCTTCAGCAAAGTGGCAGGATACAAAATTAACCTAAATAAATCAGTAGCATTTCTTTACACCAACAGCAAGCAACTGAGGAAGGAATTCAAGGAGACCTTCCCACTCACAATAGCCCCCAAGCAATAAAATACTTAGGAACAAACCTAACTAAAGACACCAAAGATCTCTACAACAAAAACTTTAAAGCCTTGAAGAAAGAAATTGAAGAAGACCTCAGAAGATGGAAAAATCTCCCATGCTCATGGTTTGGGAAAATTAATATAGTAAAAATGTCTATCCTCCGCAAACTCTTGTGCAGATTTAATGCAATCCCAATTAAAATCCCCAAGAGTTTCTTCACAGGCCTGGAAAAAAAGTCCTTAATTTCATTTAGAAAAACAAAAGACCCCGAATAGCCAAAAGGTCAATACAGGGATGATCTCTATACCAGGCTTCAAACTATACTACAGCTTGATACTGGCACAAAAACAGACATGTTGACCAATATAACAAAACTGGTGATCCAAACTTGAGCACATACAATTTCAGGCACCTCATATTTGACAAGGGGGCCAAGAAGACACAATGGAGAAAAGACAGCATCTTCAGCAAGTGGTGCTTGCAAAACTGGATCACCACTTGCAGAATAATTAAATTAAACCCCTACCTCTCACCCTGTACAAAAGTCAACTCCAGATGGATTAAAGACCTTAACGTGAAAACCTAAACTCTGAAGGCGATAAAAGAAAAATTTGGCAGCAGACTACAAGACATAGGCGTAGGAAAGGACTTCGTAAATCAAACAGCAGCTGCACAATAATTAAGGTCGAGAATTGACAAATTTGAACTCATTAAACTCAAAAGCTTCTGTACATCAAAAGAAACAATCAAGGAAATGAAGAGAAATCCCACAGAATAGGAGGAAAACTTCACCACAGAAACATCTGACAAAGCATTGATTTCCAAAGTATATAAACTACTGAAAAAAAAAAAAAAAAAGAAGAAGAAGAAAGAAAACAAATGACCCACTCAGTAGATGGAGCAAAGAGTTGAACAGAGACTTCATAGGTGAGGAATTAGAGATGGCTGAGAAAAATCTTAAGAAGTGTTCAACATCATTAATCACTAAGGAAATGCAAATCAAAACCACTCTAAGATATCATATTACTCCAATAAGACTGGCTAGAATCAAGAAAACAAATGACACCGAGTGCTGGTGAGGTTGTGGGGAAAGAGGAACGCTCATCCACTGCTGGTGGGAATGTAAACTGGTATAGCCACTATGGAAAGCAGTGTGGAGAACCCTTGGAAGACTTGGAATGAACTTGCCACCTGACCCAGCTATCCCTCTCCTGGGCATGTACCCACAAGTCTCATCTTACCACAGAGATACATGCACAGCCATGTTTATTGCATCTCCACAATATCAAGCATCTGGAACCAAACAGTGCCCCTCAACTGATGAATGGATAGAGAAAATGTGGTACATCTTCACAATGGAGTTCCATGCAGAGGTAAAGAAAAATGACATCATGAGTTTCACAGGTAAATGGATGGAACTAGATGATATTATGTTAAGTGAAGTAATACAGTCCCAGAAAAACAAAGAATGGTATCCCTCATCTGTGGATGCTAGTGCCAATTACCTAGTTGTAAGTATCTCTTGTTCATGGTCCCTTGAGCTTTTGTGCAAGTAGTTGGGAGTGATGCATATTGGAACCACCACCACCACCACCAACAACAACAACAACAACAGAAAGGACTGCATCGAAGAACTGACTGATATGATGAACTTCTGCTCAAAACAGTCAACTTCCACATGGAGAATTTTCAAAAAGACTGAGAAAGAGAAGAAAAGTATGTTTGGCAGCATGCATGAGCTCTGGTGGGGTGGGGGGTAGGTTGGGGGACATGGGTCTAGATCTGATTATTAACATAATCTTGTACATATATATATATATATGATAAAATTTTTTAAAAATTAAAAAAATGAAAATAACACAAACACCACATGATCATCTCAATTGATGAAGATAAAGCCTTCAACAAAATCCAGCATCCTTTCATGCTTAAAGTCCTAGAGTGAATTAGACTAGAGGGATCATTCCTCAATGTAATCAAAGCCATAAACAAGAAACCCACAGCCAACATCATCCTAAATGGAAGAAAAAAAAAAGTTAGAAGCATTCCCCTTAAAGGCAGAACATAGCAAGGCTGGACCCTATTGCCATTCCTCTTCAATATAGTGTGATTGTGTGATGTGTATGTTCACATTTACAAAACTGAAAAAAGTTATTTTTAAGCTAGAATATATTTTCATAAGTTATTTTGGGACTTAATCAATATGTTATTTCAGATAATTTATAGAAACATAATTATGAGCTTACGTGAAATATAAAATGTTATGTTTTGCAGCACTTTTTAAAATATTTACTTTTTTAGGTTAGGGACAAATTTTGTGTTTTGTTAAAGTGACAGTCATATAATTTGAAGTCTGTTTTGTTTGTATGAAAGTGTAATTATCTGCAAAACTCAAGTGTTCTTTGGCAGTTTCACATTACCCCTAAAAGATACAGTCATAAAGAAATTGTGACATTGGTAAAAGACAAAAAAAGGAGATAAGTAGAAGTGAACGGAGCCCATAAACTGTCACAAAAATATAGTCAACTGCTTATTTACAAAATCTTCATTAACTTCATATAAATTAACCCTAATAGAGCATGAAAGTAAGTATAAAACCCGATAATGTGAAACACAAAAAGTAAATGCTGAAAGAAACCCCAGGTAACATAAGACACACTCCATTATATAAAGAATTAACATCTTGGGAACCATTAAGAGCAAAAACTTCTGTGCTACAAAGGGAATACCAGAACGAGAATATAAGCCATAAACTGAGAGAAATATTTTGTAGCACATTAATAAAGGACTGCAATGCAATGCAAAGTTATTTAAAAATCCACAATGAAAAACATCAGTTTGCAAAATTCTGAGATGAATTCTCACCAAAGAAAATATACATATAGAAGCATTCATTCAATTTTCATTGAAAGATGATAATAAAACAGTATATTTCTATTAGAATAGTCAAAATAACAAAATCAGATATTCCTCAATATAGAAAATTTGATGCAATGAACTCCCATTAATTGATAATGAGAATTCAGCATGTTTCTACAGGTTTGGAAGATAACTTTCAAAACTTAAAAATTAAGTGCACAGGTACACACTGTCTATCAACATTTTTCTTTTATAGTTATTTGTCCTCAAAGTTCAAAACTTATGTCCACACAAAAGGCTATGCATGACTATTTCTAAAACATTCTTTATAATTGCTAAGACTTAGAAGCATCAAAGATTTCAATATAAAAATATAACCATAGGTCTATATGTTCACTTTTAGTAAAGTGCTTGTGTTGTTGTCCACAAAGCACTTTCCACATCAAATAACACTAATATTTGGCAATGTATGACAAAATTATAATTAGCCAATTAGCCAACTTGTATTTTTTTAATTGCCTGAGGGTATTGTTGCATGTGCACAAGTGCACCAATGTTGTGCAATGCCCATGAAATTCAGAAAACAGTCTTGGATTCATTCACCAATAACTGTAGTACATGCAGTGTTTTTTTTTTTTTTTCAGAAAAAAATTTCAGACTCCTAAAATTACACAGGATATTGCCACTGCCCTTGATTGCTTCTGAGAACCTGAAGGTCAGACCCCATTGTGAAACACAGGACATAGGAGACTTGATCTTGAGCAATGGAGCTGGATCTGACCTAGAAGCCACCAGCATTGGTGGCTAGCTCTCAACTGTGGAAACACTATGCAAGCCACTCGGGGAGATCATCAATAGATGGTCCAACATCAGCCGTGAGACCAAATATCCACATCAATGAGCAGCGCAGCATATTACATGGATGCAAGAGTGGCACTTCTAGAAAGAACAGATTGCAAGCTTGTGTTCAGGACAGGAAATGATTTCTACACTCAAACCATAGCTGCTTGATTGATGAACACGACCTGCCCATGACAAAGTCTTATTTCCTACCAGCATTATTTCCTACCCTTGTCCCTGAGCTACAGCCGTTGATGGCATTTAAGAGACAGTCAGTTTTCTTTAAGGTTGTGGCTCCTGGCAGATGAATTTAGCATCCTGGAGTTTGCGGCCTCCCATCCATGAGTTAATAGGCAGCAAATTTGGAATCAATGTTTCCCCCCCTCAAAAAAATGGTAAAAGAAGGAAGGAAGTTGGAATTGATAGATGGAAGTTGAATTTAGGAAGAGTTGAAGGAGGAATCTGGTTCAAATGCAATCAGTCTATAGTATATGGATATATGGATTTCCCCAAATTAATAACAATTATATATTGAAAATTCAAGGTCACCCTCACCTAAATGATGAGTTCATGTTGAACCTGGGATGCTTACTTGTTTGTTTGTGTGTGTGTGTATCTGAATGGTGTGTTTGTATAAATATACCTGTTTAGTTGCATTTGTGTGTGTATGTATAGTCAGTGATATCTAAGTAAGTAACCTAAATCATACTTAGCTGAAGTCTTTCCTAATTATCACTTAGTACTGACACAAAACTAGTCTGCTTTAACAGTACATGATGTATATGGAATATGGTACATATTTATAAAAATTTTAGATTACCCTAAATGCTTAATAAATATTAAGCAACATGAATTAAAATATGCAATTAATTAAAAATAATTTTATAGAAACATTTTAATAAATAATTCTACACATTTGAAAAACAATGTTTTCAGTTAATGAAAGTTTGAAATGTTCTCCAATATTTTACTATTCATTTCCCCATTAAAATTAGTTTAAAAATACATAAATTAAAAAGAGGCACCAAAAGTTGTAAAATACAAAGTTAAGCAAGTAAATAAACTGAAATTTTTCCTATCACTTGTATTTTGAGAATCCCTCACTTCCTTGGCCACATTATCCCATTGCTATAAAAAGAACAGCTCAGCAAAGACATGCAGCATGCACACAACTCTAAGATGCAACTTACATTATAACATATAACTAACATTTCATATGCAGTTCAAAAAAACAGTAGGGACAGTTATTTTCTCCTAACATTTCAATGATTGTTCCCAGTGTTACATAGGGAACCCATGGAACAATGGGTATAAATATGTTATGATTTTCACATTATAATATCTCTGAATGTATTAGTCACGTGAAAGCAATCTTATTTTGAAATGTACCAAAATCTGCTAAATATGTATCCATGCAGAATATTGTCATTTGGACATGAAATTCTCCCTAACAAAAGGCTCATGTTTTCAACACTGTAACTTCAGGTAAAGGATTCAATGTCTTAAGACAAGATTGGGTGAGGAAATCTCTGTCCTCATTAGTGAATTCAGTGTTGGATTTGTAACTCACACATTACTATGGTGGTAATAGAAACTTTCAGAGATGGGAAAGCTACGGGAGGGAATGAGTCAATGGAGCAGGGGCAGCATGTTCATGGAAATTAAAAACTATACCAAATCTCTAGGGAGATGGCTCAGTAGATAAAATACTTGTCTTCCCAAAATGAACACCAGTATTTGGACCCTATGTAAATACACATCTGCAAGTACACATATGTAAATATACATATAAATATACATATGCCTTTATATGTATACATTTATATATTTGTGTAAATATAAATATACCTATATAAATATAAATTTGGATCCTATATAAATATACATTTTGTGAAGTAGTGGGAAACTTCTTGTGATTCAGCATTCAGGAGACAAGATAGCTTCCTAGGGTAAGCTATTTAAATTTGTATGTGGTCTGGTTTCTGGCAAATAACATACTTCAATAAAGCAGTGAGAGATTGAAGAAGACACTGAATGCCATCTTCTCGCTTTCACATGCATCCACATACACATGCATGTATTCCTGCATGTACACTTGTTTACCTATACATATTCAAATACAAATCTGTGCATAGACATCACATATACATGCGTACCCATGTAAATATGTATTTTCTAAGCTCTTCCCTGGATCTCCAATTCCAGATTGCCATGAAGTCCTCACTTTTGCTCCACTCTGCTTTTCTGTCAGGTTGTTTCTTGCCATCACTGCTTAGAAATCACAGAGATGATGAGCCTGCGCTGAAACCTCTGAAATTCTGAACAGACGTACATCGTACATTTTTCCTCTCCTCAAAAGAATCTCCAAGAATTAGTCATAGATGCAAAACCAGCAAAAATAAACTATCAGTGTGCAATGTGTGTATAGGTGTGCATGTGTGTGCATTTATATACTTTGCAGCGAAATGTAGAGAAAGAAAATCACAGAGTAAGGTATGAATTACCTTATCAATTCTGTACCTCTTGTGTTAAAGCCTATGGTATTGTAATATATTCAAGCATGCACCATTATCATCTAAACATGAGTTCTCATTTTAAAAAAATGGCTAAAAGTATGAAAGGGTTATGAGTTAAAAAAGACACTTAAGGGGCTGGAGAGATGGCCCAGCGGTTAAGAGCACCGACTGCTCTTACAGAGGACCAGGGTTCGATCCCCAGCGTCCACATGGCAGCCGAAAACCGTCTGAAACTCCAATTCCAGGAGAACTCCAGTTCCAGGGGAATCCGAGACCCTCTTCTGACCTCCGCGGCATTGCACGACACGGGTGCACAAACCTACATGCAGACAATACATTCATACGCTTACAGAAATAAATAAAATTAAATTAAAAAATTTTTAAAAAGACACTTAAAACACTATGATTTTTTCCTCAAATTGAGATATATTTGAATATTATTAATTATTAAAATAAGCTCTCTAGGCTGATATTTAACTACTATGAATTATTAACTAGCTGTCTACATTCTTGATAATATTAACAGATGAAAAATCAATGAAAATATTTGAGTCAGGGAAATAATTGAATAATTCTAAATATTACTTTATGCTTTTGGATAATTTCATATAATATATTTTTATTAAATTCAGAGCTCCTCTTCCATCTTCAGTCCTACTCTACTATCTGTCCATGACTTCCTATCATTTACAGTTTTCCTGTTTTTACAAGTCTTTCTTGTTTAATCTGTTGCCTAAATACTCTTGGATACTAACTCACAGAGCCAAAATCACATCACTAAACTAATTGACTCTTCCTTTCCCAGAACTTATAAATTGCCAATAGATAATCAAAGGAGAGGCTTCTTTTCCACTTTCCCCATCCATGCTTATTTTTGCTGTTGTTGTTCTAGATTGGGTTTGCACATGTATACAAGATTGTTTACTTTTACTTACCTACCACCTCTGGCTCTTACAATTTATTTTTACCTCTGCTTCTGCAATGATCTCTGGATTTGGGAAGAAAGGTTAATAGAGTTGTCCATTTAGGGCTGAGTGCTCTGTAGTTTCTGTTTTCTGCATTTTGACCATCTGTGGGCATCTGGGTTAATCACACTTTCCAGCAAGAAGATCCTCTGGTGAGAGTTCAGAGATACACTAAACTATGGGTATAACGAGTCATTGGGAGTTTACTTAATGCTGTTTCTACTTTGCAGACCAGTTGTGGTTACTTCTCTGCTAAGGCTTCTGACTTATCTAACCACATGTTTTTGTTCCCTTTAACAGTGTCAGGTATGGATTCCATCTTATGAAATGAGACTTATACGCAATCACAAGGTAGTTTGTTACTCTCAAAACACTAATGCCTCTAAAGGACCATTGGATATATCTTGCCAGGCCACTCATTATTGTAGCCCACAGCTTTCACAGATGGATAATGTTGGTGATTATCTTTCTCTTCCAATAACATACATTGCACCTCTATTGCTATCAAAGTTAGCTAGTAGACACTTTGAGGTGAGTCCCAGCTTGCATTCCTCATGTGTTCTATGACTCACTTATGTAGGATCCTTAGTAGTGGGGTTTTAATTTCCAGTACTAGTGGGTAACAAAGGACCAAGCTTATTTGAGGTATCCCCCACTCCCCTAACCCGTCAACAGCTCCAAAGGAGAGAATACAAATGTACTACTTTTACTTCACCAGAAATATAACTTGATTTTTGTGTTTGATAATCAAAACTTTTAATTTAAAATGGTCTAGTATTGATTTGAAAAATTAAAGTTTCTGAGATATTATTATAGGTATAAAATATAAAATATTCTCATTCAATAGATAATCTTTAAAGATGAATTTGGGGAGCTGGTGACATGGATCAGGGGTTAAAATACTTGTGTTCTTCCAGAAGATCCAGGCAATATATAACATTTACAAAGAGGTTTTTTTTCTATTCATTTTTACATACTAATAAAACTGAAGGCACTAAATATTATTAAATCATATATAGATATCCTAAGCAAGTTTCCTCGCTACTCATAAGTTCTATAAAACAGCACAGTAATCATGGCATTTTTTCACATGTGAACAATAAACGTGATCCTATGGTACATATATTTGAAAAAAATGTTTGACTTACCAACCAACTTATTTAAGTACATTATGTGTCATATTTTGTATACAGGAATATTGGACAACAGTGTTCCACACAGACAATGGTTATTCCTTCCAAACCTAATACAGGTGAAACATTTTCAGTTTTAGTATACTTGTTTAATATTTAGACATATTTAGACACACAAATGCTTATTATTTTATATGACAGGCAGTATCCACTAAAGTAGCATGTTATACTTGCCTGCATCTTAGGAGCAATAGGCTCTAACACATCCTGAGTTATCTATAGACCATACCACTCCTGTTTGTTAAATTACACTCTATGATTTTCATATCACAAATTAAACCTCCCTAATCATGCATTTACATAAATATATTCTGTTGTTGAGCAAAAGATAACAGTACATTGTATTTTAGTGTTATTTTTTTCACCAAGATTTTGACTAATATTAACAGGTAATGGTATTGTTCTATTTTTTGCTCCTTTATACATTTTTGAGAATATTTTACTGACCTCCGCAGCATTGCACTACACAGGTGCACAAACCTACAGGTAGACAGTACATTCATACACATAAAAAATAAATAAACAAATAAATAAATAACCACGAACAAGAAAAACAAACAAACAAACAGAAAAACAATGCAGTAGTATAGCTTTGCAAGCCCCTATTACGGTGGTAAATAGTAGGAGCCCATCCCTAGCTTCCCCAGAGACTGGAGCAGTGCAGAGAGAGCCAACAGATGCTCCTACAAGAAACTTGTCTATTTCAAGTGTCATGCAAGTCTATCTTTACTGTCCTTTGTTACCAGCTTATATGTAAAATCAGGGGTTTCTGAAAGTATGTAAAAGGGTCAGAACTCTAAGAAAAGTGAAATTAACCAGGTCTCCTCATACAGAGAGGATGGGAGTGAAGAATTCATAGATAAGCCTTAATAGATAACTTTGGGGGAATGCAGTTAACCATTGGAAGCAAACATATATTTCAGTAAAGTTAGTTATATAAGACAGTTAACATAACAATGCACTCAGGTTCTGAGTAAAGCATGCACTAACTGAAGGGAGGCAGATATTGAATCATTGGAGACTGTCCCAGGATTATTTCCCCATGGAACAAAAGAGGGATTCACGACGCACAGCCCATGACCTCTTTGGACACAGCCATCCTGGCACAGTGCTACCTACGGAAGTAATGCCCTCAGCCAAGGCACCAGCCCCAGCACACCTCTCCTCCACCCCACTCGAGGCCCAGCCATCAGGCCTGGGCCCCGTACTGCTAGACTAACTCTCCTAGGCAACGGGGACAAGCCAAGGAACAGGGACAGCCCAGGTCACAGCTGGGGTTAACAGAGGTACCACGAAGCTACCTTTTGGATGATTGCTTGATCGTTTGGGTTTTTTTAATCTGAGAAGCCTAGATACCTAATCTGCTTTTAATCATGACATTTTAATTTACCTCTGTCTCCTTAACCATACTGTCTCTGGACTGGGTGCCAGGAGAGGGAAGCCCGCCTGCTCACTGTCCTGGCCCTGGCATGGCTATTGCCTGGCCCCGGCCATTGCTCCCCACAGTCCAGATAAGCTGACCATGCAGCTTGCTGCTGGCCTCTCCCACCGTCCCCTCCCACCATCCCTGCCGCCCTCTTCCACCATCCCCTCTCACCGTCCCCGCTGCCCTCTCCCCCCACCCTGCAGCCCTCTCCTGGCCCTGCCCTCAGTCTAAGCTTTGGAACACTTTCACCTCATCTTCTGCCCGATTCAAATATATTTATTTTTTTACTAAAAAAAAAAAAAAAAAAAAAAGAGGGATTCAGAGCTTGGCAGCTGAGTCCCATTTGGTGTTCCAATCAACAGGGTTTTTGGTGAGTTAGCAGCCCATGATGAGAGCATCTGGGCCAGGCCACTTCTCAGAATTGCTGAGCTCTATTTTATTCTAAATTAATTCACCCCAGCCTCCAGCAGTGGATAGTGATGATGTTGTTACTAATCACCAAGTCTTAGCATCCAGCAGAGGAGAATAGACTTCCTATTTTATTGAATGCTTGTAATACCTCTCTTTTCTAGGAGTCTAGGATTATATGGTATCTGTGATATCATCATTTGAAAATCAAAGAACAAATATGAAAGAATTATTTAAAGGCTAAGCTCGTGGAAAATATTTTTTTAAAATAGAAGGAAAATATCTATTGGTAATGTATAAGCATTTTGTTGAAGCACAAATCATGTAAATAGTGCATATGTTGTATATACATAATTTTAAGCTATAGGTAATAAATTTTATTATTATCTGTGCAACTCTATTTCTAATAGTCACTGATATGTTCTAGCTATCATTTACCAGTCACAATTCTTTGCGCTAGCCGGTTGAACTGCACAGGGGAAGAGGAAATTGTCTACTTTCAGATCTTAATCAAAATTATACAAACATTCTAATTAAGAGAAAATAATAAACTCTAAATTTTTATATGGTAAAAATGTGCAGTAAAGAAAATATCAGTCAAATTATTTCACCCAATTTGGTAACTTTAAAATTTTATCGTATTTTATAGACAAGTGTCGAGAATGTCTCCAGTAAAATATTGACATATGATAACTCAATAGTCTGCATCTAAAAGGATATCTCTCTCCAGCTATGTTGTTCATTTTCTTTCTTAACTTTTTCTCCTCTAACTATAATCAATTAAAATATTATTTATTATATATTGGTATTAAGTTAATAGTAAGTAGATATATCTCTTTTGGAAAGAAATTAGTTGTTGAATGAGAAATTTACATCAATAAGAATAGAAATGTAGATATCCATTAAGGTTAATTAAAAGGGAGTTGATCTGAAAGTATCTTATAAAATAATCTATAAAGTAAATGTTATTATAATTCACAATGGGAAATTATTTATTCTGATGGATAATCTTTTAAATCTCAAGTTGTAAATTTCAAGTGAAACAATTTAATATTACTAATATTGAGGCAATATTTATTTACAAATATGAAAGTGGTTGGGATATTCAAGAGAAAATAACTTCAGAATAACTTATTTTTTTTCTTATTTTTGTGTGGTCAGAAGATATGTCCTCTTCTACAAGAAAGACCAAAATGGAGATGGTCAAAGTGATGCCTCTGTGACTAATTTCAATACATTAAAATCCTTATGAAATCAATTTATACAGAATTACTGTTATTAGATTTTCATGTTCATCTTATTGCCAAGTGTATACTATTTTAGGTGCCCATATTTTGTTGAAATTTTCAGTAATATTTTTACAGATGTTATAAGACACTAGACTCTATATGATGAAAATAAATAGCCCAGATTTTTTTAAGAAGCAAAGAGTCATGGCTGGATAGATGGCTCAGTGGTTAGCACTGGCTGCTCTTCCAAGGATCTGGGTTCAGTTCTAGAAATCAATGTGGTGACCAACAAAACTATCTTTGTCTCCAGTTCTGGAGGATCTCATGCCTTCATATGGTCTCCATGCGCACTTGGGAGGCAGAGGCAGGCGGATCTTTGTGAGTTCAAGGCCAGCCTGGTCTACAGAGTGAGTTCCAGGACAGCTGGGGCTACAAGGAGACCCTGTCTTGAAAAGACAAAAAAAAAAAAGTGCCGATATCAGTAAACAAGGAGACCCTGTCTTGAAAAGACAAAAAAAAAAAAAGTGCCGATATCAGTAAAAACCTTATATTAAAAAAATAAAAGAGAGAATATACATTGTAAACAGGCATGGTGGTCCATATCTCTATTCCTACCCTTTGCAAGTGGATGAAAGAAAGTCCAAAAGTTGGGATCAGAATTAGCTATGCCAAGATCCAGGACAGCCTAGANCCCTTCCCCAGGAAAAGACCGGTTAACTTATCTCGGCTGAATTTGTGTCTGTTCAAGCTTTCGTCTCATAGCTTTCTATAAATTCTAAGATGGACACAGGCGGCATGAAAGGAAACTACATATACACATACACATACACACATGTATACACACATACACAAACATGCAAAAACATGCACAAACACACATACATACACAAACACACAGATATATACACATATATATGCACATATACATATATAAACACATACAAGTAGACATGCATTGCATATACACATGCACATACATATATACACAGATATCAGACATATACACATATACACAAATATTTATATGTCTGCATATACACACACATACATATATGCACATACACACACATCACACGTACACACACGATTTAAGCAATACTATAAATAATCCATCTTCCTTTGCTAATCAGTTTTTTGACATATAGGGAAACTAAGATGGTGAATTAATGGACAATGGTGTAACAAAGGGCATCAGTGCTAGATCCCTCCAGTCCCCATTCGATTCTGCAGGTTGAATGTCCCTTAGCTGAAAAGCAAGGCCCTAGAACTATGCAAACATTTTACTGATGTTTAGTTTTTGAATATTTGCATATTGAGATATCATATGTGCTATATATATATATATATATATATATATATGTTGCATAGTATAAAACAGAATTAAATTCATGATGAACTAATAAAAAGAGTGCTGATATAAAACAACTAAGTCTCTCTGAACAATTTACCAAGTTGATCTGAGGAAAATGACTCACCTAATTGAATATCAGTCCTGCTTTCTGCTATCCAAAAATAATTATAATACTGTTTAATAGGTTCATTAACTGCGAATATGTCTATGGTTTGCTTGGGAGACAATAAATTTCCTCAAGAGAATCACATCACTGTTTAATGTTCCAGTAGTTACACATAGGGCAAATTCTGAAATGGTATGTAAGCTAATGATTTCTATAGTTCATCCTCACTATGAACTTATATTCCCCCAAACATTATCTTATTACACACGTCTTAGTAAAACAATTTGATAAATATCTCCCTTAATCACATGACCAGTTTTAATTAATTTATTTTTATTATATGTTTCTGAATTGAAGATTTTTTTTTTGCTTTGTCATTTCATTTGTAGTATATCCAAGATTTAAAATTAGTGGTGCAAGAACATTTTTGACCATTCACTATTCTATCTTTTCCCCTTTAAATAGCTCCTGATGTGCACTAAGTGCTTAGTATATAATTGTAAAATAAATTAGTAATAAGAGTTGAATTAAGAGGCGTTTGCAATATTTTAAATGAATATTGTGCTTACATTCTTGAAAAAAACATATAGACTGGGGGTAGGCAGGCCCTGATGGTGGTACACAGGGTGCAGGAGCAGCAGTGGTATAGCAGGAGCAGTAGCAGCAACAGCAGCCCCCCACCCCTGCAGGGCAGGCAAGTATGCTAGGCAGGGATGGTGGCCATCTCCCAGCAGATCTAGCTTAGTTCCCAATGTATCCAGCACAGCACTAAGCAGAACCAGCACCTGCTTTCAACAGACCCAGCAGTGTGACCAACCTAGGCAGGTGCTCATAGGTAAACTGAACCAGTTGGAATTCAGAGAACATATGACAGAGCACCCAGGAGAGGGCCTGGCCCTGGAAGGTTACTACAGAAGCTTACACCCACGACAAGGGAACTTGTAGACTCACACCATACAGCACGGAGCACAAGCAGACCTGATCGTTACCTCCTGGGATCTCTGGAGAAGCACCAGACCAGAAGGGGAGAGCTAGCTGATGCTTTCAATACAAAATCAAATTCAGTTAAAAACTGAAGTCTAGACCTTCCAGACCTTCATAACTAACAAGAGGATAAAGAAGGCACCAGAAGAAAACAACCAAAGCCAGCCTTCAATGCAAAGAAGAAACATCTGAGCTCCACAACAGAATAAAAATAACAAAACAAATCCATATGCTAAAAACAGAAAAGAAACAAAAAAAAAAAAAAAAAAACAGTAACATGGGAAAACCAAATAATATGTCTGAAACAAATTTTACCAGGCTATACCATTCCTATAATGAGAACTCTCTGGAGGTAATCCAGGACACAGACCTTAAAGCAGCTATCATCGACATAATCAAATAACTGAAATAAATCAAGGAATATAAAGAAAAATGAGACAAATTATTCATGGAACTAGAGGGAGAGAATGACAAACACCCGAAGGAAATGGAAATACCAAAGAAATCCCAGGCTGAAATGAAAAAGGAAATAAAAAATTCATTCAGTGAACAAGATAGGATGCTAGAAAGCCTCAGTAATAGAATGGATGAAGCAAAAATAGAATATCAAGATAGAAAGATAATATAAAATAACTGGAGTGTTCAAGCAAAGATTATGAAACTGTCAGGAAAACACAAAAGTGGAATAACCAGGAAATGTGAGGCACCATGAAAAGACCAAACCTCCACATGGTAGGTATAGAGGAAGGAGAAAAATATCAGGATAACGGTACTGACCAGATCTTCAAAAGAATTATAGAATAAAATTTCCCCAAATTAAAAAAAGACATAACCATGCAAATGCAACAAGGACATAGAACACCAAATAGACAAGGTAAGGAACGAAATTCCCCACACCATATCACAGTCAAAACCCTAGATGCTCAAAACAAAGATAGAATACTGAAAGCACAAGAGAAAAAGAACAAATCCCATATAAAGGGAACTCCATCAGAATTACAGCTGACTTCTCAATGCAAATGACGAAATTCAGAAGAGCTTGGTCTAAAGTTTGTCCAGTACTAAATACAGAGAATCAATTAATGTAAGATCTGGTTCTTCAAAAGGATAAAAAAAAATTATAAACCTCTAGCACAGCTGACCAAGAGAGAGAAAGAGCCACTCCAAATCAATAAAATTAGAGATGAAAAGGGAAAGATCACAAAAGATCATGAAAAGATCCAGACGTTCATGCAGGAATACTTCAAAAACCTATACTCCACTAAATTTGCAAACGTAAGAGAAACGGTTGAATATCTGAAACCATGGAATTCAACAAAGCTTAGCCAAGAAGATATTTACAGCATAAACAGACCCATAATGTATGAGGAAATTGAAACTGTAATAAAAAACCCTCCCAACTAAAAAGAAGCCAAGAGACACAGGGATTCACAGCAAAATTTTATGAGACATTTAAAGAAGACCTACAACCATTACTTTTCAAATTATTCAAAAGGATAGAAACAGAGGGAAATCTCCCAAATTCTCCCTATGAGCCAGCAACACTCTAGTATGAAAACTAGGCAAAGATACAATGAAAAAAGAAAATTATAGACCCATTTCATTAAAGAACATAGATGCAAAAATTCTTAACAAAATACTTGCCAACCTCATGAAGGCACACATCAAAAAGATCATCCATTATGACCCAGTCAGAATCATACCAGGGATGCAGGGATGGTTTAACATATGTAAATTGATAAATGTCATAACACATATAAAAAGACTTAAAGACAAAACGACATGGTCATCTCAGTTGATGTGGAAAATGCCTTCAACAAAATCCAACATACCTTCATATTTAAAATCCTAGAGGAAATTGTACTGGAGGAAATATCCCTCAACATAATTAAAGCCATCTACAAGAAACACACATTCAACATTATTCTAAATGGGAAAAAAATTAGGATCATTCTCCTTAAAGTCAGGAACCTGGCAAGGCTGCCCCATCCCCACTCCTGTGTAATATTGTGCTTGAAAAGCTTGGTAGAGCAATAAGGCAAGAAAAATAAACTAAAGGAGTTCTAAGTGCAAAAGAGGAGGTCAACCTATCCCTTTTTTCCAGATGACATGATAGTTTAACTATGGTACACCAAAAACTCCACCAGAAATCTCCCCCAAATGATTAACAGTGTCAGCTAAATAGTGGGAAACAAAATCAACACAGAAAAATCAGTGCCCTTTCTTTATACCAACAAAAGTCAATTGGAGAAGGAATACAAAGTGACCTTCCTATTGACAATAGCCTCAAAAATATCTAGGAACAAACTTGATAAAAGATACTAAAAATCTATCAGATGAAAATTATAAAACACTGAAGAAGGAAATGAAGAAGTCAGTAAAAAATAGAAAGACCTCCCGTGCTCAGGGATTGGAAAAATTAATATAGTAAAAATTAACATCCTACCCAATGTAATATACAGATTCAATGAAATATCAATAAAAATCTCCACAAACTTATTCTCAGATCTAAATAACAACATCCTCAATTTAATATGGAAACCGAAAGACCTTGGAGAGCCACAGCAACTCTGAGCAGAAAGAATAATAGAGGGGGGGTAATTATACCAGAATTCAATTTATATTACAGGGCCATAGTCATAAAAGAGCTTGGTATTGGCACTGATACAGACCCATAGATAAATGCAACAAAATTTAAGATCTGGACTTGAACACATGCAATTTCAGACACTTCCTCATATTTGACGAAGGGACCAAGAAGTCCCAATGGAGGAAAGACAGCATCCTTAGCAAGTGGTTTTGACAAAACTGGATGACCACTTGTAGAAGAACAAAATTAAACCCCTACCATTCACCCCGTACAAAAATCAACTCTAAATAGATCAAAGACCTCAATGTGAAACCTGAAACTGAAAATGATAGAAAACTCTGGCAGTGACCTATAAGACATAGGCACAGGAAAAGACTTTCTAAATCAGACAGCAGCTGCACAGAAAATAAGGTCTACATTTGACAAGTGGGAGCTTATTAAACTCAAAAGCTTCTGTACAGTGAAAGAAATAATAAAAGAAGTGAAGAGACAAACTACAGATTGGGATGAAGCTTTCACTAGTGATACCTCTGACAAAGGATTAGCATTCTGAGTATATAAACTACTCAAAAATAAAAAGGAGCAAGAAAAAAAAATGACCCACTCAAAAACAGGAGTAAAGAGCTGAACAGAGACTTCACAAATGAAGAAGTAAAAATTGCTGAGAAAAAACTTGTTCGACATCACTAATAATTATGGAAATGCAAATTAAATTCACTTTGAAGTTTCGTCTTACTCTGGTAAGACTGCCTATGGTCAAGAAAATAAAGGATAACAAATGTTGGAGAGGTTGTGGAGAAAGGGGACTATTCATCCACTGCAGTTGGGAATGTAAACTCATGCAACCACTATGGCAAGCATTGTATCCTCATTATGTCATCTTTCATTACCACTGCATTGAATTCCATTGTGTAGATGTACCACATTTTCTTTGTCCACTTGTTAGTTGAGGGACATTTGGGTTGCTTCCAGCTCTTCGCCTGTGAGATGAATGGTGTGTGCCTTGGACAGCAGAGTCAGAGAACTGGAGCTGCCTAAACCCTTTGGAGCCCAGCAGATCATGAGTGATCCAAGATGTCCATCCTTGAGTTATTTTGCTGGACTTGTGTGGCAGGGCCCACTTAATCCCAGGATGACACATGGGGAAAACACGCACAGGAAAGCACAGCACGCGGGCGCAAGTTGAGGTTCAAATGCAGAGAGAGCTTTTATTCCAAGATGCCTGCTTAAATATCCATCATGACTCAATTCTCAAAGCCAAATCCTAAATCTTTTCGTCACTATATCCCACGCCATGGGTGTGGTCAGGGAGGTCCCATTGGCTTAGAATGGAAAACATCTTAACTAAATTTTCCCACATCTCACCCTTTTAATTTTATTTTTTTTTAATTTTCTGAGAGGCATGGGAGCCCCATGGGTGAGGGTAACAACCCAAAGGAACCGGAGTTTTGAGTAGCCAGCTGATCAAGCCTGTTTTGAGTGCTAGGCAGTGGGGGGGGCAGGTCAGACCTGAAACTTTATTTTCACACTAAGGCCAATTAATATCCAAAAATCCAACCATGAAGTGAACCAATTACTAAGCATAAGCAATGAATGTAAGTAAAATTCATTTAAAACAAATTAGCAAGTATCTATGTCCAAATTTTGAAACAATGCAAGGTTCCCATAGTCCAATTGGAGCAGCTTGTATGCACAAGCATGTTGATCAAATAAGAGTCCAGTCTATATTGCTGTAGTCTCATGATTCACCCCAATCTCTCCACAGCCCTTACATTCTACCATGCCTCCTCTTCCACAATTTGTTCCCTAGGCTTTGGGAAAGGGGCACAAGTGGGTNACCCAGGAGATGGAAGATGAATAAACCCTTTCCTCCTCAAGTTGGTTTTGGTCAGAGTGTTTTGTCCCAGCAATTGAAGACAAATAGAATGTTCTTCCTCTTCCTCCTCCTCCTCTTCCTCCCCTTCCTCTTCCTCCCCCTCCTCTTATTTTCCCCTTCTTTTCTTTCTTTTTTTTTAGTTTTACCATTTTTTTGGTATTTTTGAGACCGGATCTCGCTTTTAGTACCAGGTGTCCTGGAGCTCACTCTGTAAACCAGGCTGGCCTTGAACCCACAGAGATCCACCTACCTCTGCCTCCCGAGTGCTGGGATTAAAGGTGTGAACCACCACGCCTGGCTAGATGTTTGGATGGTGTGCTAATCCACAAACTGTGACTTTTCTATAAAAGATGACAAGTTCTTACTGTGGCTTATAACATCTCCTAACCACTAGAGGACATAAACTTGTGGCATCAGCTGTGAATTATTCCTCCAAGGAGAGAGCTAATAGACAACTGAATTTGGGATATATAGACACATGGCTGCCACTGTTGCACAGTATCTCCAGGAAGTTGAGGTATAGCTGATACTGATGGAGGAGTCTTGCTTGACTCAAGGAGACCAATATTTTGCTTTATTGCTTTAGTGGCCTTTGGTAACGTAATGCTCTCTGGCATTTCAGAGACCAATTGTACATTAGCAAGTGAAGTCTCAAAACATTTTTCCATGCTTACACCAGGTCTTCGACAACAGGGACTTACCACTTTTCTCCTTGCCGATATCCCACTTATAGGTAAAAAGACCTTTATAATTTGGGGGCTTTGATCCCTAGCCAACATCTCCTAGGCAGAATAATCCATTGCTGATATCAGAGCTCTCCTGTATTAATATATTTTGCTTAATTACGTAGCTTATAAAGACTTTACTATTATATTTGGCTTTAAATAGAGTTATCATTTCACAGTTCCTATGTCTATCAGTCAATTAAAGAACGTAGTTATACCTGTATTATAAGAAACTACCACTACAGCAGGTGGCTCTAATTTACAGTTAGGAAATGACTTCAGTGCCATCATGTTTTTTCTTTTTCCTATAAAGGGGAGAGGTAGGAAGGTTTCTCAGCATCTGGAAGGTAAACTTCATTAGGGCCCATTATAAACAGTTAACCTCAATATAATTCAGAGAGATGCTCAGTTTCTGTGACTCAGGCAGTCTGAGCTTCCTTTTTCTTTAATATTCAGATGGATCAGCCTCTCTGCTGGCATTTCCCAGTCCATCCTGCACAGCCAAAAGTTGTACATTTTCAGGCATTTAGATTGTTGTTTTTACCTGTGGGAACATACAAATCTCCTCCAATTGTTAGTTTCAAGACCTCAAAATTGAAAATTTATCAAAAGGTTTGGAATACAGAAGGAATATTATATCACTTCCCTCTTTTTGTTTTCTTAATTTTTTTTTATGATTTGACCTATAGATGCCTAAGTTGTATTATACATACCCATAAACAGGAACCAAGGTGTAAATTTTCATCAAATTCACCCAAATTGTTTATCATTGACTGTATGCTACTTATTTGGAAAGTGAACTTAAGTTTAATTTCTTTATATTGCCCTACAAGTAAAGGAAAAATGTTACAAGGTGATACTGTAAAACACAGAAAAATATAAAGACCATTCATGTACCTTAACCCCAAAGTTATTGTTGGAAATTCAATACAAATTTTAAATAAAACAACTAACATTATATATTCCCAATTAGTTCAAATGTATTACCATTTTCATCAAAACCTTCAACCAAATTTAACTAATCTAAACATTTTTACTAAGTCTTTTACTAAGTCCTAGAATATGTAGACAAAGTTTGGACAAAGTTGATTACCTGCCAAATAAATTTTACCCAATATACACTTTGTTCTTTAAAAATATATGACTATACTATGACTTCAGATGAATCAAGTCCATTAACTTATATGGTTTATTTTGTATTTCTGTATAAATATCTCCTGAAATACCTCTATATAAATATGTTATTTTTGAATATATCATTTTAAACTTCAAATCTTACAAAGTGGATTTTAGTAACTATCTTCCTCCAAGCTCTTGGCCTTCTCCAGGCCTGGCATGAAAACCTGCTTTAAAGATTTTTTCAATATCTAGCTCTTAATAAAATTTTCTTTTACAGTTCTTATGCCCATCAGTTAATTAAAGACTGGCTAGATATGCCCCATGAGAAGTTGTTGCTATAATTACATCTTTATTTTTGTTTGTTTGTTGGTTTTGTTTTGTTTTTGTGGGAGCTTCTAGGAAGCTTCCTTTGTCATGAGCAGGTGCAGCACAGTCCTGTTAAGGGAAGGGGGGGCACGGTGCCCACTTCGGGTTTTGCTTAGGTGTGCCCAATTCTTCGCTTTGAAATAACACAGTACTTGAGCCCACAGTTAAGAGACAAGGAGCTCTGACATCAGCAATGGATTGTTCTACCAGGTGGATGTTGGCCAGGGGATCCAAGGCCCCACAAAAGGTAAGGGCTCCTTGCCTCTAAGTTGGGATACCTACAGGAGGAGAGGCAATAAGACCCTGCTGCCAAAGACCTGACGTTAACATGGGAGGGATGTATTGAGACCACACATGCAAGTGTACAGATGGCCTCTGGAATGCCAGAGAGTGTTACCAAAGGCCACTAAACCAATAAAGCAAATATGGGTCTCCCTGAGTCAAGCAAGACTCCACCGTCAGCACCAGCTACACCTCACCTGCCTGGAAATACTGTGCAGCAGAGGCAGCCATGTGCCTGTATATCCCAAATCTAATTGGCTATTGGCTCTCCCCTTGGAGAAATAACCCATGGCTGATGCCACAAGCTTACATCCTCTACAGGTTACGAAATGTTATAAGCCACAGTAGACCCTGTCAATATACAGGGGGAAAATTGTAATTCATGGATTAACATATCCAAACATGTGTCTATGCTAAAGTAACCTACCATAACTATTAGTGCCTTTAAATACCTATAACTAATTGCTTATTCTTCATTAGTAGGATCGAAAGGTTATTCCTGGACAAACTGTCAGCCCATGAAAGGAAAACAGCAGAATTGACCAGAGTCAAAGTCAACAGCTCCAGAGAGAGTGGACTGTTTTACCTATCATCCACCTGTGCCCCTTTTCTAAGCCTAGGGAACAACCTGCGGAAGAGGGGGCGTGGTAAGAATGTAAGGGCTGCGATTGGGGTGAATGGTGAAACAACAGCAATGTAGTCTGGACACTCATTTGATCAACTTGATTGAACAAACAACCTGTCACCCCCACTGGATGGTGGGGCGGTAGGTGTTTGGGCACAACAGCCTGCAGATAGGTTTTGCATGAAGGATGCTTGTACTCATGGATTATCACTTATAGCTAAAAATGAAAAAAAAAAAACTGAGAGAAAGATGCAGAGACAGTTATGGCAGAATGCATGATCTGGGATGGGTGAGGGTGGGGGGGGAGGGAAAGGGAAATAAGCCTGAACTGAATTGGAAAAAATGTATGAAATGCACAAAGCATCAATAAAAATTAATTTAAAAAAAAAAAAAGAGACAAGGGACTGAACATTTTTAAGTGTTTGGACTTTATAAGGACTGTGGAGCTTTTAAGGTTGTAGTGTCATATATTGTGATACTAATGATAACATAATATCTTGGATATAAGAAATGGGAGGTGATGGTATAATAGCAATTGGTTTGGCATGTCAAGTTGACAAGGAGTCAAATGTGGTAGATATCTTTACTGTCAACTTCACCCACCTGGGTTGAGGGAGCCTCGGTTGGGAAATTTCCTCCATTGGACTAGCCTCTGGCCATGTCTACGTAATATTTTCTTGATTGTTTAGTGATGTGGGAGGGCTGAGCCAATTGTGGGTAGTTGGTTCTGTACTGTATGAGAAAGCAGATTGAACATGGGCTGGGGAGCAAGCCAGTAAGGAACATTCCTCCATGCCTGCAATTCAGCTCCTGCCTCCAAGTTTCTACCTTGAGTACCTACTCATCCCTGCTTCCTCAGTGATGAACCAAGGAGATGCAATTCGAATAAACCATTTCCTCCCCAAGTTGGTACTGATCAGAGTGTCTCAGCATTGAAAGCAAATTAGAATGTCATCTGATTTCAGAATAAATGTGTTTCAATTATCAGTAGACATCTAAGGCTAGTGGTGATCACACAGTGCAGGTCTAGACAGAATGCTTAGCAGAATCCAAGCAATCCATCCACCTAGCACAAACAGTGAATGACTGGATTAATTTCTTAGGTATTGATTTCTCTTAACGTTGTAATAAATAGGACATTATCACTGCTAAGTTTCCAAATATATAAATTATAAATGAACAAGATGAATTAATGATAGAATATATGTATATATATATATATATATATATAATATATATATATAATATTGTAAATCTATTATTATATATAATAGATTAATAGATTGTCAGTGACAAAACAGTTATTAGTTTTTCAGGAAACTGATATTAAAATAAGAATAGAATACTAATATAAAGAAAAACATGCATTGATGAATACTTTGCAAATACATGTATAAGAATAGCTTTCTTGGGGCTAGAGAGATGGCTCAGCAGTTAAGAGCACTGACTGCTCTTACAGAGGACCCGGGTTTGATTCCGAGCACCCACATGGCAGCTAAAAACTCTTTAAGCCCAGCATGGTGGCGTACATCTTTTATTCTAGACCTGGGAAGCAGAGGCAGGTAGATCTCTGTGAGTTCAAGGCCAGCCTGGTCTACAGAGTGAGTTCCAAGCCAACTGGGGCTATAGTGAGACCCTGTCTCAAAAGACAAAAAAAAAAAAAAAAAAAAGAATATCTTTCTCTGTCTCTGTCTGTCTCTCTCTGTCTCTCTTTGTCTCTTTCTGTCTCTCTCAAACATTCTTTGTGTGTGTGTGTGTGTGTGTATATTAGAAAGATCAAAAACATCCAATATATAAATCGTGTACAGCTGAGAGGTTCTACATATTCAGATTAGAGCAGAAATGTGGGAAGTTCTTACTGCTTGTTACCTGTAGTATATATTATATAAAATAGTGAAAAGCACTTCATTAATTGGTTTAGTATAAGAATAAACTGTGCATAAATTCACTTTTCAGGTTTTTGATATTTTAAAGTATGTATAATTTACGAGATTTTGAAAAAATATGATGGAAAGTTAAATAAAAAAGCAACAACAATATTAAACAGAAACCCCACATCACTATTTTAAAGGTTGAGATTGTATTCATTTAGAGTTTGTAATTATGCCCATTATCATTGATGCATTTTAAAACTAGGCTTTGTTTGCTTCCTTTAACATAGAATAGAATTTGTGATTTTTTTCTCACATGAATCAAAAAGTTTATACTATTTATATTTCAATCTTTGTTCATTAATTTTCCAAAAAGAAGCTTTGTAGGAGTTTATATTCAATTCAGCAAATTTAAACTAGGTTTGTTAATGGAACTGCCGGGATTTAAGCTGTTAGATTATATCATGAACATGAAGTTAGTGATGATTAATTTTCTCCCTCAATTTAAACAGTATTAACGAATTATTATCTTTGGAAATATATAAGCTGATGAGGACTTAAAACTTTAGCAATACATGCTTTAAAATGAAATTTAAAAATACCATACAATAGTAGTCTTTTGCATAGAAATTCTTAAAAAAAATAAATTTCTCCCCAAATTTAAAGAAACAGTGAAATAGTTCTCATGTTTTATTAACTATACATGGGATTAATTTAGGCAGTTTTAGAAAATATATTAATATTTTAGGCTTCTAAGGTATTATTTTGTAAATTACTGCATTAAATGGTAACTAAATCATTAAGTACTAACTTGCTTCTTATGTTAACCCTGAACTTTTAAACTATTAAAGATAAATACAGCCTAGGGTAATTTAAGCTGGAATTTTAAGCATGAAGCTAATGATTGGCAGACTGTGATCCACCTCTGGGAGTCATATATTCCTTTCCTCTCCATTTAACTGAACAGGGGTTGTTATGAAACATTATGTCTAAGATTAGAAAAAAAATCTTACTTCCACATTCCACACATATTGTTCTTTGTTTATTATCTGCTGTAAGCCTTATCTACTACAAAATATTTTCTATAATGCAATGATCTAGATTCATATTATCATTTCACTTTTTTGAAAATAATTTTTTTTTGTTTTTGTTTTTGTTTTTGTCTTTTCGAAACAGAGTCTCCCTGTAGTCCCGGCAGTCCTGGAACTCACTCTGTAGACCAGGCTGGCATTGAACTCACAAAGACCTGCCTGCCTCTGCCTCCCAAGTGCTAAGATTAAAGGCGTGCGCCACCACGCCCGGCTTGGAAATAATTTTTAAATATTTTTCTTCAAGTGTAAGTTTATGTGCCCATGTGAGTGTTTTCCATGTATGTACAGGTGCCAGTGGAGAGGAGACAAGGATTATTAACTTCCTGGAATTACAGAGAGATGTCAGTCAATGATGCGGATACTAGGAACTGAACTTTGGTACTTTGGAAGAGTGGCAAATGCTCTTAACTGCTGAACCATCTGTCCAGCTCAGTTATCTATGTTTGCTTTAATTTCTGAAATTATATTAATTAATCCATTCATACATTATTATGTTCAATGTTCAGATTGATTATCATAAAGTACATAACTATATATAAGCAACACATCTTATAAATAACAGATTAATATAGGGGCAGCTTCAGATAACACAATCTAGTCATCACTACAAATTCTAAATATAATCACTGTGGTCCATTTTGCTTGTGTTCCTCCTACAAATTTCCTAAGGGATCATATACATATAAAATACCTGTATACACATAACCCACTTTTCACATACTCATGTGCCTTAGTAGGATGCCATCTGATTGATTTGTTATATATGGGTATGTATATGCCATAATCCTAAGTATATCTATTTTTGTATATCTACACATCTCCATGTGCCATATTCAATCTTTTTCTTGTTGTAGAATTGCTTTGACATAGGACCTCCATGTAGAGCAGCCTGGCCTAGAACTTACTATATAGATCTTTCTGACTTCAATCTCACATAGATCTATCTGTTCCTGCATTCTGAGCCCTGGGATTAAGAGCATGCACCACCAAACCTGGCATATACAATCTTTTAACTAAGTGTTTATAAGGATAACCAATCTTTGACCCCTGTCATTTATGGGTGAACATTTGAATCAATGGTAATATTTTGAATGCAACCTGACTAATCAATGAGTATAACTAATGAGACAAGAATTTTGGATCATTTATACATTTTTGTAGTCCCAGGTAGCTCACACTCTAGATCAAGCTGGCCTAGATCTCACAAAGGGCCATTGGCTTTTGCTTCACAAGTGCTGAGATTAAAGATGTACACCACCACTACACCACTACACCTGATATATATATATATATATATATATATATATATATATGATATATAACATGATATATTGTCCCTTTGGGAATTTCATGCTATGCATTTTGGTCATGCTCAGACCTTCTGTCCAGCTCATCTTGGCTGACTCCCTAGTTCAATATACTCCAGCATATCATGTAGTCAATTTCATTTTTTATGATGTATCACATATAATTTGCATTCCCCAAAGTCTACAAATGCTCTAGTGTTGGTATTCATCCCCTGGAACTTGGTCAGCTTAATTAGCCTCATAACCTTAAGGAAAACAGATTCTCCCACTCACAGAAGCTATTATTTATGCTGTCAGTAATTCTGTGGGCTCATTAGTGTAATTTCCTTGCTATGTCGAGAAAACAAAGTGTTCTTCTACTGCCTAATGCTCTTAAAGCCTTTTGAAACCCTTTCCATAGTGATCCTTGAACACTTGGACTGGAGTTCATGTAGGAGTCCCATGTAGGTCCATATATACTGCACTCTTATTTTCAGCAGGTTGCCCACTTGTGACTCTAGGCATTAATCACTACCTGTTACAAGAAGATACCTCCCTTGTGACATTTGAAAGATAAACTACTCTGTGGGTTTACCAATATGTCATCAGGAGTCAGTTTAGTACCATTTCCATTTAGCAAGATAATACTAGTAATGTCTTTGCAATGGACTTTGGCTTGTCTAGCCACAGGTCTTTAGCACTAGAAACACTGTCAGGACTGGCTACATTTTGTGAAGTGGACCATAAATCTACCAATAGATCCTTAAATCAGAAGGCTGTTGCTGGGCCCCTTAACTTTAGTGCCACTATTGAACCAGTGGACATATCTTACCAGGCCAGTTGTTACTGGAGCTTTCAATGTTCATCACTCAATAAGGTAGATGTTTGTGTTCTAGTAATATGAAAGCTAAGCAGTAGAGATAATGCTTTGAGATCAGTACCAGCTTGATATCTCTATGTTTGTTCTACAACTAACACAAATCATGCCTACAGCCGTAGGGTTCAAAAGTGAAGTTCCAGAGGGCAACCACTGTAACAGCCAATATTATTTGATTGTCTAAAGTAACCATAGTCAGCAGCTGTAACAACAAGAATACATTCATGGCATTAGGGATTTTATTAACTAGATTATGATGTTTGCTAAGGATGTTGCTCCCTGCCAAATTACAGGCTAACTCCATGTAAAAGTTTTTATATGGGTACATGGATATATTTTAAGAAGCTTTCACCATAATTCCATATGACTTTTCCAAGGGATCTTTATTATTATTAGTTATTCCCTCCTCATGCTCAGTCCTCTACCATGCCTTTCCATTCTCCACCCCTTTTCACCTTTATATCACCATATTTCATCACACTTCTCAAAGACCACCGCCATGATTTCTTTGTTTAGGAGACATGGTCTCCCTGTTACTCTGGCTTTCCTGGAACTCACTATGTAGACCAGGCAGGCCTTGAACTCCCAGAGATTTGCTTGCCTTTGACTCCTGAGTGCTGGGATGAAAAGCATGTGCAACCACTCAAGACAACCCTCATGACTTGAAATAGTTTTCTGACCTATATGGATTTTCCATTTGAAATGCACATATAAAAATATTCAGAAACATTTGAGAAAATGTTTCTATTTCTGATTCTGGGTGATCTCAATCAGAATTTACCTAGGAATGTCAAAAATTTAACTTTTATTAACAAATGAATAATATTCTATCATGTAAATGAACCACATTTACATTATTCATCTATTATTTCCATTTCCAGGCTACTGTGGGTAGTGGAGCTATGAACATGGAATAGCAGCTGTCTCAGAAGTCGGGCATAGAGTCCCTGGGGTGTATGCCTGAGAATGATATGGCTGGATCATAGGTATCTCCACATTGTTTTGAATAGTGGCTCTACTAAGTTGTACCCCAAACAGCAGTTAATAAGTATTCCCTTTTCCCCCCATTCTTGCCCAAATTTCTCAATATTGATTTTCTTGGATCTTAGATATTCTGATTAAAGTAAAATTAAATATCAAAACAGTTTAATTCTCATTTTCCTGATGGCTAAATATGCTGAATATTTTATATAGTTTTAAAACATTGTATTTTATTTTTATGGTATGTATACGATTGTTTTGTTTGCATGTAGTATTGTGTAAAGCATGTAATGCCCACACAGAGGCTAGAAGCAGAATTCAGGTCTCCTGGAATTGGTGCTACAGACAGTTGTTAGTCACCATGTGAGTGCTGGGGATTGAACCTGGGTCCTCTGGAAGAACAGGAAGTGATCTTAACTGCCAAACCATTGGATATTTAAAAATATGCTTAGCCATTTGCATTTCATCTTTGGAGAATGCTATAGTTAGTTCCATGCTCAAATTTTACTCATGTGGATCATTTCATATGCTCTATTTTTTGAGTTCTTTGCATATTCATGTTATTAACTTTTTGTCAGATGTATAAGTGACAAATATTTTTCTCATTCCTTTATCTTCATGTTGCTCTAAGGAGTGTATCCATATAGAAGAAAGAAACTAGGTCCCTTTTTCTCACCCTGCTCATAACAAGTCCAAGTGTAAGCTATAGTCACAGGAAAGGATTTACTGAAGAAATTCCCAATATCACAGATACTAAGACCAACAAATGACAAAGATGATCTCAGGAATAATCAACTTTTGTGTCACTGTAGTATCATAAAAGATTTTGCCTTGGCTTTAAGAATATATATAATGAGGGAAAATTGTTACCATGACTGCATTTAAAGAGGAAGAACAATAGATTCTGACTGAGTTAAATCTTGGTTAAGAACTTTTTTTAATCATATAAAATCCCACAAAGAAAAAAATAATGATAATGAACATGGCTCAAAACTATAAATAGAAATTTATTTGTAAATTTGGCAGAAGAGAATATTTATGTTACTTAAAAATCTGTGAAGATTCACAAGTACAAGTTGACCTATTATGAAAATAGGCATGGAAAGAAGTTATATTTTCTTAAAATTAAGCACATATTCACCTAAACAGTGCATTAGTTCATAAACTGAACATATGGTACACATAATTTCTAACAATACATAAATTTAAAATTTTCTGAATAATGCAGAGCACTATTTTATCAGAATTTTAATTAAAATAGTCAACTATTTACAGACATCTATTTCTAATTACAAAAAACATAGGTATACATATAACATGCAAAATAACTGTTACTTATTATCTCCCACATTTTGGCCCAATTTTGTTGTCTTTATCTAGATTCCGCAATTCTAGTTTGCGATAAGTTGAGAATGTACTTCACACTTTCCCTTGTTTACTTCTGGATAAGCCAATCAAATGCATTTCATCATACTTGATAGTAGGTCCTCTACAATAAATCTTCCTTGAACAACTGGATCCTCTCAAATATATCATTTCTAGGTAAGTGAATCAACTTTTCTTGAAAAACCCCGGAAAAAAAGCTCATTCATCATAAATCACTTAGATAAGTGGATCAGGCTTGATTTACTACCTCTAACCATAACTATAAATATGATTTATTTGAGATGTTACAGAATTTTGCAAAAATCATGTTCTAAGGAAAATACAGATGCCACCTTCTTAATTTTACCATGAAAAGTATATTTTACAGATGGGCAACATTTTATGAATAACATAAAGAAGTTAAATAAAATAAAGTGCTCCTCTCTTACAGTGTTTAGCCATGTAGTATATAATAAAGAGGACTTTGGTTGGGTAAGTTGGGACAATCCTGGTACTCAGGAGACAGTGGCAGGATCTCTGTGATCAAGACTCCAACATAGTCTACACAGTGAATCACAGACCAGCTGGGCTACCAGAAGTCTCTGTCTGAAAAATGACTTTGAATTTATTAAAACATGAATGGTGTGAAATTGCAATGATGATAAAAATCTATATGGATAGTCTCATAGGGCAAGTAAAATGCTCAATAATTAAAAGTTACACTTCCATGTATTTTTTTTCTTTTCCAGGGATACAGTTACAAAGTTAGATGTGCACTGTAGCATTTCTCATTTTTATTACTGAGGCAAATCAACTTATTTTATCATACTTAGATATAACTATAAATAGGGCATTAATAGTATCATAACAAATACTTTAATACTTGTAGCCTCACCTGGCCTAGAATTCACTATGTAGAACATGATGGACTTATCTCCCAAAGATCTGCATGGGATCAGTGGAGATGGTATTAAAATGGGAGAAATGGCAGCATTTCAAATGGAGAAGACAGAGGATGATATAGACAGAAAAAAGGAGAGATAGCTGATATCTACCTAGTATAAAAAAAAAACCTGAGAGAATCATATTAATCTAACAATATAATATCAGATTACGCATGCAATAACTGTACATGAGTCCAGGTTCATACCTGAAGGCTACAGAACCAGAAACATCGACAGACATGAGAAAACTTCCTTTGTGTTCTTGGCCAGAGTAGTCCAGGTGACTCACAAAATTTCACAAGCTATTGCCACAGCCCTTGATTTCCTCCTGGAATTGGAAGATAAGCCCTATTTCTGAACTGGAGCAATGGATATGGAACTGAACTATCAGCCACATCCCCTGAAGGTTAGCTTTCACAGCTTTTGAGAGCACTATGCAAGATACTTAGGTAGGATTGAGCTAGATAGTCCCATGCCAACTTTAATACTAAATATTTCAAAAACAAAGAAACAAAAGAAAAAAATAGTGACCCAACTTAAAGATAGGCTAAAGATCTGAACAGAGATTTCTCAAAAGAGGAAATAGATATGGCTATGAAACACCTTAAAAATTGTTCAACATCTTTAGTGATTAGGGAAATGGAAATGAAAACCACTTTAAGATTTATTCTTACTCCAATAAGACTGTCAAAGATCAAGTAAACAAATTATACCAAATGCTGGAGAGGATTTGGGGGAAAAACAATGCTCATTCATTCCTGGTGGGATCAGAAGCTCCTGCAACTCTTATGGAAACCATTCTGGAGAACATTTAATAAATTACAAATGATACCATTCCTTGCCATATACCAAAGGATTCATCCAAATGCAGAGATACTTATGCATTCATGTTATTTGTTGCTACCTAGTGGAGCTCTACTCAGGGATAAAGAAAAGGAACATTATAAAATTTTTGCTGGTAAATGGATGGAACTAGAAGCTGTTATGCTAAGTGAAGTAAAACAGACTCAGAAAATCAATACACCATTTTAAAGGTCAAATATCTTTGTATAATATATCTCATCCACAGTAATGTATATAAATTGATTGTTATTTTACTTTTCAATTTCTCATTTGTTGCTAGTATAGAAATGAGCATGCTAGTATCTGAGCAATAATATTAATCTTCATAATATTCTGCTTTTCCCTTTTTTACATTTTCAAAATTACCTATGCACAATAATTTAAGGAGCACATAATATTTTTCTGTTCTATCTACACTATTATCTAACACAATTTTTCTGAGAAAACACTGTTTGATTTTACCATATATTTTAGTGAGTTTGTGACATATATTATAAAGATTAGTTTTCTTTATTTTGATATACTAAAGCAGACCAGAAACAAGCTTAAATGTTTTATTTAAAATTGTTGGGTTGCAGTGATTTGCCAAATAATTATTTTTGTATAGTTAATGTGAGGACTAAGCTTGTGTATCAGCTGACTGGATCTGAGATTAACTAAACTGAGACAGAAGGACAGAAAGAGAGAGCAACTAAACTGAGACAGAAAGACAGGAAGAGAGAGAGAGAGAGAGAGAGAGAGAGAGAGAGAGAGAGAGAGACTTTCTCCATGTGTCATATGATTCTGGAACAGCCACCCTAAATATGGACTTTATCTTCTTGTGTCAGGTCATAGGTAAAAGGCCTTGGCAGAAGGGAACTTTTGCCACTTGCGTTCTCTCTCACTGGCTAGTTAGTCTTTCTTCTATGACCAACATTTTGGATCCCAACATAGACTGATCACTGGTAGATCTCCCAGAATCCATCAGGCCTTTGAAGCCAGATTGAGACTACTGAGACATCTGGCCTCTTAGACTGAGCAACTACTGGATTCTCAGCCCCACTATTATAGTGCAGCCATTAATGGAAAAAAATAAGAAAAAAATATATTATGTTGGCTGGGTTGCTTCTAGCATCTCTGCATAAAGTGATGTAGAAAAACAATGAGATCCATGATAAAATAAACCAGCTCCAGATTCACATCAACAGTTGAAATGTTTCCAAGTGCTCCTGGAGAGAATCTTCTCTCCAATAGCCATAGACCTTGCAGGAAGTAAAGCTGGAGTCCTCATGATACCTTTGGCTGACTTATAAAACAAATTTAATTCCCAGCCTCAAAGGTTGTTAGCAGTAAAAATGAGGACACTGGTAGGGAAAGAGTGGGTGAGACAGCAGTCCTGTATTTAGGCTACATTGTGCATGTGCATGATGGCATGCACTTGGAGCTATGAGGTCTGACCCACGAGGTAAGATAGTGCATAATGATGTGAAGATCTGGGGTTGACCACTGGGAGGTGATGTCATGTGACCAATATAAATTGCCTGTCACATAGAATAAACGAAGCCTTTGAGCTCCAGAAATGGTAATGGCAAACTGTCCAATACTGATGACCCATCTTTTTGCCACCCTGACTACCAATACTATGGCACACTAGGTATCAGAGGTAGCTTGGGTATATGTGCCCAACCAATTGCTTCTTATGGCATCTTTGTGGAGCCTACCTTACAAATGAAAAACAACAGCTCACAATCTGTCCTAATGGAAGCTGTTTCCAGGTTTTGTTTTAGTTAACCCCAGTATGACAGATTTTCACCTCTCTGTCCAGCTGTGAGAATAGCAAATTAGTATGGTAATGACTCCTTATAGGAATTGCTTGCTGGCTTCCTTTGTACAAAGAGTAAATTCATTAAAGGGAGATCAAGGCCAAGTATAACTATAAAATCCTTGAGAGCTTTATGGTTAACTAAGAAGTATTGGTAGACAAAGGTATCAGTAACAGGGGTGGACTATCCTACTAACAACTGTTGGCCAGATAGGCTCTAGAAGCCCCTCAAAGAAAGGACAATTGCCTATAACTTTGGGTGCACACAAGAAAAAAAAAAAAAAAAAAAAACGATAAGACCCTAATGCTGAAGGTATGGTGTGATATAAGCATGAGAATAAAAAATTATTCTGTGACCTTGACCTGCAAATGAACAACTGATCTTCATGATACCAGAGACCACTATGCAGATCACTGGGATGATATCGTCTCCAAAGTTCTACAACAAACCTCACATGCTGCACTTTACATGCCAAAGAAGATGCAGTGCAATAGTGGCAGCATGGTACATTTACACCCAGAAAATTTTCAGTTGGGTTTATGGCCCCCTCCCTGGGGGAGGGGGCAACACTGATTTTTCAATCTTGGCAGCCCTAGGGCAGAAGACTTTATAGGCCATATTAGAAAGCTATTTCCACCCTTGATTGTTAAAGAGCTGAGGTTCCCTCACTAAGATACCATCCAAGCATTTGTTTTTGTGCCCATAGTGTAACTTGTTACAATGGTCTATGTTTGTTTAGATGTTTGTGTTTCTTGCTATTTGTGTTTTATTAGTAGAAATGAGAAGGAGACTCCTAAATGAGCCACCAGTCCATTGAAACAGAACCTGGACAGACCCAAGAGTTTGATGTGTCACCTCAGAGACTCTAACCCTCACCTCCAAGGCCCAGGATCTCTCACAGAAGAGGTTGGTGTGTCAGTTTGTAAGGGCCAAAGAAGGGGGGAGGGATTGTGAGATCAGCAAACTAAGACAACTTTTATTTGATCAGCACATTTGTGTATGCAAACCTCCCCAGCTGGAACGGGGGACCCTGGATTGTATCAGAATTGGACTTGGATGCTTATTAATTGGATTCATTCACATGGAGGTTGTTCATATTTACTTATTAGCTAACTCTGTATTCGGTTTTCAAATGGGCATTGATTGTGGGAGTTGCTTATTGCCATTAGTCAGGGCCATTCAGACCAGGCAAAGGAAAATGACCCCTCTTCTAGCATGTGCTCTGAGCTTGTGGAAGCAAAAATAGAATGGAGAGATGTGGGACAGCAGTCCTGAATTCAGGCTACATTTTACATGTGTAGGCTGGCACATGTTTTGTGGCATGAGCTGACCTATTCATCTGCATATTCCTTTCTGGGTATGTTCCACAAGCTAGGATGGCACATGATAATGTGGAAGTTTTGGATTGGCCACTGGGAGGTGATCTCATATGATCTAAATAAGCTACCTCTTATATAGAATAAACAAATTTTCACAGATTTATACCATCTGACATGGTCCCTGGCCTGTTACTGCATGCATGCTTGGCTATGGGTCTATTAACTCCACAGCCGTCTCTTCAGCTGGTTAGGTCATAAGGGCTGTCATCCCCCACCACATATTTCACTACAGGGCCATCAATCCTGGCTTGTATTTGGTTGTGGGTGCCAGAATCTCCACAAGGCTATGTGTTTTGGTGCAGGGCCATCAGCCCCAGTGGGTGTCTGTCTGAATGCCCATCAGTCCCACAGCTGTGTGCTTTGCTACAGGGTCAAGAGCCCCACTTGTGCATCCTCTTCTATCTGTCCAAAGGTGAGGTCCACATCCCCACAAGAGTGAAATCCTGAAACATGGGATGGAGATGTGTGAGAAAACACTGATGAGACTGAGGGCATTGAACCCTCAGATTCTGTGAGACTTATTTCAATGATGAATCAATCCCACACCCCAAATGAGAATGTATCCCACACCCTGTGGACCTACACTCCTCACTCTTGCCTGAGAAAACTAATCCCATGCTGAGAAGGAAGCTGATGCCCCTCAGGGCTCAGCAATTTTTCCCTCTAGACCTGTCACCAGAGTCAAGGCTAAGCAGGCATCTTGAGGTGAGAAAGGAAGTATAGTCCAGGAGGATGTGTGCTACAACCCTAAAGAACTTATTGCATTTGTTAAATCATTCAGGCAGACGTCTAAGGAATATGTAGTAGGAATGAATTTTAAGGGTATAAGATAATGGTGGAATAAACATAAAATTGGATCAGGCTTAGTTTATCAATATGGGCCTACAGATTTGAGATTCTAGGTGTACTATGGAAGCTCCAGTGGTTACAAAAGATGTTAGAAGTTTGTTGCTTGTTTGGCTGAGGTATTTCTTTCTTTCTTTCTTTCTTTTTTTTTTGGCTGAGGTATTTCTTTTTTTTTTTTTTTTTTGGAGGTATTTCTTAAAAGATGAATTTCTGACAGAAAGCTGGATATAGTCCTTGGCTTAGTATTGATGAAAGGATTGTAAGGCTCAGGCAAATTTCATACTCTAATGGATTCAAAGTGTACAACTGAATCTTCCACAGCACAAGGCCCCAAAGGATATGCCTTTCACTGATTTTATAAGTTGTAAAGTACTTAGAGAGTCACCTGCACATTTCAAGAGCTTTGTTTTTGCTCTTTTCCTTATGCTAAATATTTGAGCTGGAGATGTTCCTGTTCAGTCACATCAAATAAATGTAAATGTAGTAGGTTTAATAGAACCTTCTGTTAAATATTGTAAGAAAGATTGCAAAAGCAAGAGAGAAGATACATGACCATATGAGAATAGAAACCTAAAAGCTCCTGGGGCCTGCTCATATGAACCTACACCAATTTTGTCAGTATGAACAAGACCCATTCAAACTCAAGCAAACAAAACCTAGCACAGACTGGAGGAATTCGCAACAGACCCCAATCTTAGCTGTAGAAATATTAGCAGTTGATTATTGGTGGGTGAGGAATAACTGGCCTTTTAAAGCAAGTGATCCTGAATAGGCAGACTAGCCCTCAGTGGATGAACTTACAGTGAGGAACATCTGGGAACACATACTTGATACGACGGGCCTTAACACAATAACAGAATGTATTTCAAGAAAATTGAATGAAAAAGATATTTAGTAACAATAACAAGTACCAAGTCCTTATCAGTCACCATGTATTTTATGGATATAGTCTATAACAATCATGGTAAAGTAAATGAGGGAATTATACCACTATGGGAAGAAAATCCTTCTCTGAATAAATTAGATTAGTCCAACCACTGGCATGCCTGAGTTAGTTTCCCTGTTGTTTTGATGAAATAACCTTACAAAAGTAATTTAAAGAGAGAAAGGACTTATTTTCACTCATTGTTTAATAATGTAAATCCAAAATGGCAAGGAAGTCATAGTAGCATGTTCTAGAAGCAGCTGGTCACATTGTCTCTACCATCAGGAACAAAGGCCAATGCTACCCTGGCTCAGTTTGTTTTCTCTGTCTTATACAATCAGTTCAAGATAAAGGCCAGGGGATAGTGCTGCCCCTATTATTGTGACTTTCCCCACCCAATGACCCTAATTTCAATAATTCCTCAAAGAACACCAGAAGTTATATGAATCTTCATAATTAGTCACAGGCCTGGACTCCTGTCTCCTGATTTGAGATTCTATACAATTGACAACAGTAACTATCAAAAAGTATCAGATGGCACTGTTTGAATTTTTAAAATATTAATATGTCTATATTTATTTATTCTTTCCCAACATTAAAATATTTTATTAGAAAAAAATGTTATATTTTGTGCATGGGTGTTTTGCCTGCAAGCACATAAGTATAGCACATATATTCAGTGCCTTCAAAGATCAGAGCTGTCCATCAGATGCCCTGGGCCCAGAGTTAAGGACTGTTGGTATCTGCTCTGTGGGTATGGGAACTGAAGTTTGGTCCTCTGAAAGAACAATCATTCTTCTGAAATATTGAGTTATTTCTCCAATGCCAAATAAATATATTCTTTATTTTAAGGAGATGCAGGTTTTCTTCAGCTTTCTACACTAAAAATAATGTTAGAAAAAATCTGAAATCGCTAGAGAAAGATTGAAAGCATCAAAGTATAAGAGAGCGAAATGAACATGAGACTGCAATAGGAAATCTCTTTGCTGTTGGTGAACATGCTTTTATGGATTCCTTTCTGATTGTGTAGACATCAGGATATCTGTGCTGGGTAAAATGGAAGGTAAAGTAATTTTAGTTCTGAAATAGCTTTTTCAAGGGAGTGGAAATGTTTTAAAATACATCCAAATTTTTATTTCTAATTTTTCATAATATTTAGTAACATGTATTAAACATGTTTAGATATTTTAATAGTAAAGTTCCCTTATACAAAATTTTATGAACTATGATGATTTTCAGTATGTATGCATACATATATATACATATACATACAAACATATATATACATATATACATATATATAAATACACATATTTATATATATATATATATATGTTATCAACACCAAAATATTTCTTCTAGAAACACGACAGCCAAGAATTTTTCATATTTTGTTTTCCAGGGTAAATAAACCTTCATAATCTGGATGAAAGTGAAAGTTTAAGATTTTTTTTAATACAACAATAGGTTTAAACAAGAGCATGAGAGAAATCCATTTATATTCAAGAAGTTAGTTCTAAGAACTCTATCATTCTCTTAATCACAGTTATCTAAAATATTTGCTCCTTTGTTGTAGAGATTTAATTCCTTGCCCTCTAAATGCCAAGGCTTTTTTTATGACAATAAGTTATTACAAATCAGAAATATCTCTATAACTTACTGCTCTGGGTGGCAAACCCTCAATATAGTGTTCACCTGTATTAAAAGATTATCCGTATGATACACCCTTGTTTAGGTGTCAGTTCTAACCATCATTCCATTTATTATAATTTGATATTCTAAGCACATTTTCAATGACCTAACTTATTTTTATTGCTTTGTAGTGATATAATTTTTGTAATATTTTATAAATAGAGAAAAAGTAAATTAGTTTTAAGATCTCCGTGGTTCCTCCCCAAATAAATGGCAAATTGATGATGTATGGTTTATGTTGAACTTTTAGTTTCATGCTTTTGAACAGCTTCATATCATCTGCATTTTTTATTATTAATTCCTATTTCCTTATGTTCTTCTTCTACATGAGCTGCCCCTATACTTGAACTTAGTGAGGTAATTTCCTTTTACCATTTTCCTTGACAAACTTTATGGCCCACTCTGACCAGTGCTCTTATACCCCTTCTATTTTCTTTCATACTTCCAATACTCCAATGCAGCTTGAAAAGTGGATAAAACCTCAGCAGTACATCTAAGACTGTGTTTCAAGCTCATTTTCTTGAGGGCTTTAATTTGATTTCTCTCTCCTAACTGGATATCTTTATTACTGTATATAGTTTCATTTTCACAGCATATTTTTCCAAGTTATACAATTATCATTATAAAAAGATTTAAATCAAGTCTCCATCAGTTGCTAAAATGATTCAGTATGAAAATAAGCCAACAATAGCAATATTTTGACAGAACATTAGAACTTGTCATCTTACTATAAATAAAAAATACAGAGAAATATCAACTTGTTAAAAATACACTTATTTTACAAGTACACATTCTGTTTTATATTCATGGATATTCATCACTAGAAATGTACGTTTTAATAGAAAATTCTGTGTGTTTTTCTCTCTACATTATAAGAGAACTTGTCAATTGTTCAACTGCTATAATTTCTGAGGAAAGCCTCCACATGTAATATTTCAATTTTATGTTTTCCAAAGACTGTTTCCAGTATATTTAATAGATAACTAATATTTGCTTATTTATTTTTGTTTATGTGTATGTATTCATGCACACCTGTTAATATCTTACATCGGGTAGTTAGATAACAAGTTCCAGGTCTGGTCTTTTTCCTTTTACCATGAGAGCTGAAGATGGGCAACTGGGTCATCTCTTCCCTCAGGATTTGTATTTAAACAGTTACTTTAGTGTTTATTCTAGAAGATGTCTAGGATTATTTTCAGGTTCCATGGACAAAATGCATTCACATAAGTGATTGATGAATTTATTCATACTTACCTAATGTAAAGTCAGCTATTACATCAATATCCTGTTAATTCTTATAAAGAACATCCTAAGTACTGCTGTGACATTACTTTGTCTTCCTCCTGTACTAGCAATATACCAAGTCCCTTTCCCAGAATAAGCTAATTTGAAGGCCATGCTAGTGAATTTAATTTATTGTTAAAAATAAACAAACAATGGGGCTGGAGAGATGGCCTAGTGATTAAGAGCGCCAATCACTCTTGCGGAGGACCTGGGTTCGATCCCAGCACCCACATGGAGGCTGAGGACTGTCCTTAACTCCAGTTCCAGGGGAATCCCACACCCTCTTCTGACCTCCACGGCATTGCAGGACATGGGTGCACAAACCTGCATGCAGACATTATATTCAAACACATAAAAAAATGAATAAAATAAAAAAAATAACTGAAAATATCTTCATAAATTTAGTATCTCTAAATTAATGTGCACATAATATAACTAGATCCTGACCTTACTTTCCCAAGTCATACTATTAACAGTACTTGCCCCATCTGGGTTGCAAATATGTCTCAGTTAGTAAGTGTTTTCAATGTAAGCAAGAGGTCCCCAGTTTGATCACATAAAACACAGTATTGTTTTACATTTTTAACTTTCTTACAAAAATTCGTATAAATCCATTTAGTTTTTGCCACAGGATAACATATCTGACAGCTGTTACATAATGTTATATGTAATGTATAATATATTTTTATGTATAAATTTCTGCTAAAAAGTTTGATAAACGTAATAACCTCTTCTCACCATGTCTTCACACAAGACTTTCAGAATCAATCGGCTCCTGGCCAAGAAACAAAAGCAAAATCGTCTTATTCCCCAGTGGATTTGGTTAAAAACTGGTAACAAGATCAGGTACAACTCCAAGAGAAGACACTGAAGGAGAACTAAGCTGGGTCTGTGAGGATTCACACAAAATGGCACGGTTGACTGTATTAAGCTGTATCATGATTGATCAGCTAGTAGTCCTACCAGATGGAAATGAAAAGTTTTTAACCTGGATACTTAGTCATTTAAACTATGAGTCTGTTTTGCTTTTTTATCTGCTTTGTGTGAGAAAATTAATTGGGTCCAATAATAAATATGTAGAACCTTTGAAAAAATTAATTTCAGACAAACATTATATTGCAATTTTCTATTACCTACTATATTATCATAATGTATAGTTAACTGCACCTAATGATTTTTCTCTTTATTTTATAGGTATTGGATTCTTTTGTGAGAAAGGAAAACTTCCTTTCCAGGTAGCCAAAGGTAACATAAGAACATGGATATATTTCATGATTAGAATTTAGGGAATACAATAATGCTGTCCAATTCACATCAAGTTTAAAAATAGCAGGATGAAACTCCCATTCAGACTAAGGACAGTTTCAATCTCCTTTTTCTAGTACTTCCATATGCTACAGCCACCACTTTGCTGATGATTTGTTTGATATTCTATTGCTCTACTATCACATAGTTTCTACTGAGTTATGGAACTACTGTGGTCATTCGTTGATTGTTGAAAATCTGCTGACCTCCTGACAAATATACAATGAGTCATGGTGATCTATAGTCTTTGTAAATTTCTTCCATGCACAAAAATTCCCATACATGTCTGCAAAACGAATTAGTTCAGTCCTATGTTCAGCTGAATGCTCTGTACCACAGATAGAATTAAGGCTTCTCAGAGGAATGTGTATGGAAATTACACTATTCATATGTTAAAATTGTTATGTTTATCATTTCATAGACTCAGAAAAACAGCATGTGATCACCATGTGACTCAAGGCTAACTCACTAATATGCTTTTATTGTTCAGAAAATAGGAATTTTCACTAAAGCTTTTGTTCTCATCACTGCCTATGAATTTATTTGCCTTACTATATACGCTTCTAAGAATGAGTACCCAGAACTTCTCATATCTTTGTATCCTCCCTGATTACATTCTTCTTTCAGTTCTTATTTATTACATCCATGCCATTTTAAACTAATAGTTACAAGATATAATCATTGCAGTTTTCCTTTCAGTATATGTTTCCCCGGCTTTCTATTGCTTTTATTTCATGATGAATTTCAATTTTACCTAATACGTATCTCCTACCCTGAGATAGATTTGCTCATTTTCAACTGTCCTTTATAATTCTGCACATAATTGTCTATTGATTCCCGAGATTCATGTCTATAAATTTCTCATAAGATAACGTCCTGTTAGCACTCCTTGGTTCTATTTAGGCCGCAGCATGATCACTACCCAAAAGAAAACAGTTATTTCCTTTCCATCTCACCCTCTCTAATCAATTACAAGCATTATTCTCAATCATCGTTCACACTAATAGAAAACATGCTTTGACACTATATTTATTCTAGCAATATTTGCCTTATTGCCCTTCTGTCATCTATGTAACCAGGCATATTCAATCTTTTCCTGACTTCTTTTATTCTACTTTGAGATTTTTTTTATTCACTCAGCATAATCAAAGTTAAATACCAAACCCCGTTATATGTTTCTCCTTTGTAAGTAACAAAGCATAGTAAAAATCTTCCCATATACCCTGGGGCATGTGGATTAATAGATGAATTTTTTCATGCATGTATCTTCCATGCTAGATAGCAAGCCTATTGAACAGTGCAACCAAACTGTCCTCATAAGTACTTTAATGATTGTGTCATGCATCCATATGGAATATCATGTCTCTTTCTGGTTTATTTTAATACCATTAGAGCCAGCATTCTAAATCAATCTGCTTTTCCAGTATGTGAAATTCTTAGAAGCAATGAAAAGTTTACACGTAAAGGGAATTATGAAAATCAAAGTACCATTACAAGTTAAAAATAGTTATGTACTGTTTAATTATAGAGTACTGAATGACATAGAATCTGATTAAAAAAAACTACAGATTCCTTCTATCATAAGAAACTGGAGTAAAGAAGAAAGCATTGAAATTCATGGGTAGGGTCTGAGCAAAGCACTGACTTTCAAAGAAGGCACACTGGAACAAGCCTGAAACTTCAGTACTTGGTAGATGAACTCAGGTTCAGGTTTTCTTTCTTTTTTTTTTTTTTTAATTTTATTTATTTCTGTATGTGTATGAATGTACTGTCCGCATGCAAGTCTGTGCACCCGTGTCATGCAACGCCATAGAGGTCAGAAGAGGTCAGAAGAAGGTGTCGGATTCCCCTGGAACTGGAGTTCTCCTGGAATCGGAGCTTCAGACGGTTCTCAGCCGCCATGTGGGTGCTGGGGATCGAACCCGGGTCCTCTGTAAGAGCGGTCGGTGCTCTTAACCGCTAGGCCATCTCTCCAGCTCCCAGGTTCAGGTTTTCAAGATCATGGTCTGTGATATAGTTTTATGGCAGCTTGTGCCAAACAAGTCCCTGTCTGCAAACACGAAACAAAACAAAAATCAAAAATAATCCTGGGCAATAGTAAAGAACCAGTTATGACTGTCTGGTCTCCTGTGTTGATGAATACCTATAACTGCAGCAGATGGGAATAAGATAAAAGAGGATTGCACGTTTCCTGGCCATTCTGGACTATAGAGTGAGAGTCTGTCTTAATTCTTGACAGAAATAAAGCATACTCTTTCATTTACCACAGGTGTATTTGGTGCAAATCAGATATAAGAACATAAGTAATTGATAATACCAATCAGATGGATATTCCACATCCACGGGTAAAATCATGGGAGGGGGAGATGTCTCTGCAGTTACAAGCACTGGCTACTTTTGCAGAGCTCCTATACTCATCTTCTAGCTCCCACATGGTGGTGCATTACAGTCTGAAACTCCAGTTCCAGGGAATCCAACACCTTCTTCTGACTGCCCTGGCTATTGGACATTCATGGTGCATCCATGTAAATGCATGGAAAAACAAACATACACATAAAACAAAAATAAATAAATATTTTGAAAACAAAAAAAAGAAGCACAGATTTTCTTTCACTATTTGTTTCATGTATTATAGTTACATAATTCCCATTAATTCAAAAAGTTTTTGACCACTCCATTTCACAGAAGCATTATTAATATGGATACAGTATTTATTATCCAATTAAAACACTATAGTGCAAATCAGAACATTCATGCTTACCTGAGATTTATTTTTTAATTATCTATTATTTTTATTTTGATTTTATGTGTATGAATGTAATAAATAGTAGATGAGAAACATCAGGAAGAGTGCTGTCTTATCTGTAAAAATACAGAAATCAGGAGGCTGAGACAGGAGGACATGGATATCCAGGCAAATCTATTGTACATAGGAAGTACCAGGACAGCCAGGGCTAGAGAGCCAGATGCTCCTTAAATGTTAAAATTATGACAGGGTCTTCGTGTGGCTTATAATGTCTCCTAACCATTAGAGGATTTAAGCTTGTGGCATCAGCCATGGGTTATTCCTCCAAGGAGAGAGCTAATAGCCAATTAGATTTGCGATATACAGACATGTGGCTGCCACTGCTGCACAGCTTTTCCAGGCAGATGAGGTGTAGCTGGTGCTGACAGAGGAGTCTTCCTTGACTCAAGGAGACCTATATTTGCTTTAGTGGCCTTTGGTAACACTCTCTGGCATTCCAGAGACCATCTGTATACTTGCAGGCGTAGTCTCCATACATCTTTCCCATGTTTATATCAGGTCTTCAACAGCAGGGCCTTATCGCCTCTCTTCCTGCAGATATCCCAGTTTGGAGGCAAGGAGCCTTTACCTTTTGGTGTTTTAGACTTAGTAAAAGTAAACATTTGTATATTAATCAACATTGGTTAAAGGCTGATAAAAACGGTAAGGCATCTGAGTTAATTGGTGATATAAACTGTGTGTTGTCCACATTAGCTATAATTAAAAACTGTATAACAATTACTTCTGGTGATGGTATAAACAAATTTCGCTAAATAAATTATGCTGTACTAAGGTATGACTGGAATACACTCACTCTTTCACTATAGGATGATTTATCTAAAAAATAAAGTTTGTTCCCAGGTTTTAATCACATACAGTAAACCCAAACACAGCATGGGTGACTATGATGAAAGCTGTGCCTTGACGCCACCCTATAGGTATATATAAACAACTGCCTTCTTGAGACTCATGGGTCAAAAATCCAAAACTTAAAATAAAAAAGGGGGATATATATAAATATGAAAACTTTTTCTTTGTAAAACAAACCTGGCAAATCCAAAGCTGTAAAAGAAATAGGGAAAAGATTTGTATGTTCTTACAGCAAAAGTTACCAATCTAATGGCTGAGAAGGAAAATGCAGCTTTGCAAGGGAGTAGGATGTACCAGAAAGAGTCCCAGCAGAAGGATTGACTCTCTTGGGCATTGAAGGGAAGAAATGCCCCAGATTGCTGCAGACACCAGGCCCCACTCTCTGGATCCTTGTAACAACAATTTTTAATGAATCCAATGAAGCTTACCTTTTCAGTGCCACAAAGGTTTTAATACAAGAGACTTTCTAAACTACCCTCCATAGCGAAATAAGGAGAAATATGATGATGATGAGGTCATTCTCCACTGTAATTGGAGCCGCTGTATATAGAGGTATTCTTTTTAAAACGTAGAACTGCCTTCTTTGATTGACTAATGGTGGGACAAGAAACTGTGGAGGGGAATTATTATTCCTATTCAGAACCAAATATAATGCTAAAGTCTCCTTAAGCTATGCATTTAAGCAAAATATATAATACAGGAGCTTCTGATATCAAACAATGGATTATATTACGGCGCCAAGGAGATGTTGGCTAGGCCATCCAAGCCCCCCAAAAANTGGGGGGGGGTTGTATGTTCAGTCAAGTTGATCAAATGAGTGTCCAGTCTATAGTTGTTGTAGATTTCACCCCAATCGTAGCCCTTCATTCTACCACGCCCCCCTTCCGCGATTGTTCCCTGGCTTAGAAAAGGGGCACAGGTGGATGAGAAGCCAAAACAGTCCTACTATCTCTGGGCTGTTGTCTTGTCTCTAGTCATCTGGTTGTTTTCTTTCATTGGCTGCCCAGCTTGTCCAGGCATAACCTTTCATTCGTACTAATGAAGCACATGCAATTAGATATATAGGTACCTTAACAGTATAATATATAGCCTTTAATCCTACAATGAAGCACGCAATTAGATATATAGGATTAAAACAGTACTATTGTATGGTAGGTTACCTTGGTATAGACACAGATGTTTGGGTGGTGGTATGCTATCTATGAATCATTGTTCTTCTGTTAAGTCTGACGGGTCTTTGTGTGGCTTATAGACTCTGTCTACGGATACATGGTGTTTTAGGACTTAGTAAAAGTAAACATGTGTATATTAAACAACATTGGTTTAAAGGCTGATAAAAACGGTATGCATCTGAGTTAATTGGTGATATAAACTGTGTTGTCCACATTAGCTTTAATTAAAAACTGTATAACAATTACTTTGGGATTGGTATAAACAAGTTCTCTATAATTATGCTAATATAGTATGACCGGTAACACTCTCTTTCACTATAGGATGATTTATCTAAAAATAAAGTTTGTTCCCCAGGTTAATCACATACAGTAACCCAAAACAGCATGGGTGACTATGATGAAAGATGTGGCCTTGACGCCACCCTATAGGTATATATAAACACACTGCTTTCTTGAGACTCATGGGTCAAAAATCAAAACTTAAATAAAAAAGGGGGATATATATAAATATGAAAACTTTTTCAAAAAACCTGGCAATCCAAAGCTTAAAACTAGAACTAGGGAAAGGATTTGTATGTTCTAACAGCAAAATGTACCAAATAAAGGCTATGGGTGAGAAAGAAAATTGCAGCTTTGCAAGGAGGTAGAAGTACCAAGAAAGTGCCAGCAGAAGGTTGATCTCTCTGGGCATTGAAGGGAAGAAATGCCCCAGATTGCTGCAGACACCAGGCCCTCTTTGGATCCTACTGTAACAACAATTTTTAATGAATCCAATGAAGCTTTACCTTCTAGGTGCCACAAAGTTTTTAATACAAGAGACTTTCTAAACTACCCTCCATAGATAAGAGAGATATGTATGATGATGAGGTCTTCTCCTCCTGTAGATTGGAGCCAGCTGTTATAGAGGTATTCTTTTGTAAAATCAGTAGAAACTGCCTTCTTTGATTGACTAGTGGGGACATAGAAACTGTGAAACATTATTCTCTATTCAGAACCAAATATAATGCTAAAGTCTCCTTAAGCTATGCACTTAAGCAAAATATATTAATACAGGAGCTCTTGATATCAAAAATGGATTATTCTGCCAAGGAGTATTTGCCAGGGAATTTGTAGGGATCCAAGACCCCCAAAAGGTAAAGGCTCCTTGCAACCAATCGAAGAGAGGCGATAAGGCCTGCTGTTGAAGACCTTGATATAAACATGGAAAGATGTATGGAGCTACGGCCTGCAAGTATACAGATGGTCTCTGGTAATCCAGAGAGTGTTACCAAAGGGCACTAAAGCACAATATAGGTCTTCCTTGATTCAGGAAGACTCCTCCGCTGTCAGCACACAGCTACACCTCAATCGCTGGAAAGCTGTTGGCAGCAGTGGAGCCACAGTCTGTATATCGCAAATCTAATTGGCTATTAGCTCCTCCTTGGAGAATAACCCATGGCTGATGCCACAAGCTTAAATCCTCTAAGGAGTTAGGAGACTTATAACCACACGAAGACCCTGGTCATATTTTAACATTTAAGAGCATCTGCTCTCTAGCCCTGGCTGTCCTGGTACTTCCTATTACAATAGATTTGCCTGGATATCCTGTCCTCACTGTCTCAAGCCTCCTTGATTTCTGTATTTTACAGATAAGACAGCCTCTTCCTGATGTTTCTCACTACTATTTATTACAATTCATACACATAAAATCAAAATAAAAAAATAGATAATTAAAAAAAAATCTCAGGTAAGATGAATGTTCTGATTTGCACTATAGTGTTTTAATTGGATAATAAATACTGTATCCATATTAATAATGCTTCTGTGAAATGGAGTGGTCAAAAACTTTTTGAATTAATGGGAATTATGTAACTATAATACATGAAACAAATAGTGAAAGAAAATCTGTGCTTCTTTTTTTTGTTTTTAAATATTTATTTATTTTTGTTTTTGTGTATGTTTGTTTTTCCATGCATTTACATGGATGCACCATGAATGTCCAATAGCCAGGGCAGTCCAGAGAAGGTGTTGGATTCCCTGGAACTGGAGTTTCAGACTGATGCACCACCATGTGGGAGCTAGAGATGAGTATAGAGCTCTGCAGGAAGTAGCCAGTGCTTGTAACTGCAGAGACATCTCCCCCTCCCATGATTTTACCCGTGGATGTGGAATATCCATCTGATTGGTATTATCAATTACTTATGTTCTTATATCTGATTTGCACCAAATACACCTGTGGTAAATGAAAGAGTATGCTTTATTTCTGTCAAGAATTAAGACAGACTCTCACTCTATAGTCCAGAATGGCCAGGAAACGTGCAATCCTCTTTTATCTTATTCCCATCTGCTGCAGTTATAGGTATTCATCAACACAGGGACCAGACAGTCATAACTGGTTCTTTACTATTGCCCAGGATTATTTTTGATTTTTGTTTGTTTTCGTGTTTGCCAGACAGGGACTTGTTTGGCACAAGCTGCCATAAAACTATATCACAGACCATGATCTTGAAAACCTGAACCTGGAGCTGGGAGATGGCCTAGCGGTTAAGAGCACCGCGACCGCTCTTACAGAGGACCCGGGTCGATCCCCAGCACCCAATGGGCGCTGAGAGAACCGTCCTGAAGCTCCGATTCCAGGAGAACTCCAGTTCCAGGGGAAATCGACAAACTTCTTCTGACCTCTTCTGCCTCTATGGAGTTGCATGACACGGTGTGCACAATTGCATGGGCGGACAGTACATTCATACACATACCAAAATAAATAAAATTAAAAAAAAAAAAAAAGAAAGAAAACCTGAACTGAGTTCATCTACCAAGTACTGAAGTTTCAGGCTTGTTCCAGTGTGCCTTCTTTGAATCAGTGCTTTGGCTCAGCACCCTACCCAGTGAATTCAATGCTTTCTTCTTACCCAGTTTCTTATGATAGAAGGAATCTGTAGTTTTTTTTAATCAGATTCTATGTCATTCAGTACTCTATAATTAACAGTACATAACTATTTTTAACTTGTATGGTACTTTGATTTTCATAATTCCCTTTACGTGTAAACTTTTCATTGCTTCTAAGAATTTCACATACTGGAAAAGCAGATTGATTTAGAATGCTGGCTCTAATGGTATTAAAATAAACCAGAAAGAGACATGATATTCCATATGGATGCATGACACAATCATTAAAGTACTTATGAGGACAGTTTGGTTGCACTGTTCAATAGGCTTGCTATCTAGCATGGAAGATACATGCATGAAAAAATTCATCTATTAATCCACATGCCCCAGGGTATATGGGAAGATTTTTACTATGCTTTGTTACTTACAAAGGAGAAACATATAACGGGGTTTGGTATTTAACTTTGATTATGCTGAGTGAATAAAAAAAATCTCAAAGTAGAATAAAAGAAGTCAGGAAAAGATTGAATATGCCTTGGTTACATAGATGACAGAAGGGCAATAAGGCAAATATTGCTGAATAAATATAGTGTCAAGCATGTTTTCTATTAGTGTTGAACGATGATTGAGAATAATGCTTGTATTGATTAGAGAGGGTGAGATGGAAAGGAAATAACTGTTTTCTTTTGGGTAGTGATCATGCTGCGGCTACAATAGAACCAAGGAGTGCTAACAGGACGTTATCTTATGAGAAATTTATAGACATGAATCTCGGGAATCAATAGACAATTATGTGCAGAATTATAAAGGACAGTTTGATAATGAGCTTATCTCATGTAGGGAGCTATCTTAGGTAAAATTGAAATTCATCAGGAAAATAAAAGCAATAGAAAGCCGGGGAAACATATACTGAAAGGAAAACTGCAATGATTATATCTTGTAACTATTAGTTTAAAATGGCATGGATGTAATAAATAAGAACTGAAAGAAGAATGTAATCAGGGAGGATACAAAGATATGAGAAGTTCTGGGTACTCATTCTTAGAAGCGTATATAGTAAGGCAAATAAATTCATAGGCAGTGATGAGAACAAAAGCTTTAGTGAAAATATTCCTATTTTCCTGAACAATAAAAGCATATAGTGAGTTAGCCTTGAGTCACATGGTGATCACATGCTGTTTTTCTGAGTCTATGAAATGATAAACTAACAATTTTAACATATGAATAGTGTAATTTCCATACACATTCCTCTGAGAAGCCTTAATTCTATCTGTGGTACAGAGCATTCAGCTGAACATAGGACTGAACTAATTCGTTTTGCAGACATGTATGGGAATTTTTGTGCATGGAAGAAATTTACAAAGACTATAGATCACCATGACTCATTGTATATTTGTCAGGAGGTCAGCAGATTTTCAACAATCAACGAATGACCACAGTAGTTCCATAACTCAGTAGAAACTATGTGATAGTAGAGCAATAGAATATCAAACAAATCATCAGCAAAGTGGTGGCTGTAGCATATGGAAGTACTAGAAAAAGGAGATTGAAACTGTCCTTAGTCTGAATGGGAGTTTCATCCTGCTATTTTTAAACTTGATGTGAATTGGACAGCATTATTGTATTCCCTAAATTCTAATCATGAAACCCCCCCCCCCCCCGCTGGATGGTGAGACCCATGAGCTGTGTGGGTTTGGGCACAACTGCTCGTAAATTGGTTTTACATGAAGGATGCTTGTACTCACAGATTATCACCTACTGTTAAAAAAAATGAAAACAAAAAAACAAACAAAAAAACAAAAAACAGAGAAAGACGCAGAAAAGTTATGGCAGAATGCATGATCTGGGATGAGTAGGGGTGGGGTGGGGGGAAGGGAAGGGGATATATGCCTGAACTGAATTGGAAAATGATGTGTGAAATACACAAAACATCAATAAAAATATATATTAAAAAAATAAATGTTAAAATTAATAAAATAAAAAATGGCATCAGCCAGACATGGTGGCACATGCCTTTAGTCATAGAACTTGGGAGTCAGAATCAGGCAGATCTCTGGAGATACTGAGATCCAGTCCAGGTAGTTCTTACGAGGAGACACTTTCTCACAAAACAAACAAAAAATAATATCAGATATGACACGGACACAAGAAATTTTTTTTTATTTTTACTCTCTTAGATTTAATTTTGAAATAATAAAATTCTGTCTATCAAATAAAATAATTTGTTAAGAGAAAATTAACAATTGGAAATGATTTAAAAACCCACTGTGCAGATATATTCAAGCAACTTGAGTTCATTATTAAAATGTGGGCTTCTGTTTTCACAGAGGGAGAGGACCACTACTTATTCCAACAATTAAAAGAGTCCTAACTTTAATTTTATATGAAAAGGAAATTTTTGCTTGTTCATCAAAACCCGAAAACCAGCAGATATTGTTTTAGCTCATTATTTTAATGTAATTATAATGAAATGTTACTGAGAAAATTTTCTGTTTGAGTCCTACATGAATATAGACAGTCTCCCACTCTTCTCAAGTTTCTCCCTTAACTATTCTCCCACAGGTAAATGTTACAATCTAACATGCTGTAACCTTTGACACTAAAATTCTAATTGAGAGTCATGCTTGACTGGACTGTCTGAAACCTGCCCTGTTCCTCCAATCTCATTTTTTACATTCTTGCTCCTTTATTTTTAACTGTCACACAGCCTTGTTTCTGCTTCTTAAACATGCTGAGCATGTCCTTACCTCTGAGCTTTTATAACAGTAGTACTGTGGATACTTTGTATGGGTTGTTCCTCAGTAAGAGGTAAGTTTAAAATCAAGTGTCACTTTTACAGGAAAGGCATCCTGACAATTATTTAATGAGTCCTCCCTACCATCAAAACCAACATCTTACTGCCTGGTATATTTTCATATTACATTTTGCCTATTAAGCATTTAATGATCTCGAGCTGTTTAGACTAGCTAGTTTGCTGTTTATATTTAACTCTAAACCGTAAACACTAGAAATCTGTACATTTTATTGGTCTCTCCTGTTTCACAAATATCTCAAACAAATCTTAGCATAGCCGAATTTTACTTATACATGCACGCTCTCAAACACTCAGGTACACACACACACACACACACACACACACACACACACACACACACAGTGTCATTCTGGATGAAGACTGCATTCTCTTAGGCTGAGAGTTTGCATGTCTCACTGAGTTCAGCTTAACATTAACACTTTGAAGCTAAAAAATTCTGGACATTTCTAGATGCATTTTTATCAGAATGCAGAACACTCAAAAATTCAGGCTTTTAGTTTGAGTTAAAATGAAATAATGAGAAACAACTATTGCTGTAGACCCTCCATCTGTTCCTTTTTTTCTTGGTCTCTCCTCTCCTTATCTCTATCTTTCATACCATACATTATCAAGAAGAAAATACAACAGAAGTCCCTTCTTATAGATAAGACCTGAGATGAGGAAACTGCATATGAAAGCAATCTTCACTCTAAGCGTACACAGCATCAGGATGGTAAAAATAAGTCCATATATGAGATAAAGCCATTCTAAGTCATCAACAAAAAGTTAAACAGTGGTGATAGCACATCTTCAAAACTCATTTTTAGTTATTGAAATCAAACAAATGTAACTAATATTTTATTATATTGTCTCAAAATTATGTGTAAAACTAAAAGTTAAACAATCATTACTAAGATATAGGACAATATAGACTCTTTTGGCAGGGCGACAATATTTGAAAGAAATGCTTTCATTCAATAACTAATCTTTCTATGAACAACACATCCTTGTGTTCTGACACTTTCCAGCATCTACAAATTGAACACCTGAATACTGTTACACTACTTTGCAATGAGCCAGCCAAAGATTCCATCCAATATGTCTATTTATCACTAAATGATTTCTGTCCCTAATGGAATAAAATATAATCAGAGACATTTTTCTAATTTTTCTAATTCTTTAGTTACAAGTAGATGTATCATGGTTAAAGAACTTATCATGTAGCAGCGATTGACATTTGAATACTAAAATATTTCAGCGCATATGATTGTCAGCATTACTGAAGACATGATCTACTGTGAACACAGAGATTCATCTTTGAAAATAACTCATAGCTGTTTTACCAACAGGGCCAAAGTGACTAGAAGGAACAAAACTAAATACCCTCAATTTTGTGTTTGTTTTTGGTCAGCATGTGGTCAGTTCTGTCCAGTGATTTTCTTACAGGGTCAATAAAATGGGAATGTGATTAATGTTCTTTGGTTATTTGAATTCTGAAGATAAGAAGATGATCCAGTTGAGAAATCTTTCCATCTTTGAATTAAAGATAGAGATGAGAGGACATGAGGTCTAAGATGTAAAATGTAGTATCACATCACAAATATTGAAGACAGTAACAATAACTCAGAGGCTTGAACTACACTAATTCAAATAAAAAGTTTTGTGTTTTTTTTTTTAATTTTATTTATTTCTGTATGTGTATGAATGTACTGTCTGCATGCAGGTTTGTGCACCCGTGTCGTGCAATGCCGCGGAGGTCAGAAGAGGGTGTCGGATTCCCCTGGAACTGGAGTTCTCCTGGAATTGGAGTTTCAGACGGTTCTCGGCCGCCATGTGGGTGCTGGGGATCGAACCCGGGTCCTCTGTAAGAGCGGTCGGCGCTCTTAACCACTAGGCCATCTCTCCAGCCCCAATAAAAAGTTTTGTATGGAAAAAGACTACTCTTGACTAGTAAATAAATCATATGCATCATGTGTATTGTGCATGTATGTTCTGACAGTCTCCTCAAATACACAACATTATATATGCACACATACATACCCCACCTTGTCTTCCTCCTACTACATCTTCATTTGCTGTTCTTCTAGTACAAAACTATATTCAAATACAAGTATTTCATTTTATTGTATTAGTTTTCATTATTTATACATAATTATGGTGGGTTCTTTTATGTGTCTATTTTTTAAGAGATTCCACAATATAAGAGCACAGTTGTCTTCAGATCATATTAACGTTGCTCAGTTTGCCATACAATTAGGTAACTGGTGCTAGCATCCACAGATGAGGGATAACATTCATCATTTGTTTTTCTGGGACTGTGTTACTTCACTCAGCATGATATCTTCTAGCTCCATCCATTTACCTGCAAAGTTCATCATGTCATCTTTCTTTACTACTGCATAGAACTCCATTGTGTAAATGTATCACATTTTCTCTATCCACTCGTCAGTTAAGTGGCACTTGGGTTGGTTCCAGCTCCTTGCTCTTGTGAAGAGTGCTGCAATAAATATAGCTGTGCATGTATCTCTGCAGTAGGATGAGTCTTGTGGGTACATGCCCAGGAGTGCTATGGCTGGGTCAGGTGGCAAGTTCATTCCAAGTCTTCCAAGGGTTCTCCACACTGCTTTCCGTAGTGGGTGTATGAGTTTACATTCCCACCAGCAGTGGGTGAATGTTCCCCTTTCCCCACAACATCTCCAGCACTTGGTATCATTTCTCTTCTTGATCCTAGCCAGTCTTAGAGTAAGATTATATCTTAAAGTAGTTTTAATTTGCATTTCTTTAATTTTAGTGATGTTGAATACTTTTTAAGATGTTTGTTAACCATCTCTAATTCCTCACTTGTGAAGTCTCTATTCAGCACTTCACTCCATCTTTTGAGTTTGTCATTTACTTTCTTCTTAGTATTTGAGTAGTTTATATATTCTGGAAATCAATGCTTCATCAGATGTATCTACAGTGAAGGTTTCCTCCCACTCTGTTGGTTTTCTCTTCATTTCCTTGTTTGTTTTTTTTTTTTTTGATGTACAGAAGCTTTTGAGTTTAATGAGGTCCCATTTGTCAATTGTCAACCTTAATTCTTGTGCAGCTACTGTCTGATTTTTATGAGGTCTTTTCCTACACCTATATCTTGCAGTCTGCTGCCAAGTTTTTCTTCTATCTCCTCCAGAGTTTGGGGTTTCATTTTGAGGTCTTTGATCCATCTGGAGTTGACTTTTGTACAGGGTGAGAGGTAGGGGTTTAATTTCATTATTCTACAAGTAATGATCCAGTTTTGCCAACACCACTTGCTAAAAATGTTGTCTTTCCTCCATTGTGTCTTCTTGGCCCCCTTATCTAATATGAGCTGGCTGAAATTTTATGTGCTCAAGTTTGGATCTTCACTGTTGTTCCATTGGTCAACAGGTCTTTTTTTGCCAGTACCAAGCTGCTTTTATGACTATAGCCCTGTAGTATAGTTTGAAGTCAGGTATAGAGATCCCCCCTGTATTGCTCTTTTCACTCAGGGTTGCTTTGTCTATTCAGGGTCTTTTGTTTTTCCAAATGAAATTAAGGACATTTTTTCCAAGCCTATGAAGAAACTCTTGGTGATTTTAATTGTGATTGCATTAAATCTGTACAAGAGTTTGGGTAGAATGGACATTTTTACTGTATTAATTTCCCCAATCCATAAGCATGGGAGATTTTTTAATCTTCTGATTTTTTTTTCAATTTTCCTTCTTTAGGGGTTTAAAATTTTTGTTGGAGAGATTTTTCGTGTATTTGGTTAGGTTTGTTCCTAGGTATTTTATTGTTTTTGAGGCTATTATGAGTGAGAAGGTCTCCTTTTATTCCTTCTTCAGTTGCTTGCTGTTGGTGTAAAGAAAGGCTACTGATTTTTCTAGGTTAATTTTGTATCCTGCCGCTTTACTGAAGCTCTTAATCACTTCTAGGAGTTTTCTGGTGGAGTTTTTAGCACCTCTTATGTAAAGAATCATATCATCAGCAAAAAGGGATAGCTTGACTTCCTTTTTTCCAATTAGTACTACATTAAATTCCTTTTCTTGCCTTATTGCCCCAGCAAGTGTTCCAAGCACTATACTGAACAGGAGTGGTCACAGGAGAAATCCTTGCCGAGTCCCTAACTTTAAAGGGAATGTTTCTGTCGTTTCCCCATTTAGGTATACTGACTGTGGGTTTACTGTATTTGGCTTTACTACATTGAAGAATGATCTCTCCAATCCCATTCCCTCTAGGACTTTAAGCATGAAGGGGTCCTGGATTTTGTCAAAGGCTTTTTCCGCATCAATTGAGATGATCGTGTGGTTTTTGTCTTTCAGTCCATTTATATGCTTGATGATATTTATTGATTTTCCTATTTTGAACCTTCCCTGTATCTGTGGTATGAATCCCACCCGGTCATGATGGATGATCTTCTTGATGTGGGTCTGTATGCGGTTTGCAAGTATTTTGTTCAGAATTTTTGCATTGGTGTTCATTAATAAGATGGGTCTATAGTTCTCCGTTTTGGTTGTATCTTTGCCTAGTTTTGGTATTAGAGTGACATGGGCTTCATAGAAGGAATTTGGGAGAATTTGCTCTGCTTGTATCCTTCTAAACAATTCGAGTAATAAGGGTTGTAAGTCTTTTTGAAATGATTTATAGAATTCTTCCCTGAAACCACCTGGGATTGGGCTTTTTTTAGTTGGGATGTTTCTTATTACATCTTCAGTTTCTTCATGTAATATGGGTCTGCTTAAGCTGTGGATATCTTCTTGGTTGGGCTTTGGTGATTCCCAGGATTTCAGGTATTCATCCATTTATCCTAGGTTTTCAAACAGTATAGTACAAGTTTTTGAAGTATTCCCATTTGATTGTCTGGATCTCTTCATTGCTGTTATGATACTTCCCCTTTCATCACAGATTCTATTGATTTTGAGTTGTTACTTCTTTGTTTTTGTTAACTGGGCTAGAGGTCTGTCTATCTTGTTTTATTCTCTCAAAGAACCAACTTTTGGATTCATTGATTTTTTTGTACCGATTTCTTTCTTTTTCATTGATTTCTGCTCTGATTTTTGTTATTTCTTCCTGTCTGTTGAGTTTAGGGTTCATTTGTTTTTGTCTCTCAAGTGTTTTTAGCTGCAGTGTTAGATCTTTCACTTGTGCTCTTTCTGTTTTTCTAATGTAGGCACCCAGTGCTATAAACTTTCCTCTTAGGACTGCTTTTAAAATATCCCACAGGTTTTGCTGTGTTGTATTATCATTGTCATTCACTTCCAGGAATGCTTTTATTTCTTTCTTTATCTCTTCCTTGACCCATTCATTACTCAGGATTGTGTTGTTTAGTCTCCATGTGTAGATAGCAGGGCTTATCCTGGTGTTGATAATGAGCTTTATTGCTATGGGGTCTGATAGAATGCATGAAATAATTTGAATCTTTTTGTATTTGTACAGGTTTCTTCTGTGTTGCAGAATGTGGTCAGTTTTGGAGACTGTTCCATGGGGTTCTGAGTAGAAAGTGTATTCTCTGGTATTAGGGTAGAATATTATGTAGATGTCTGTGAGGTCCATTTGGTGTATTGTATCATTCAGTCCAGATGTCTGTTTATTCTTTGTCCTGTTGACCTGTCCAAAGGGCTCAGTGGGGTATTGAAGTCCCCTATATGACTATACTGGGGTTAATCTGTGCCTTGAGGTCCTGGAGAATTGTCTTTATAAAGTTTGTTGCACAAAAATTTGGTTCATATATATTCATGATTATGAAATCTTCATTTGTTCCTTTGATAAAATTGTTCCTTTGATAAAAGTGTAATGGCCTTCTTTGTCTCTTCTAATTTCTTTTACATCAAAGTCTATTCTGCCTGATATTATAATAGTAACACCTGCTTTCTTTTTGGTACCATTTGCTTGGAATATTTTTTTTTCCATCCTTTCACTTTGAGGTGGTGCCTATCCTTTAAAGTAAGTTGTGTTTCTTGTAGACAACATATAGATGGGTTAGATTTCCTAATTCAGTCTCCCAATCTATGTCTTTTGATTGGGGAGTTTAGTCCATTAATATTTAAGGTTGTAACTGAAAGATGTGTGTTGCTTCCTTTCACCTTATTATCCATTTGCATTTTTGGTCTAGGTTTCTACTTCTGCAATTATGATTTTATTAATTTCTCTTTCTAGGTGCCTGGGGATAGTTGCTCCTTCCTTCTTGCCTTTGAATTGCTTCAAGTATTCTCTGAAAGTTTGATTTTCCAGACATTAATTTTTTCATCTTGTTTATGTAATGAAAGATTTTTCTCTCTCCTTCAACTATAACGACATTTTTGCTGGGTATAGTAACCTGGGTTGGCATCTATAGTCCTTTAACACTGGGAATGCTTTGATCCACGTTCTTCATGCTTTCATAGTTTGCACTGAGAAGTCAGTTGTAATTCTGATAGGTTTACCCTTATATGTAACTTGTTGCTTTTCTCTGGCGGCCTTAAGAATTTTGTCTTTGTTTTGGGCATCTAGCATTTTAACTATGTTATGGTGTGGAGAGTTTCTTTTTGATCTTCTCTGTTTGGAGTTCTATGTTCTTCTTGTAGTTGTATTGGTTTGTCTTTTTTTAGTATGGGGAAATTTTTATCTATTCTGTTGAAAATCTGATCAATTCCATTCTCTTGGGATTCTTCTCCTTCCTCTATTCCTATGATACAGAGGTATGATCTTTTCATAGTATCCTACAATTCCTGGTTGTTCAACTTTTGTGTATTTTTAAATTTTTTATAATCTTTACTTGAGGTTTTTAGTTGTTCTGTGTTATCTTCTAGGTCTGATATTCTTTGTTCTGTATCCTCCATTCTACTTCTGAGGCTTTTTTTGCATTCCTTTGCTCTTGACTGGATGAGTGTTTGATTTCCTTTTTTAATTTCATCTTGTGATCTCTTTAGTATTTCCACTTCCTTTTGGAGCTTCTCAATCTCTGCCTGTAGCTCTTTGCTTCACTGGTTGGTTTCCTTTCCTTTTTCAACATGGAAACTTTTCAGTGTTTCCACTTCCTTTTGGAGTTTGTCATTCTCTCTCTCTATGTCATTCTTAAGTTTTTCATTGTCTCTCTTTAGTACTCTGACTTATTCTTTATAGTCTTTGATTTCTTTGAATATGTCCACAATTGTTCCTCTAAGATCTGTGTCCTGGGCCATCCCCAAGGGGAACCCACTGTAGGAATCTCCCACAAGGTTGGTAGAGCTTGGTGTGGAATTATCCTGCACCTTTCCCATATTGCCCCTTCTTAGTGTCCTTATCATTTGGGTGTCTCTTTGCCTGTATTCCAATGTGAAACCGAAATGCCTTTTCACTGTGTTGAAAGTTTTCTTTGCTTGCCTCCTTCAGATGCCTTTGTTATTTGTTTGTTTGATTGATTTGTTTTTCTCCTTCCTTATGGAGTGTTGACTTGTCTCAGTTTTAGGCTTTCTATTGGAACTGTAACTCACTCTTCCCTTTATCTTCTGAAGGTTCTCCAAAGTATACACTTGGACACTCCCTCAGCAATTCCAGTTGCAGGGGCTGGGGAGGGGGTGTTATACCTGTTTAGACAGTGCACTGGTACTCTGTGCTTCAGGTGGTCCTGGGAATTCCCTGATCTAAGCTCTGTGTACTCACGACTCACTGTGTCAACAGGCCCACCTTTTATACCAGTTAGCAGGATGACTCCACCCCCACAGCCACACAAGAGAATTGAATCAAACCAATGAGAGACTTATCCAATGCACCAGATAGGATTATCCAACAATCTGCCTGGCTGAAGCATTGGGCTCCTATCTGTGCCTCAGGTGGTCCTGGGAAATCTCTGATCTAAGCTCTGTGCACTTACATTATATATATATATATATTTATATTATATATATATATATATATAATTTTTTTCGCTTTCACTATTCATGAATATTTTCAACAATTTAAGCATTTTGCCAATGAACACTATGGAGGCTCGGTATTAGTATAGCCTTTTGAGAATTTGTGGCATAGGAGCTACTCTGCAGGGATCGTTATACCCTTATATCTCTCCCAATACAATGCCAATAATTTGATATCTTTTGGAAATTTCTCACTTTTCAAGTGAATGCAGGAATTTTTATAATGTATAAGCAAGAAGGAAACAATAAATGAATTGCTGTTATTGTTGAAAGTTCAAAGAGACTTCATGTAGATGGCACTTATGTCACATACTAAAGCTACTTACTCATATTATCTTCATGGAACAAATTGTGAAATGTTTATTATGAAATATGTTGAAATTAAGAATGAAGAGATGTGTGGTTGTGTCTATGTGTGTGGTGGGGGGGCTATGGCAAATGACTGAAGAAAATTTAGTATTTATGGCAAACACTCTGAAGAAAAATTTAGACTTTTAAGCACATTTGCATATTGTATATAAGCATTATATTGTGATTTTTTTTTTATTTTTTTTAATTAATTTTATTTATTTCTGTATGTGTATGAATGTACTGTCTGCATGCAAGTTTGTGCACCCGTGTCGTGCAACGCCGCGGAGGTCAGAAGAGGGTATCGGATTCCCCTGGAACTGGAGTTCTCCTGGAATTGGAGTTTCAGACGGTTCTTAGCCGCCATGTGGGTGCTGGGGATCGAACCGGTGTCCTCTGTAAGAGCGGTCGGCGCTCTTAACCACTAGGCTATCTCTCCAGCCCCTATATTGTGATCTTATAAAATAACATAGTATTTCATTGTAGTTCTATGTGTGTTCTCATTGTTCCTTCAATGAGAAAAGATGTGGGAAATAAAACATTTTGAATCACAGTCCTTTGGAATACTTGTCTCAGAGCTCTGTGTTTCATCATGATTCTCACTCCCCTTATCCATTTTTTCTATATTTCCTTTCTCTCTGTGACTAAAAATACTCATTGGAAATATGACAGCATTTTAAAAAATGATGTTTGTCTTAGTGGATAGTTATATGCAAATGAATGAAACTAAATCCCTATTTCTTACTTGCATACACTAGAAATTGATCGTATTTCAGATATATAGATCATGAAGATATTTTTTTCATTTCTGTAGGCCAAAAGTTCATTGAAGTTTTGGCCCTTTGTTATACAGAAACTTTTTTGTTTCATGAGTTCTCATTGGTCAACTCTTGGTCTTAATACCTGCAAAAGTTTTGTTTTGTTTTGTTTTTCTGTACTTAATGAGATAACCATGTGGCTTCAGTCCTTATTTACTATGCAGTAATATTTACTCACCATTTTCATTATAATCTTTCATATATTTAATCAGTCTGTTTTCTGTAAATACTTTATATAATTTATTCACTTTTTGGCACTGTGATTTGAACCCCAAGTCTTATGCATTTTCAATATTAAAGTCTTGCTTTTCAGCCATATCTCCAGGCATATAATACTTTAGATTTGAAATTATTTTGCATGTAGTTAATAACTTCCAAGCTAATCAAAAGTTTTTTTTTATATTCTGCAACTTGTATTTTACCTATTAGTAATTTTCCTTGACATTGAATCATGAACTGTATAAATGCTGATTTTTGATATGCCAGTCATTTTTAATTTCTTCCTAACTTCTGCAATAAGTTTGACATCATTCTTCTCAAAGAACATAAAATGCCTGCTGTTTTAAATCAGTTTATATGTGTTTTATGCTCTAGAATATGATTTGTCTTGGTAAATCTTCCTTATGTGCTTGAGAAGAATGTGTGTTCTCATGCTGCTGGACGAAGTAGTCTATAAATGTCAATTAGATTGTGTTGATTAATGGTTCTGCTCACTTCAAGTGTATCCTTATTGATTTCATGCCTAATGGTTCTATCAATTATGGTAGGAGAGCTGTTGAAGTCCCCACTGTAACAGTGGATGTGTTTGTTTTTCCTGGAAGATCTATCTGTTTTTCTGTCCAATATTAGGGCCTGTTTATATTAGGTACATATACCCTATTGATGGTCATGTATTATGATGGTTGATCTAGTAAACTTTACAGAATGTTTTGCTTTATCCTGAAAAGTCTTCTCACTCCAAAATCCACTGGAGCTTCCTGAAAAATCTTAACACTTTAGATTTATTACATGTGTATAAAAAAGATCATTCACTATCCCATTATTTTAATTAACATGTGATTTTATAAATAAAGAGGAATCTCATCTAGACAACTATTCTTCCATCAATTATGTCACCGTTTCTTTTAATTTGTGTTTTGCAAACATTCACATTAAAAATAATGTGAATCCTGGAGAGTTAGGTCAGTGGTAAAGAGCGTTTGCTACTCTTGTTAAAGACACAGGGTCTATTCACAGCACCCATATTACAAGCAATGATTATCTATACCTCCAGTTTCAGGAAGATCTGATGCCCTCTTCTGGACTCTACGGGCACCAGGGACACGTTTTCTGTGTATACATGCACAAAGTCTAACAATGGTGTACATAAAATGAAGATAAATGCATTTTAAGTTTGTAAGTACTTTGTAAGTACTGTTGGTTGTAACTGGATTAAGACGTACTGTGTCTTTGTATCTCATTTTGCACTCCCTGCTTTCATTGGCATTCATTGATGACTAATAGCCATTATAGTGACACTTTTAAAAAATGTTTATTATTTTAATTTTTATGTGACTAAGCATATTATCTGCATGTGTGTTAGTGCTCTCATGTCCTGCAATTAATTACTGAATAGTGAGAAGAAGGCATCTGATGCTTTGGAACTTGAGTTACCAGATGGTTGTTAGCTGCCATGTGGGTGCTAGGATTCATACCTGAGTCCTCTGCAAGAGCAGTCAGTGTTCTTAGCAGCTGAGCCATCTCTCCAGCCCCATATTGAAACATTTTGAACTGTATATAAATCCCATAACATAATACAATTATTTACTTTTCTGCTGATTTGCCTTGGTATTACCCTTCTGCAGTGTTAAAGTGAATGCTAATTCTCACACCTCTTGTTGTGCAATTTAACTTTCTTCTTAAGTATGTTGGACTCAAACTGACACACTCAAAAAAGAAGCAATCGAGGGACCACATACTAATATGAAATTTATTTAATTTGCTGGTGCACCAGAACCCAATTAAAAAAACTGACACATCAATTGCATGCTGAAGATAGCAAAATTCAAACATGAATATAACCCTAAAGCTCAACAAAATTATTTCAAGTATTTATAGAATCTCTCAAACTTTCAATGATGCAGTGATGGAGGTAAGATCCTAGTATTTTTGTTTTGTTTTGTTTGTTTGTTTTGGTCTTTTTGAGACAGGGTCTCCCTGTAGCTCTGGCTGTCCTCAAAGTCTCTATGTAGACTAGCCTGGCCTTGAACTCACATATCCTCCTTCTTCTGACTCTTGAGTGTTGGGATTAAAGGCAAGATCATAGTGATTTTATGCTCTCAAATGCTAGAAAATTACATACTCTAACTTTTTCTGTTAGTCTTAAATGGTATGGTACAGGTTACATGGTTAAAATGTTATCTTTTGGTATCTCAATTTTTATTCCCCTGGTTACTATGGGGATGAAATAAATATTTCATATTTCCTCTTTTCCTAAAACAATTTCCTACTAATGCATATTATGTTATGCCTTATTTATTTGAAAAAAATCTGATATTAGTGTGTTATACGATACAAATATCTTTTTTTTTAATTTTTTGGCTTTTTGGAGACAGGGTCTCCCTTGGCATGGAACTTGCTCTGTAGACCAGACTGGCCTTGAACTCACAGAGATCCACCAGGGGGGGCATGTATGTTGAATCAAGTTGATCAAATGAGTGTCCAGTCTATATTGTTGTAGTTTCACCTTTAACCCCAATCGCAGCCCTTACATTCTACCACGCCCCCTCTTCCGCAGATTGTTCCCTAGGCTTAGAAAAGGGGCACAGGTGGATGAGAAGCAAAACATTCTACTTTCTCTGGAGCTGTTGTCTTGGTCTCTAGTCAGTTCTAGCTGTTTTCTTTCATGGGCTGCCAGCTTGTCCAGGCATAACCTTTCGATCCTACTAATGAAGCACACACAATTAGATATATAGGTATTTAAACAGTACTAATTGTTATGGTAGGTTTCTTTGGTATAGACACAGATGTTTGGATGGTATGTTAATTCATGATTTACATTTTCTTCTGTTAAGTATGGCAGGGTCTTCGTGTGGTTTATAACATCTCCTAACCATTAGAGGATGTAAGCTTGTGGCATCAGCCGTGGGTTATTCCTCCAAGGAGAGAGCTAGTAGCCAATTAGATTTGGGATATACAGACGTATGGCTGCCACTGCTGCACAGTATTTCCAGGCAGATGAGGTGTAGCTGGTGCTGATGGAGGAGTCTTGCGTGACTCAAGGAGACCTATATTTGCTTTATTGGTTTAGTGGTCTTTGGTAACACTCTCTAGCATCCCAGAGACCATCTGTATACTTGCAAGTGCGGTCTCCATACATCTTTCCCATGTTTTTATCAGGTCTTCAACAGCAGGGCCTTATCGCCTCTCTTTCTGCAGATATCTCAGTTTGGAGGCAAGGAACCTTTACCATTTGTTTTGGCTTGGATCCCCTGGCCAACATCTCCTTGGTAGAATAATCCATTGTTGATGTAGTAATATATTTTGTTTAAGTGCATAGCTTAAGGAGACTTTAGCATTATATTTGGTTCTGAAATGAGAATAATCCTTTTCACAGTTTCTATGTCCATTAGTCAATTAAAGAAGGCAGTTTTACTGATTTTACAAGAGAATACCTCTATAACAGCTGGCTCCAATCTACAGCTGGAGAACGACCTCATCGTCATCTTATTTCTCCTTATTCTATGGGGGGGAAGGAAGAGATTTTATCTTTTAAAAATTGTTCATAATTTGTTCTTTATAATTGTGTGGAAAGCATTATTATTCATTAGGAATTGAAATGAATATTGTGAGTCCTTGATTCAGTGAATAAATAAGATAATATAATATGCACAGAACACTGTGGATTAGCATTACTGATTTTCAGATTGAGATGTTGTATGCTATCTCCTTATGCCTGTGTATTACCAGTCTTCTTTTAGTAAAACATTTTTATTGAAATTTTGTGCATTTTATACATTGTTTCTCATTCCAATATAGACTCATCTCCCTTCCCACCCCACCCCCATCCAACCCAAGTTCATGCATCCTGCCATACCTGCCCTGTATATTTTTCTGATTCTTTTCAAAGTTTTTCAAAGCAGAAGATTATTGTTCTTGGGGGAACTTTTACCTGGGCCAAAATAAGAGTCAGAGAGAGGAAATTATGTAGTGTGATTGGCACATTTGACATTAAAAACGAAGTAATGAAGTATTGAGCAGAAAATACAGGCAGCCTCATTAGCTGAAAATGCCCAGAAAAAGTATTTTTCACTGGAATTCTCAGAAGTCCTCTAGCCTTGCATCCTGATGATTGTGGTGAAGTGACACCTGTTTAGGGCTATGGTTTCAAGATAAATAGATGTTTAGAAATGATGTTTGGCAGAATTTATGAAATGAATTGTATAGAAACTAATATACAAATATACAAATACTATTAATGTAAATTTGGATTTTGCTTCATTTACATAACACTTAAATGTTCTTCTATATTATTTTACCATAATACATATATCTGTTCACTGGCATGTTTTTATAGTACATGTTTACACTGGTCACGACTTTGATGATTCAATTGGTAATCATCATGTTTTCCCCTTGGGTCAAGTGTCTATCAAATAGATTTTGATACCTTAAATTTTCAATTCTACAGAAATTACCATCATCTCATTTTATTTTCATTTTCTCAAATTATTTTTATGTACAAAATTAATGTGTATGATTTACAGCATTAACAAAGGGCAGTCACAACTTGGAGCCTCATCGTGAAAACAGAAGGTTCGCAGTGAGTGGTATTCTAAGACTCAAAGGAAAAAATCTCCTGCACATGGTAGGTGCTGTTTCTCATGTCCTTAGTGGAAGAACTCACAAGAATATAAAATAAACATCACTAATCAAGCCTTCACCTACTGTGAACCTTAGTCACTATGTACAGAGGTCCCCTGATTAGTTGCCTCTAACTGTTCCAGTTTTAGCTTCAGAGCACTAAATTCAATATGATGGCTTGAAATTCCTCCAAGCACCTTACATTGTCATTTTATTATCTTGAAAACATGCAGAAATTAATGACTAATAATACACCCACAGAGTGTGTCTCACTCAGTATCTGAGCACTTGACTAGGATTTGGCAATGGTTAGAACCAAATTAGTAAAGTAAACAGAGCAAACTCCGCATGGTAGGTGGTACATGCCTTTAATCCCAGCATTCAGAGAGCAGATGAAAGAAGACTTCTCTGATTTTGTGGCCAGCATAATCTAAGGAAAGAGTTCCAGGATAGCCAGGGATACATAGTAAGACCCTCTCTCAAAAATAAATAAATTCCATGCATATATATATATATATATATATATATATATATGTGTGTGTGTGTGTGTGTGTGTGTGTATGTGTGTATGTAAAAAAATACTAAACAAACAAAATCCAAATTCTTTATAACACATTTCTAAACTTATATACAGTGTGCTATTTTAAATTCTGAATATATCAGGCAAATGAACAATTTGTTGCTACACTGCTTATTTATAAAATATAAAATCTAAGGCTGCATAAAAGACCTATTATATGTTATGAGAAAATTTGTAATTCATTATTAACTTTTGAAATGTATACACATGATCCATCATCTCAGCTAGAATTGCTCATTAGAATGTAATACTGATCAGCAGATTTATTTATTCCTAAGGTAGCAAGCATTACTTGTAACTTACAAGATTTTATTATTTTAATATATTCTAAAAGATATTACCACAATTTCAACAGGTTCAATTACTTGAGGTATACCCCTACCCAAGTGTTTCAAGGTGACAATTGAAGCTATCCAGAGCAGCTGACTCTGCTACATTGTAAGTTCAAGGCCAGCCTGGTCCTTCTAAGACCCAAAAATCCATTTGCTTTTTTTAAAAAAATAATTTTTTAAACGTATTCTCCTTTTATTCCCAGCTAGTCTTGAACTTGCTATGTATACCTGGCTTGCCCCAATCCACAAATATTTGCCTGTATCTATCTCCACTGTTGAAGAATTAAAGGTGTGATCCACCATGCCCAGTAACAAGCTGAATACTGTGAACAGTTATGTGAAAATATATTAACACCTTCAAACTTTCTCATATCAGGCTTGATTACAGACTGGTGGTACAATCATATCACACACAGTTTGATCACAGCTAAACATGGCTAACAGCAAATATTCAGTTATCACTATATTATTGTTAAGCCAATATATTGCAGTATTATATTACATGCAAATTAAAACATCAACGTATACACTGCTTTACAAATCGTTATGCTATAATTATTGTTAAAATTATTGTGTTTCCAATATAAGCTACTTCAGGATAGAATTCTTGTTCTACATTCGGCAATACTTTTATAGAATTGTCATACATCGTGCTGTGATTTTGACAGAGAATACTGATTCTGTGTGGAGTAACTCACAGTCCACAAGTCATGTCTTTAGAGACATGTTTGTCCTCATTATATGCTTTCCAAATAGCCTAGGAAATATTGAAGCACATGGACCATTAAAATTACAATTGTTTGAAACGAATTGCAGCCATAGAAAAATATTGTATATAGAAACATTTATTCTAGTATTCTAAAGTAAAATCATGTCACTTATGACATGTATTTAATTAATTAAATGTATTTGTCCATTTAATACTATTTTAAAATACAAAGATAAATAATTGAATCATTTATTCCCCAAATTTCAAATATAATGATTAACTCTTTTTTGTTCACAAATAACAAATGTGTCAGTAATTTCAAATGAATAAAAAAGCAGTAATTTCAAATCAATAATCATTTATAATTAAATTAAAAGTTGGCTCAAATAAATAAAAATATTAATATATTTTAAATGGATCAGACTTCAGTATTTCATTCTACAAAGATAAGCAAGCATATAAAGTTACATATGCTCAGAAAAATTCATTAAAAATTTCTCTCAGGAGAATATATATTTCTTAATCTAAAGAACCACACATATTCCCATGCCATCAGTGTATTTCATTAAGATAAAAAGCATGATTTTCACTTCTGTAATAATGGAAATTTTCCACCTGGGATATACTTAATCATGCTATGTTATAAAGAAAATATCAATATGAATTGCAATTTAAAATTGGAAAAATGTATTCAGCTGCTTATCTTTTTTTTTGGTCTTTTCTTAATGGAAATTAACACATTTATATCAACTGCATATTAACAAGTATAATTTAGATAGATAAGAGGTAATTGTGATTTCCTGCAAGTCTAATTAATGCCATGATAATATTGTTAATGAAATTAAAGTTATTGTTTACAAATGTATACACAATGATAAACTGATATTTTATATTTTTCTCAACATAAGCTTGATAACATTAATTATTAAGTTTGGTAAACATATATAAATATAAAAAGTAAAAATATATTATGCAAACAGGCTTATTAAAAAGAATACCCAATCATTAAGTTCCATAAACTTACAGAAAGAGAATAAGTAGTGATGATAATATAATAAACAAAAAGTATTATGTATTCTATTTAATACTGGTTAATAAATAAGTATAGTAATAATGCTCCTCAAAATTGTTATTATACTGGATAGGACACATGAATCAAAGATTATGCTATGTGAAAATACATTTCCTTGTAGAAGGAAATTCATGTATTTAACCACTTATACATGGTTTCATTAAATAATTTTCTATATTATTAAATGTATTCTTTTTACCCTTAAATTAATTTATCTAATATCTTTATTAGTTCAATTTGATTGCAATTTGCAAATAAATATGATCTCTATCTCCCAGATGTCTCAATGCAAAAATTTTAACAGATATGGTACTGAGAAGAAGCATAGACTATTTAGATAAAGTAATTTTTATTTTGATTTTATTTATTTACTTTTTTATCTTTTATTGAAGTTTTGTGCATTTTTAAAATTTATTTGGAGAAGGAATATAAGAAGATCTTCCCACTCACAATAGCGTCAAAAATAAATAAATAAATAAATAAATAAATAAATAAATAAAAGAACAAGCCTAAACAAAGTCACCAACAAACTCTACAACAATTTTATTACCCTTAAAAAGGAGATTGAAAATGATATCAAAAGATGGAAAGATCTTCCATGCTCATGGATTGGAAAAATTAACATAGTAAAAGTGTCCATTTTACCCAAATTGATAAACAGATTCAACACATTCCCAATCAAAATCCCGATGAGTTTCTTCACAGACTTAGAAAAAAAAAAATCCTTAAATTCATATGGAAGAACAAAAGACCCTGAATTGCTAAAGGGACCCTGAGTGAAAAGTGCGATACAGGAGGGAATGCTTTACCAGACTTCAAGCTATATTACAGGGCTATAGTCATAAAGACAACCTCGTGTTGGCTCAAAAACAGACACATTGACCAATGGAACAAAATGGAAGATTCATAATTGAGCTCATACAATTTCAGCTACCTCATATTTGAAGTTTTGTGCATTTAATACATCATTTCTCAGTTCAATCCAGTCTCATTTCCCCCTCCATGCCTCCCACCACTCCCAAGTTCATGCAGTCTGACATACATGTTCTGTTTCCCCTTCAGAGTGTTTTCAATTTTTTTCAATGCAGAAGATTATTTTTTAGGGGGAATAAATCTACTGCTCAGTCAGTTGCCTGTCTCAGTTCTTTTGTTGTTGCTGTTCCCTCCAATCTATATTATTTCAACATATGCATTTGTGTATGTCACACATGTCCTAAAATCATGTCATCTGAAAATAAGCTGTATGTCATTTCAAAATCATAGTTTGGGAACCAAATGCCCGAGAGGTTGTGAACCAAATGCTGGAGAGGTTCTGGGGAAAGGCAAAGACTCTTCCACTGCTGGTGGGAATGTAAACTCATACAACCACTATGGAAAACAGTGTGGAGAACCCTTAAAAGACTGAAAATGAACCTACCACCTGACCAAGTCATACCACTCCTGGGTATATACCCACAAGACTCATCTTACTGCAGAGATACATGCACAGCTATTTCTATTGCATCTTTCTTTTTTATTTTATTTTATTTTATTTTATTTTTTTATTGATGTTTTGTGTAATTCATACATCATTTTCCAATTCAGTTCAGGCATATATCCCCTTCCCTTCCCCCCACCCCACCGCTACCCATCCCAGATCATGCATTCTGCCATAACTTTTCTGCATCTTTCTTTCAGTTTTTTTTTCTTTTTTTAGCAATAAGTGATAATTTATGAATACAAGCATCCTTCATGTAAAATCAATTTCCAAGCAGTTGTGCCCAAACCCACACAGCTCATGGGTCCCACCATCGAGCAGGGGGTGCGGGGGGGTTGTATGTTCAATCAAGTTGATCAAATGAGTGTCCAGTCTATATTGTTGTAGTTTCACCATTCACCCCAATCGTAGCCCTTACATTCTACCACGCCCCCTCTTCTGCAGATTGTTCCCTAGGCTTAGAAAAGGGGCACTGGTGGATGAGAAGCAAAACAGTCTACTTTCTCTGGAGCTGTTGTCTTGGTCTCTAGTCAATTCTGGCTTTTTTCTTTCATGGGCTGCCAGCTTGTCCAGGCATAACCTTTCGATCCTACTAATGAAGCACATGCAATTAGATATATAGGTACTTAAACAGTATAATATATAGCCTTTCAATCCTACAAATGAAGCACAAGCAATTAGATATATAGGATTTAAACAGTACTAATTTTTATGGTAGGTTACCTTGTTATAGACACAGATGTTTGGATGGTATGTTAATCCATGAATTACATTTTCTTCTGTTAAGTATGACAGGGTCTTCGTGTGGGAAGCAACCCAAGTACCCCTCAACCAACATGTAGATAGAGAAAACGTGGTGTATCTACACAACGGAGTTCTATGCAGCAGTAAAGAAAGATGACATCATGAACTTTGCAAGTAAATGGATGGAACTAGAAGATATTACACTAAGTGAGGTAACACAGTCCCAGAAAAAAAAGAACGACGGAGGGTATCCCTCATTTGTTGATCATCAACTAAAGCAAACTGAGTAACATTAATATTATATTCGCTTTAAAGCAACTGTGCTCTTAGAATGTGAATCCCTTAATGTGCTCTAGAATTAATCTACTACCTATTTTTAGATTTTACAATTTTGGTACAAGGGTGGAAGGTATGTTTGCATATTTTAGAGCAATATAAAATTAAAAGGGAAAATGTGAATCCAAAAATGTTCATTAAGTAATTGTATTATAGATTAATATGATCAGTGAAAAATAAACTGTGTACTGCCCCAAATTGCAAAGATATATTTTAAAAATTATTTACCATTATTCTTCCAAAGCTATATGGAGATATAAGTATATCAAATTATGCTACATTCATTTACATTCCCACATAATAAAAATTTTTAAAGAAAAATAAGAAACGAATTTTTAAAATTTTATTTATTTATTTTTTTAACTTTATTTTTGTATGTGTATTAGTGTATTGTCTGCATGTAGGTTTGTGCACCCGTGTCGTGCAATGCGGAGGAGGTCAGAAGAGGGTCTCAGTTTCCCCTGGAACTGGAGTTCTCCTGGAATTGGAGTTACAGACGGTTCTTAGCCTCCATGTGGGTGGTGGGGACCGAACCCGGTCCTCTGCAAGAGCAATCGACGCTCTTAACCGCTAATTATTTATTTATTTTTTATGTGAATGAATGTACTGTCTGCATGCAGATTTGTGCACCCGTGTCGTACGATGCCTCTGTGGAGGTCAGAAGAGGGTATCTGAGGGCTGGAGAGATGGCCTAGCTGTTAAGAGCACTGACCGCTTTTACAGAGGACCTGGGTTCAATCCCCAGCACCCACATGGCGGCCAAGAACCGTCTGAAACTCCAATTCCAGGAGAACTCCAGTTCCAGGGGAACTCCGAAACCCTCTTCTGACCTCCGCAGCATTGCATGACACGGGTGCACAGACTTGAATGCAGACAGTATATTCATACACATACAGAAATAAATAAAATTAAAAAAAAAAAAGAAGAGGGTATCTGATTCCCCTGGAACTGCAGCTAAAGAAGGTTCTCACCTGCCATGTTGGTGCTGAGGATCGAACTCCAGTCCTCTGTAAGAGCAGTTGGCGCTTTTAACCACTAGGCCATCTCTCCAGCCCAAGTAACAGAATTTTAATGAAAGAAATGAGATTTTTGTATTCAGACTTACTGAAACTCTATATAGCTTGAAACTTCTGAATTAGAACACTTTTTTTCCACTTAAAATCAAAACAAATTTCTTGGTGGATGCTAAAATACCATTTGTTCCTCAAAATGCATTCTGTATAAAGCCTTAAGTGAAAACATTGTTTCTGACATTCTAATGGAAGAAAGAACTAATAAACCTGCACATAACTCTTCTAAACTATGGTATTTTTGAAAATTTGAGTAAATATTACAGATTATAAATTAATGACTTAGATATTCTCTCAAGTGCACTATCATGTATTAACATGTGAAGAGATTTCTATTGTTGGGATGGAAGCAGAGGCAATGACAGGGAGAATGTTTTTTCAGAATTAAAAATAAAATATTCAAGAATCTGGTGCATATGTTTCAGAAACAAGAAAGCAAAACATGCAAAGCAGTCTCAGAATCAAAATAATTAGACAATATTGCATCAAAGCAGATAAGGGCTCAAATCAGTCCTTATAAACTGTGATATAAATACCATTCGACATGTAATGGAAATTCAATCACATAAGTCAAATTCTCTGTAGATTTTTAACTAATTAAATATAGTCTTTGATCATTGCATACACATATATAATGCATTCCGATTGTTTCTCCTTACCCTCTCTTATATCCACCCACCAATGTCAATATCCCTTGTCTGCTTCCAGACAACTCTCTTGCCCATGTTCATTTTTTTATTGTTTTGTTTTCTGACCAATTGAAGTTAGAAGGTTATCTGTTCATTGCCTGGGAGCTGTCTATTGGAGCCGGACATGCTCCCTGGATGAAGAAAACCTAAAAAGAATGACTCTCTCTCCCAGAATCCAACCACAACCAGTATTTTTACCAGGGGTGGGGGTGTAGGGCAGAGGGTTAAAGGTTCATAATCTTTTTCTAGTGCCTGGTTGACTGTTAATAGGAGCAGTCTTGTGTAGGCTCAAGTCAGACAACTGCAGCTGCTGTTTGACTTAGGTTATGTTTAAAATGGCTGTTTCAGCACCAATGATAGGATTTCCCCAAACGTCCTATCTTCTGGGTCTTGCATTCTTTCTGCCCCCTCTTCTACAATGCCCTCTGAGTCTGAGATGAAGTGGAACAATTAAACTCATACAATCACTGTGGAAAGCAGTGTGGCGAACTCGTAAAAAACTCAAAATGAGCCTACAACCTGACTCAGACATACCACTCCTATATATATATATATATATATATATCTNCTTTTGTTGTTCCATATGAGTTTAGAACTTTTTTTTCCAAGCCTTGAAGAATGACCTTGGGATTCTAATTGTAATTGCATTGTCTCCTTCAACTAGAATTGGTAGTTTTGCTGGGTATAGTAATCGGTTGGCATGTAAATTCATTTAGCACTGGAATACTTTGGTCCACATTTGTCCTGAATTCACAGTGTGCAACTGAGTTTTGTGAGTCTGATGGTTTCCACTTATTTACGTAACTTGCTGTGTTTCGGCTGTGTGGCTTTCAGTATTTGGTCCTTGTTTTGAGCATTTAGTGTTTTTTTTTTTTTTTTTTTTTTTTTTTTCTTTTCTGATCTTGTCTATTTGGTGTTCTAGGTGTTTTTTTTTGTTGTAGGGTTTTTTTTGTTTTCGTGTAGGGAAATTTTTATCTTCTATTATTCTGTTGAAAGATCTGATCAATACCATTCGTTTTGATTATTCCCTTCGCTATCCCTGTATGGGAGGTTTTGTCCTTTTCATATCATCCCACCAGTTCCTGGTTTGTGCACTCTTTTTTTTTTTTCATAACCTTTACTTGAAGGTTCTAGCTGTGCTATGTTGGTCCTGTAGTCTGGTAGGCTTTTTTTTTAAGTTTTTTATCAATTTTATTTATTTCTGTAGTGTACGAATGTACTGTCATGGCATGCAAGTCTGTGCGACCCGTGTCGTGCAATCCGTCGAGTCAGAAGAGGGTCTCGGAGTCCCCTGGAACTGGAGTTTCCGGGAAGTTGAGTTTCAGACGGTTCTCCGCCCGGCTGCCTGTGGGTACTGGGATCAAACCCGGGTCCTCTGCAAGAGCAGTCAGCGATCCTAACGAACCGCTAGGCCAGCTCGTCTCTCAGCCCAGGGTATGGTAGGTTCTTTTTTTCGGCTCCATCAAGTCCTGCTTCTGAGGGTTTTTTTCCCACCCTTTCCTGCTGAATGGATGAATATTCAATTTTCCTTTTCATTCAATCGTGGTTGTTTTTTTTTTCCTACTTCCTTTTGGAGGTTTTTCATTCTCTTCTTGTGGATCCTTGTTTCTCTTGTCAGTTTCTTTTTTTCCTTTTCACAGCCTGAGAATTTTTTTCATTTGCAGTGTTTCCCTCCCGTCCCGTTCAGTAGTTTGTTCATTCTCCGCGTCCCTCTAGTGCTTTTAGGAGTGTGTAGGTTTTCTCTTTCACCCCCCGCTAGTTCTTTTCAGAGTTGTAATTTCTCGTCATCTAGGTTCTTTTTAGTGAGTTTTTTTCAATCGCGCCCTTTACTTTTCTGGGATTTTAATATTTCCTTCCGTCTGGTTCCCCTCATGGTGTCTCTAATTCGTCCCTTTTTTTCTCTGATTTATTCTTTATAGTCTTTAACTATGTCTACAATTGATCTTCTAGGTCGGTGTCTGGGTTTCCTTCCAGGGAGGATCTGGGTGTGGGGATCTTCTACAGGACTGGGTGAGTTCGGTGGGGATTTATTATGAGCGTTTCCCATATTGTTGTTTTTTCCATTGTGTTCTTGGCCTGTGTATTTGTTTTTTATTCCCCCCCACCCCTTTGTTGTTTGCTGGGCCTTTCTTTCGTTGCTAATCTCAATATTAAGATGGAGGATTTGGTTTCACTCAATTTGTGCTGCCTGCTGTGTTTCTTTTCTTGCTTTCGTTTCCTTAGTTTTTGTCTGTGCCAGCTAAAGCACGGACACTGAGGATCATTTCCAATCACAGTAAACCACCGCACTAGCCTTCAAATACTTTCCACCACAGTAGCAAATACCAGTAGCATTGGAGTGTGGGATGGGGAAATGGAATAGGGTTTCCTTTGGTCCACAATCCAGACCCACCTGGGTGGTGAGTATATGCACTGCTGGCTGTCCTATCCATACATGTTTTCCCTATGGTTCTACCTGTGGGTGACAGGTGCCTGGGGTTGGCAGCCACAAGCCTGTGCTTCAGAAACCCACCTGTGTGAAGAGTGTTGGTTCCAACCACATTTTGACCCTTCTATCCTGTAATTACTTTTCTATTTAATGTCTTAAGTGACCATCGGCAATAGGTATGGTTACAACTAATTAGAATATTATTCATTCTAATAGCCTATTTAATGGGAGCTGGAGAGATGGCCAGTGGTTTAGACGCGTGACCAGTCTTAAAGAGGACTTGGTTTTGGTTCTCAGCACCCACAGGGGAGCTGAGAACCGTCTGAAACTCCAATATCCAGGAGAAGTCCAGTTCCAGGGGAATCCGACCCCCCTCTTCTGACTACCCGAGGCATTGCACTACACGGGGCACAAACCTACAAGCAGACAATAAACCCATACACATACAAAAATAAATAAAATAAAAAGAATTTTAAAGAGCATATTTATGTAGCTGGAGGCAAAAATATTTGCATATTTGACAATGCATCATGAGAAAGAATCTATTAATTTACTTTTAGGATTTTACATAATGGAGCACTTATTTAATTAGTCTTTTTTTCATAATAACCCATATTCCCGTTATGTTTGCATTGTTTGGAAAGGCCTCCCAGTACTGACAGTTTGGGTGTTTAGAGTTCAGTATGTAAGACCAGGCTAGCTCAGACTCACAGGGGACCCTCCTTTCTCTGCTTTCCTCCCGATAGCTGTATTAAAGGCATGTGTCACATGCCTAGCACATAGTCCAGGTTTTTTTTATTTTTTTTTTTTTTTTTTTTTTTGGTCCTTTTTGAGACGGGTTCTTCCCTGTAGGCCACAGCTGTCTGGAACTCACTCTGTAGACCAATTTTTATAACACCATTAATGTCTATAAATGCACGCAATAAGAGTAAATATACATATATTAATATATATGTTTTATAGTTTACGCTTTTTTAAAAAATGTTATAATATTATTACATCAAAAATATGTTTTAATAGATTTTTTATAGTTTTTGTAATTGTGGCATTATGAAGGCATTTTTTTCCTAAAATTGTATAGTATTGAGGTGTACTTTTGTCTATGATCTAATTTAATAAAAAAAGATTTTAATAACTGCTTAAAAAAGTGTTTTTGTTTGTCATATTGTCAGTAATCAATTTTGTCTGCAACAAACACTCAAATTCCACGATTTTTTTAAAATTAAATGTCCTGAATTAAAGATATTTTGTAATGAATGATTCTTTTTGATATATAATAAAATGTGATCTATTATTGCCTAATGATAGTTATAGGAAATAATAATGATAAAGACTTCTTCTCAGTTAAGCTATAACATTCCTTCTCACTGCACAGAATTTACACTAGAAAGATACGCACTGGCAGTGTGTAATAGAAAAGCTAATAGCAGAAACACTCTAGGGGATAGCTGAACAATTGGAAGCATCATTCCTGGAGATGCCAACAAGTTAGGTCCTTCTGCTCAAAGTATTCAATATTCAGTGATTTCTACCTGCAGTTTGTAACTTATATTGCGTGTTAGCAATCCCCAGTGTCATTATGTGATATGGAACAGTCACAGAAACTGCCTTGTGCAATTGGAATAAAGTTATATTTCCTTTAAAATTTTCTGTCTTTCAGCATACCTTTATATGGCTTCCTAATTAATAATTTGTTTCCTGAGATTCCTATCATTTAGTCCAAACAACTTTGTTTTAAAAAAATCTCTGAAACACAGTAAAAACAATTTAAGATATTAATGCTCTGAAAAAATATTGTGTATGTTTATATCGTTGAATTTTTGCTCCATTAGTGTGTACCATTAACATAACTATTTATATTGGGTGGATTAACAAAATGAATTATGTTGCTTGGAAACATGCTATTTGTAACATGATTTAAAACTATAAATGAAGTGAGTTTTGTGGAGATACCGACCAAGGCTACATAATGCTGGTCTTGGAAGCCCTGGGCTAATAAAAATATGAGGGGCAGGATCCGATACCTTCGGGTTTTTCCTTTTTTTGTATGTTATTGTTTGTTTGTTTTCTCTTTAGGGAGGCTCAAATACTCCTAATATCAATTACGCATTTTATCATTTCCCTATAGATAACCACACGAAATATATTATGATAACCATACCTTGATGACACTTACATTTGTTTGCAAGGTAAGAGTTATCAACCTGGACCTGTGTTGAAAACATCATCCCTATTGGCGAATTACATGTCACTATGTTCTTTGTAGGCTCCTGAGGATTAAAAGGTCAAAGTCCTACCTAGCCTTGAATCTTAAGAAAAGCAATACTAACTTCTGAGGAAAGAGGAACCTCCCTGTTCAATAGTAGCATGATGGGTAACAAGGCAACCAACAAACCCAATCCACTGATTTGGAGGACTCCAAAGGTAGAACCATATTGACAAAGTAGGAAATCAGTTCCACAATCCATGCAATCTGGAGAAAGGCTACAGTCCCTGGGAGGAGGTTGACTTACCACTGTTCTTTTGACATATATATTCCAATTGCTTTACAAATACCATAAAATTCTAGCATGTGTGTAACTACGACTATACCAATGATCTCCACATACCAGCCATAATAAATGTCGATCTTAACGCTTTCAACTGAAACACTGGTGAAGTCAGATGCCAAGGTGCTTGTAGAATCCTGAATTGTTGAAGGGTCAAATACCTAAATAAGAATCTTATATTTTATCATGGATAATTTTTTATGAAGGACTGTTGCTGTGCTCTGTGACACCAGATAGGATTTTTTTCAATTTATATATTTTATTGTAGTTTTGTGTATTATTAAGACGATTTCGTGATTTTCAGTATTCAATGTAGATACCTATCCCCTTATCCCTTCCCCCCCACCCCACCCCAGATCATGCATGCTGACATAACTTGCAGTCTTTTTTAAGTTTTTCTTTGCAAAGGTTTATTGTCCTAAGCAGAATTTGTTAAATCAGTCCCTGTCTTTGACCCAGTCCTTAAATTCTTCTGGATCCCTCCCAATTGTATTGCTCCAAAATACGTCTATATAAAAACATCATATATTACCAGAATATGTCCTCCAGAATAAACTGTATGTTAACCTCCAAGATAATGTTTAGGAGTTCACTTTTCCCTTCAATTTTATAGGACTTAAATATAAATATATACCTTCCACCCAGATACATTAATTACCATATCTGAAAGTAAGTGGTAAGTTAATTCTAGGGCTCATAAGAGTTTCAAAAGTATAACATCACCATGGCCTTTCAGAGAAAAAGAAATAAGAACAAAAAAAAAAAAATTGCTCAGCTTGCCTTTCAACTGGCATTGGTGCTAGCATCCACAAATGAGGGATGCCCTTCACACTGTTTGTTTTTTTGGGACTGTGTTTCTTTGTTAGCTAATGCTTTCCAAGTTCCATCCACTTCCTTGCAAAGTTCATGTGTCATCTTTCTTTACAGCTAAGTAGAACTCCATTTGTGTAATGTACCACATTATTTTAATTTTTTTAATTAAAAAATTTTTTTTTTAATTTATTATTTATTTAGGGGTAGGAATGTACTGTCTGCATGCAAGTCCCTGTGCATCCCTGTCCGTGCATGCCCGCGGAGGTCAAAGAGGGTCTCTCGGATTCCCGCTGGAACGGGTGTTCTCCTGGGAATTGGAGTTTCAGACGGTTTCTCAGCCGCCATGTGTGTGTGGGGATCGAACCCACCCCGGTCCCAGTCTGCAAGAGCGGGTCTGTTGTCTCCTTAACCTACATAGGAGGGAAATCAAATCCAATGCTAGCAAAAAGCCCTACCAAACATAAAGTATGTGAGTTGTGTGGAATTAAAAACACTAGCTCAGTTGAGGGGCAGTTTGTGTGAGTAGCTTCCACAACTTCACTATCGTTTATAATAAGGCTGCCTAATAGACATATAGTATAGTTCTATAAGATCTTGCATTCTGGCTATAGACTGAGTCTTGTGTAGAAATAATATATATATATTAATATAATATATCACAAGACTCATCATACTGCAAAGATACATGAACATCTATGTTTATTGCAGCCTTCTTCACGATAGTGAAGTGCTGGAAGCATCCCAAATGCCCCTCAACTGAGAAGTGTTTAAAAAAATAATGTGGTACGGGCTGGAGAGATGACCTAGCGGTTAAGAGCACCGACCGCTCTTGCAGAGGACCCGGGTTCGATCCCCAGCACCCACATGGCGGCTGAGAACCGTCTGAAACTCCAATTCCAGGAGAACACCAGTTCCAGGGGAATCCGAGACCCTCTTCTGACCTCCGCGGCATTGCACGACACGGGTGCACAGACTTGCATGCAGACAGTACATTCCTACACATAAATAAATAAATTAAAAAAAAAATTTTTTTAATTAAAAAAATAAAATAATGTGGTACATCTACACAATGGAGTTCCTTGCATTGGTAAAGAAAGATGACACCATGAACTTTGCAGGAAAATGAATGAAACTTGAAAGCATTATGCTAAGCAAAGTAACACAGTCCCCAAAAAACAAACAGTGAATGGCATCCCTCATTTGTGGATGCTAGCACCAAGTGCCTAGTTGAAAGGCAAGCTGAGCAATGTTATTGTTATATTTCTTTTTATCTGAAAGCAATGGTGATGTTATAATTTGAAACTCTTAATGAGCCCTAGAATTAACTTACCACTTACTTTCAGATATGGTAATTAATGTATATGGGTGGAAGGTATATTTTCATATTTTAGAGTAATATGAAATTAAAGGGAAAATGTGAACTCCTAAACATATATTGGAGGTAAATGCAGTTTATTCCTGGAGGACATAATTCTGGTACATATATGATGTTTATATAGACGTATTTTGGAGCAATACAATTGGGAGGGATCCAGAAGAATTTAAGGACTGGGTCAAAGAATGGACTGATTTAAATTCTGGCAAAAACAATAAACCTTTGCAAAGAAAAACTTAAAAAAAGACTGAAAGATGCATGTCAGAATGCATGATCTGGGGTGGGGTGGGGGGAAGGGAAAGGGGGATAGATCTACATTGAACTGAAAAACGATGTCTTAAATACACAAAACATCAATAAAAGTACTATATTAAAAAATCCTATCTGTGCAAGGAAGCAAAGTCCTTCATAAAGAAAGTCATGAAAAAATAAATATCTTATTTAGGATTGACCCTTCAACAATCAGGGATTCTCAGCACCTTGGCATCTGCATTCACCACTGTTCAGTTGAAAGGTAAATCACATTTTATGGCTGTATGTGGACATTGTATATGAGTACACACATAGATATTTTAGGTATTTGTAAAGCAATTGGATATTATGTCAAAAGAACAGTGGTAAGTCAACTCCTCCCAGGGACTGTAGCCTTCTCCATGCATGGATTGTGGACTGATTTTCCACTGTCAATATGGATTCCTACCTTTGGATAGCCTCCAAATCAGTGATTGGGTTGTTGGTTGCCTTGTTACCCATCATGCTACTATTGAACAGGGAGGTTCCTCTTTCCTCAGAAGTTAGTATTGCTTTTCTTAAGATTCAAGGCTAGGTAGGACTTTGACCTTTTAATCCTCAGGAGCCTACAAAGAACATAGTGACATGTAATTCGCCAATAGGGATGATGTTTTCAACACAGGTCCAGGTTGATAACTCTTACCTTGCAAACAAATGTAAGTGTCATCAGTTATATGGTTTCATAATATATTTCTGATGGTTAGTCTATAGGAATGATAAGAATCTATATTGTATAGGGAGTATTTTGAGCCTCCCTAAAGAAACAAACAAACAATAACAACAAAAAAAGAAAACCAGAAGGTATTCGATTCCTGCCCCTCATATTTTTATTAGCCCAGGGCTTCCAAGACCAGCATTATGTAGCCTTGGTCGGTATCTCCACAAAACTCACTTCATTTATATTTTTAAATCAGATTACAAGATAGTATGTTTCCAAGCAACATAATTCATTTTGTTAATCCACCCAATATAAATAGTTATGTTAATGGTACACACTAATGGAGCAAAAATTCAACGATATAAACATACACAATATTTTTTCAGAGCATTAATATCTTAAATTGTTTTTACTGTGTTCAGAGATTAAAACAAATTTGTTTGGAATAAATTGATAAAGAATCTCAGGAAAAATTATTAATTAGTGAAGCAATATAAAGGTATGAAGACAGAAATTTTAAAGGAAATATAACTTTATTCCAATTGCACAAGGCAGTTTCTGTGACTGTTCCATATCACATAATGACACTGGGGATTGCTAACACGCAATATAAGTTACAAACTGCAGGTAGAAATCACTGAATATTGAATACTTTGAGCAGAAGGACCTAACTTGTTGGCATCTCCAGGAATGATGCTTCCAATTGTTCAGCTATCCCCTAGAGTGTTTCTGCTATTAGCTTTTCTATTACACACTGCCAGTGCGTATCTTTCTAGTGTAAATTCTGTGCAGTGAGAAGGAATGTTATAGCTTAACTGAGAAGAAGTCTTTATCATTATTATTTCCTATAACTATCATTAGGCAATAATAGATCACATTTTATTATATATCAAAAAGAATCATTCATTACAAAATATCTTTAATTCAGGACATTAATTTTAAAAAAATCTGTTGGAATTTGGAGTGTTTTGTGGCAGAAAAATTGATTACTGAAAATATGATTCAAACAATAACCAATTCTTAAGCAGTATTAAATCTTTTTTTATTAAATTAGATCATAGACAAAAGTACACCTCAATACTATACAATTTTAGGAAAAAAATGCCTTCATAATGCCACAATTACAAAAACTATAAAAAATCTATAAAACTATATTTATATGAAGTTGTAATTTATACATTTTTAAAAGCTGTAACATAAACATATATATTTAATATATTGTATATTTACATCTTATTGCGTGCATTATCAGACATTAATGGTGTTATAAAAATGGTCTACAGAGTGAGTTCCAGGACAGCTGGGGCTACAGGGAGACCCTGTCTCAAAAAGGACCAAAAAAAAAAAAAAAAAAAAAAACATGAATATGTGCTAGACATGTTGACACATGCCTTTAATACAGCTATCGGGAGGAAAGCAGAGAAAGGAGGTCCTCTGTGAGTCTGAGGCTAGCCTGGTCTACATACTGAGCTCTAACCCAACTGGCAGTACTGGGAGGCTTTCAAACAATGCAAACCATAAAGAATATGTGGTTATTATGAAAAAAAGACTAATTAAATAAGTGCTCCATTATGTAAAATCCTAAAAGTAAATTAATAGATTCTTTCTCATGATGCATTGTCAAATATGCAAATATTTTTGCCTCCAGCTACATAAATATGCTCTTTAAAATTCTTTTTTCATTTTATTTATTTTTGTATGTGTATGAGTGTATTGTCTGCAATGTAGGTTTGTGCACCCGTGTCGTGCAATGCCGCGGAGGTCAGAAGAGGGGGTCGGATTCCCCTGGAACTGGAATTCTCCTGGAATTGGAGTTTCAGACGGTTCTCAGCTACCATGTGGGTGCTGAGGATCAAACCCAGGTCCTCTGTAAGAGTGGTCAGCGCTCTTAACCACTAGGCCATCTCTCCAGCTCCCATAAATATGCTATTTAGAATGAATAATATTATCATTAGTCTGTTAACATACCTATTGCCATGGTCATTAAGAAACTTAAATAGAAGTAATACAGGATAGAAGGTCAACAAGTGGTGAACACACTCTTCACACAGGTGGGTTTCTGAAGCACAGGCTTGTGGCTGCCAACCCCAGGCACCTGCTGCCCAACGCTAGAACCATAAAGAGGAACTGTGTGCATGGATAGGATAGCCAGCAGTGAGCATACTCGTCACACAGGTGGGGTCTGGCTTGTGGACCAAAGGAACCCTATCCATTCCCCATCCCCACTCAAGCTACTGATACTGTGGTGGAAAGTATGAAGTGCTAGTGCTGTGGTTTACTGTGATTGGAATGATCCCTCAGTGTCAGTGATTCTAGGCTGCACAGCCAAAACTAAGGAAGAAACCAGCAGGAAGCAAATTGAGTGACCAACCAATCCTCCATATTAATATTTGAGATTAGCAACAGAAGCCAAGCAAACAAACAAAGGGGGGGGGGAATAAAAACAAATACACAGGCCAAAGAAACAATGGAAAAACAACAATATGGGAAAAGCTCATAATAAATCCCCACCGAACTCAACCGGTCCTGTAGAAGATCCCAACAACAAGATCTCCCTGGAAGGAAACCAAGACACCGACCTTAGAAGAACAATTGTAGACATAGTTAAAGACTATAAAGAATAAATCAGAGAAAAAAAGGGAGAATAAGAGAAACTCATGAAGGAACCAGAAGGAAAGAAATATAAAATCCAGAAAAGTAAAGGGAGAGATTGAAAAACTCCTAAAAGAACTAGAGGAAGAGAAATACAATCTCTGAAAAGAACTAGAGGAAGAGAAATACAAACTCCTAAAAGAACTAGAGGGAGAGAATGACAAACTACTGAAGGAAGTGGAAACACTGAAAAATTCTCAGGCTGAAAGGAAAAAAGAAACTGACCAGTGAACCAAGGAGCTACAAGAAGAGAGAGAAAAGCTCCAAAAGGAAGTAGAAATACAGAAAAAAATCACACGATGAAATGAATAGGGAAATTGAACATTCATCCAATCAGCAGGAAAGGGTGGGAAAAAAAGCCTCAGAAGCAGAATGGATGGAGCAGAAAAAAAGAATACCAGACCTGGGCTGGAGAGATGGCCTAGCGGTTAAGAGCGCTGACTGCTCTTGCAGAGGACCCGGGTTTGATCCCCAGTACCCACATGGCAGCCGAGAACCGTCTGAAACTCCAATTCCAGGAGAACTCCAGTTCCAGGGGAATCCGAGACCCTCTTCTGACCTCCGCGGCATTGCACGACACGGGTGCACAGACCTGCATGCAGACAGTACATTCCTACACATACAGAAATAAATAAAATTGATAAAAAAATAAAAAAAAGAATACCAGACCTACAGGACAACATAGCACAGCTAGAAACCTCAAGTAAAGTTTATGAAAAAAAAAAAAAGAGTGGAACAACCAGGAAATGTGGGATGATATGAAAAGACCAAACCTCCCCATCACAGGGATAGAGAAAGGAGAATAATTCCAAAAGAATGGTATTGATCAGATCTTCAACAGAATAATAGAAGAAAATTTCCCTACACTGAAAAAAAAGACAAACCCATACAAATAAAAGAAACACATAGAACACCAAATAGACAAGATCAGAAAAGAAATTCCGCACGTCATGTCATAGTTAAAACCCTAAATGCTCAAAACAAGGACAAAATAATGAAAGCCACACGCGAAAAACAGCAAGTTACGTATAAGTGGAAACCCATCAGAATCACAACTCAGTGCAAACTGTGAAAGTCAGAAAAATGTGGACCAAAGTATTCCCAGTGCTAAATGACTTTACATGCCAATCCAGATTACTATACCCAGCAAAAATATCAATCATAGTTGAAGGAGAAAGATGCAATTACAATTAAAATCCCCAGGACATTCTTCACAGGCTTGGAAAAAAAAGTTCTTAAATTCATATGGAACAACCAAAAGCCCTGAATAGCCAAAGCAACCCTGAGTGAAAACAGCAATACAGGAGGGATTTATATACCAGACATCAAACTATCCTACAGTGCTATATTTATAAAAAACAGCCTGGCACTGGCAGAAAAACAGACGTGTAGACCAATGGAACAAAACTGAAGATCCAAACTTTAGCAAATACAATTTCAGCCACCTCATACTTGACAAGGGGGTCAAAAAGACTCAGTGGAGGAAATATAGCATCTTCAGCAAATGGTGTTGGCAAAACTGGATCATCACTTGTAGAAAAATAATATTAAACCCCTACCTCTCACCCTGTACAAAAATCAACTCCAAATGGATCAAAGACCTCAATATGAAACCCAAAACTCTAAAGGTGATAGAAGAAAAAGTTGGCAGCAACTTACAAGACATAGGTGTAGGAAAAGACTTTCTAAATCAGAGAGCAGCTGCTCAGGAAATAAGGTCAACAAATGACAAGTGGGACCGTATTAAACTCAAAAGTTTCTTTACAGCAAAAGAAACAGTCAGGGAAGTGAAAAGAAAACCTATAGAGTGGGAGGAAACTTTCACTGCTAATATATCTGACAGAGCATTAACCTCCAGAATATATAAACTATTCAAAAAACAAAGAAGAAAACAAATGACTCACTCAAAAGATGTAGTAAAGAGCTGAGCAGAGATTTCACAAGTGACGAAATAGTATGAGAAATATCTTAAAAAGTGTTCAACATCGTTGGGGCTGGAGAGATGGCCTAGCAGTTAAGATCACCGACCGCTCTTACAGAGGACCCGGGTTTGATCCCCAGCACCCACATGGCAGCCAAAAACAGTCTGAAACTCCAATTCCAGGAGAACTCCAGCTCCAGGGGAATCCAACACTATCTTCTGACCTCCATGGCATTGTACAACACGGGTCCACAAACCTGCATGCAGACAGTATATTCATACACATGCAGAAATAAATAAAATTAAATTAAAATAAAAAAAAGGGTTCAACATTGCTAATGATTAAGGAAATGCAAATTAAAACCACTTTAGGTGGTACGCAAATTAAAACCCCAATAAGGCTGGCACGGATCAAGAAAACAAATGATACTAAATGCTGCAGAGGGTGTGGGGAAAGGGGAACACTCATCCACTGCTGGTGGGAACTCAAACTTATACAACCACTATGGAAAGCATTATGGAGAAGCCTTAAAAGACTCAAAATGAGCCTACCACCTGACCCAGCCATACCACTTCTGGGAATATATCCATCAGACTCTTCCTACCACAGAGATACATGTACAGTCTTGTTCATTGCAGCTCTCTTCACAATAGCGAAGAGCTGGTACCAACCCAAATGACCCTCAACTGACAAATGGATAGAGAAAACGTGGTACATCTACAAAATGGAGTTCTATGCAGTGGTAAAGAAAGGTGGCATCATGAAATTTGCAGGAAAATGGATGGAACTAGATGAAATTATGTTAAATGAAATAACACAGTCCCAGAAAAACAAATGACGAATGGTATCCTTCATCTGTGGATGCTAGCACCAATAACCCAGTGGTAAATATATCTTGTGGGGAGTGATGCATATAGGAAAGAACAACAACAACTATAACAGAAAGGACTGCATCAAAGAACTGACTGAATCATTTGTTTCCTTTCTTCTTTGTTTTTTGAGTAGAAGATTTTGAGTTTAATGAGGTCCCATTTGTCAATTGTCGATCTTATTTCTTGTGCAGCTACTGTCTGATTTAAGAAGTCTTTTCCTACACCTATGTCTTGTAGTCTGCTGCCACATTTCTCTTCTATCACCTCCAGAGTTTTGGATTTCACGTTGGGGTCTTTGATCCATCTGGAATTGACTTTTGTACAGGGTGAGAGGTAGGGGTTTAATTTCATTCTTCTACAGGTGGTGATCCAGTTTTGTCAACACCACTTGTTGAAGATGCTGTCTTTCCTCCAATATGTCTTCTTGGACTCCTTATCAAATATGAGATGGCTGAAATTGTATGTGCTCAGGTTTGGATCTTCAGTTTTATTCCATTGGTCAACTGGTCTGTATTTGTACCAGTACCAAGCTGTTTTTATGACTATAGCCCTGTAGTATAGTTTGATGTCTGGTAGAGCGACCCCCCCTGTATTGCTCTTTTCTCCCAGAGTTGCTTTGGCTATTCAGGGTCTTTTGTTTTTCCAAATGAAATTGAGGATTTTTTTCCCAAACCTGTGAAGAAGCTCTTGGGGATTTTGAATGAAATCTGTGTCTTGATTCCACCCTATAGGTTTGTATAATATAACTGCTTTTTTGAGACTCATGGGTCAAAAATAAAATCCTAAAATAAAAAAGGGGGATACAGATAGACATGAAAATTTTTTGTCAAAAACTTTGCAATCCAACTCTTAAAACTAACTATGGGAAAGGATTTGTATGTTCCAACAGGCCAGAGTATCACCAACTTAATGGCTGAGAAAGAAAATGCAGCTTTGCAGTGGGTAGGATGTACCAGAAAGTGCCAGCAGAAGGAAGAACTCCTCTGGGCATTGAAGGGAAGAAAAGCCTCAGAGTGCTGCAGACATCAGGCCCCTCTCTGGATCCTACTAGTAACAACTATTTTTAATGAGTCCTAATGAAGCTTACCCTTCTAGGTGCCACAAAGGTTTTAATACAAGAGACTTTCTTAACTCCCCCCCATAGAATAAGGAGAAATATGATGATGATGAGGTCATTCTCCAGCTGTAGATTGGAGCCAGCTGTTATAGAGGTATTCTCTTGTAAAATCGGTAAAACTGCCTTCTTTAATTGACTAATGGACATAGAAACTGTGAAAAGGATTATTCTCTATTCAGAACCAAATATAATGCTAAAGTCTCCTTAAGCTATGCACTTAAGCAAAATATATTAATACAGGAGCTCTGACATCAACAATGGATTATTCTACCAAGGAGATGTTGGCCAGGGGATCCAAGCCCCCACAAAAGGTAAAGGCTCCTTGCCTCCAAACTGGGATATCTGCAGGAAGAGAGGCGATAAGGCCCTGCTGTTGAAGACCTGATATAAACATGGGAAAGATGTATGGAGACCGCACTTGCAAGTATACAGATGGTCTCTGGAATGCCAGAGAGTGTTACCAAAGGCCACTAAACCAATAAAGCAAATATAGGTCTCCTTGAGTCAAGCAAGACTCCTCCGTCAGCACCAGCTACACCTCATCTGCCTGGAAATACTGTGCAGCAGTGGCAGCCATATGTCTGTATATCCCAAATCTAATTGGCTATTAGCTCTCTCCTTGGAGGAATAACCCACGGCTGATGCCACAAGCTTACATCCTCTAATGGTTAGGAGATGTTATAAACCACA